>JAQFVV010006230.1:905745-1413806 GCA_028023455.1 Epiperipatus broadwayi | reverse complement strand
AAATCAATTTAAAATATTTTGGTAATTAAACAATGGCCAGGTTTAGTTACTGAAGTCCCACATAGATTTCATTGTTTTGCTGATGCATTTAAGAAGGGAAAAGTTATTGTATTCATAGTTATATAATTACTTTGAAACAATTTACTATGTCTACAACATGAGGTTTGACTCTGGACTGAGTGAAATTTGTTTCAGGAGGCTTAGGAAAAAGTAAAACTGGTAGAAAATCATTCAAACTTTCACATCTGACAGCAATAGAATACTATCTAATTTTTCACTGGTCTTCTTTGAGACTTTAAAGTGGTCTTTGCTTAGCAATGGGCTATTTAATAAAAAGGCTGTTAAATATTTATATTAAATTATCTATATTGAATAAATATAATGTCATGTGGTAATTACAAATTCCATTTTAATTAACATTTGAACTGATCTTTAGCTAGCATAGTGGAATAATAAATTTTCCAAATGCTGCTAATAACAATGGAACAAACATAAACAACTATTTATATCTGTTTTCATGGTTTTTATAAATAAGGTAAATCTGATAAATGATACTAATCAAGGTAAACTGCAAATAAATCTCATATATGTTAAATACGCTTCTTTTAATATGGATAAACATTAAACTTTCAGAGATAAAGTTATGTTTTATTCATTTTAAAAATGCTTGTAAATTCATAACCTGTTGTCATGCTTAAACCTGAGTTTAATTTGAAATTTGCTTTGAATAATATCACCTATAAATTTTTGATCTCTATAAGAACTAAAAGAGAAAATGTAAGTGATGATTTTACATCCATTAGGCAGTCTTACAGAATTATTATCACATTAATATGTCAGATTTGAAATGTGTGAAAAAAATCTCCTTATATATAATAGATAATGTACTAGTATTAATATGCTTCAATGAAATGAAGCATATTATCCTAAGAATTTTTATATTTTTTATATTCCTTTATCCTAATAATTTTTTATTACAGCTGTATTAAGATAAATACATTTTTATTATAATATAACATGATCACAATAGTGACTGAAACTCATGATTATAGTGCACTATACCAAAAATGTATTTAATTTAAAACAATGGTAAAAATATCTATAATCAAAAATAATTATTAACTTTGTTAAGACACATTAAAACTAATACATCATTGGTTACACACATGTATATATATATATATATTATAATGGTCTGGGTGTGTGAAATCAAATGAGTCTTACCGTATCTGCCGCTAGCCACCAGGCATTTGAACCTGAAAAATTTATAGAGTAGGCAGATACACGCTGTTAAATATCTAACTTTTATTTATTAAGACTGTCAGCCCTTGCCACTAGCTCAGTGAGATGCAGAGATAATATATAAATTTATTTAATTTATATCTTAAATATAAAAAAATAAAAAAATAAAAGCCACTGCCAGTAATTAAAGCACAAACAACATTTATTAATGCACATATATAATCATTTAAAATTTGAGGAATATTTATTATCTTAGATTTTAATATTAACTTTTGAATTGAAATTATTATTTTAAATTTTAAACCATCTGTACAGATGAATTTAATAATATTTTTTTAGAGTGTCGAGTATGAATAAACTACATAGATTACATTTGAAAAGAAAATATTCTATCACTTATTTAACCTTAGGCCAAAAGTTCACAGTCAAACCAACATCAATCCATCTGATACATCAATGTATTCAATGGAGCATGAAATATGACAGCACAAATACTACACTGCCAGGAATGTACATCTGAACAGCATGGTAAGAGAAGATATTGACTCTCATCCAGACAGGAATGCTATATCTGTCTGGCAAGAAGAACAATAAAAAAAAACTCCATAGGAAGGGACTGCATTTCCATCTTACTATCCCCTTCCATAGGCAAAAAGGGGAGTGCAGCGTATAATGGAGATCCTGCACATGGCAGACCTCATACTACATTTACTAATTATACCGAGATATCCAATCCATTGACCCAATCCAACTATGAAACAAATAACCTAAGATTAACCCTCCCTTAATTAATTAATATAACTTTACAAATCTATATAGCCATTCATGCCCAACTTAATTTTAACATTTATATAATTTTGCACAGATAAATTTTATAAAAGTTTGTTTTATAATGTTGAGTATAGATCAGTTACATAGATTACACAGTTAAAAACATTTCAAAATAAACATAAACAATCAAAATATAAAGTCATTGATGGAATTGCAGAGGGAAATTTACAAGAAACCCAATGGCATTCATCATAAGATGCCGCATTGACACCAATAACTAAAAAGACATCCAAATAAATACATTTTAGATACTCACCATAAGGTATCATTATTTATCGAAAGTCTATATATTTTAATCAAATATGAAAACAAAAACATAATTAAACATTAATGAATCTATGCAAATATCTATACCCAACTTAAATTTAATGCATTTAAATAATTTATACAACAAATATTAATAAAAAAAAATGGAAATGATTTTTAGCAAACTCAAATGTATAAAAATTAAACATTAATAATTGATTTGAAAAGTCAGATTAAAGTTCATTAAAAAAAATTATGTTTCTTTTTCATAAAAAAAAAAAAACAAAACTATAAAATATGTCGTACAGAAAAAACCTCTTGGAGACATTATCGAAGGTCTAATGGTAGACATTAGCAATGGAGACTTCATTGGAAGTTCGCCTAATACAGAAATACAAACAGCCAGCTGTAGCAATCTTACTGAAGCACCAAATCCATTGAATCAACATCAAAATATGTCTTTTGGACAATAAGGAAAAATAAATAAAAATAACGAGTTGCAAGATAACGTAAATATGAACGTAACCACAAGCCCGCACTATAACATGAACCTAGGCTCTGAACAAAATGCTGAGCACTTTGATTGCGGTAAAACAGGGCCAGATGCAGAAGAGCAAACAAATAGTCTCTATATACATTCCATGAGAAGCTCATGTAATATTAAGACTAACTGTAACAAATGTCTGAAATTAATTAAAAGTTACAATTGTTCAAACTCCCCCAAAATTAAAGAAATCAAAGATTTACTTACAGATAAATTAGTTCCTATCACGGCTAATGTTCCAGCAAAAGTCAGCTATGATACAGCCAGCAGCTCCAATGCATTTACCAAATATAAAAAAATGAATCATAATAAGAAGAAACAACAGTCGCTTATATTATTTAAAAAATCTAATAAAAAAACCTGCTACAAAATTAATAATAATGGTATTGATAAAAAAAAAACCACACTGATAAAAAACCTCTAGAAATGGACACCGGAAAGTCAAATGAAATGATTAATGACTGCATCACTTTAGATTACTGCTCACCATGCTTTGATATAACTGGCGCTGCAGTCGAAGTGACAAAATGTAGAAGCAATAGAATTAACAGTGCGAATAAAAATTCGAACATAAAGCTTAAGTCTAAGGCTCTTAATAAATGTAATAGTGATAGCGGAGACACACAACATATCATAGAAATAATTGAAAACAGTGAGAGCAATTATGAAACAGCACCTAATATTTCAAAACAAAATAAAACTAAAGTTCTATCTGATGAGGCAACCCCCATTAATAGTAATGAACTCACAATAGAGGACAGAGTTGAAATAAATATAAATCTCAATTCTGATAATGCTGATATTTTGTGCTCTGGGACTAACGTAATAGAGACCAACGTAATTACGCCAACATTATATATCAATTGCGAGACTCCCGATGAGCATAACTGTCAGGATAATGATTGTAAATCGGTCAATCTCAATAAATCAGGTCATAATAGGAATAATCCGGAATCTAATCAAAAGGAAAAAGGAAATATAGGTAAAAAAAACACATTCCATTCTTAATACACCAATATCTGAGAATATGTCAATTGTACACATGAAGGCGGATGGCACTGCCAATGGCTGCAAAACCAAACTTAATAACCGGGAGTCGCACAATACACCTAAATCTAACCCCAGTTGGAGTCATCAAACATCCAAAATCCTGCCCCAAAATATACTAACATACCAGCTAACTCAAAATCAACCCATTTCTGGTGAACAGAGTGTGCTAGCCGATGATGCTGAATGTTTTTCTTTCACATCAGAAGACAAAACGAACATTATAAATGCATATAGGCCAAAAGCTAATAAAACTGAATATACAAATCCCCTTGCATTAAGCCCGGATGATAAGCATCCAAGCACAAAATTACTATCTAATCATAGTCAAATAGATAGTGAATCATTTCCCAGATTAATTTTTCTTAACAGCACTAGAAATAACACGGGATGGCTCAAGGAAATACACTATCCAAATAGAAATAAAAATAATTTACAGACACAATCATTTGAATATCCATTAGAATCTCATACCATAGCTGGTCATCCACCACTCAACACTTGTCACAATAATGACTCCCCTCCTGTCACTTCAAAACATAGCTTATTGATGGGAAAACAAGATGAACTTGATCATAATTTGTTAAATCTCACACAAGCAAATAATGCAAATTTTACTAAACTACAAACTAACCCTGCTGATGAAACTAAATGTATTACACTTCCTATGTCATATGCTAGTGCAGCTCGGGCTGGAATGACACAATCTGGGTCGGTTAACCACTCTAGCAATGTCCAACCCTTTCTTCCTGCAGGTCACAATACTGATCACCAAGGCAGCAATACAAATCAAAAAACTGTGGGAATGGATCTTCTTGAGTTGATAGAACAGCAATCACACTATGAAGATGATCTGGTTCAAGTGGATCCAATTGAAAGCAACATTACGCTAAATCAACTTTCAGTGGAGCAATTGGATACTATTGTCTCAAATTTAAACCTGACTATTCCAAACATGCTTCTGAAATCGCTGGCTAACTATAGCAATGATAAGAGCATTATACTAGCGGTAACGGACCTAAAGTGTGCTCTGTTTAAATTTCCAATGAATGCCTTATTTGAGTTAATTAGAAGAGCAAATATTGCAAATGAAATACATAGGATTTCTACCCATCCGAATGACCGCTATATAGCAGTCAAATTCAAGACCTGGGCTGGCAGGAATAACTTTAAAAGCAAATTTAAAGTATTGGATGATAAGATCTTAGTAACTGTAGATATAAACAGATCATCCACTCTAAATGGGTCAATAAAAGATTGCATTACAGGAATAGATGAATCTTATTTACAAGAGATATTGGAACCCTTTGGCAAGGTGACAAGTTTCACCTACCTTCCAATTGACAAAACATTTAACAACATTCTCTCGAACAAAGCAACATTTAGACTGCTCCTAAAAAAGGGAATAGTGCCAACAGATATTCCAACAGTGTTGTCGGCTAGAGGCTGTCCCATGATATTATCTTTTTCAGGTGTTAGGCCACAGTGCTTCTACTGTGGACAAAGAACTCACCTGATTAAGGAGTGTTTGAATCATATATGTACATCTTCTGGTCAAAAAAAAGGTTGCACTCACAGATGTAGGCAACAGCAGACTTCACATTCAGTTCCAGAGGTACAACATGCTACACAACAACCGAGTGCACAACACTACAATGTAGAACAGCAGGATGAATCAACTTAAAGTATACAAATAAAAAAGTATCCTAATACATGAAAGGAATCAGCCCTCCTTAATTAACAGTAATCAGGATTACAAACATAACACATCGCATAACTATAGTCACCAAAACAGTAATCAAAGGTCATTGGAATCAAAACCAAAAGATTCACACAATTCTGGACTTAGGAGTTTGCATGAAGGCCTAGGCTTTGGCTCGGTTACAGCATCTAGTAATAGAGCTGATGAAAACAATATAGACAATGATCAAACCAAACCAAAAAAAAAGACAGAAATACCTAAACCTTACTCCATCCAAGGTAAATATAACATCTCACCAAGTCCTAGTGATACAATGATAGCTGTGACTAATGAAAATATCAATCCTTGCCAAACACCAGTAGATTCTGCCACTTCCTGGTCTGCAGATGAGATGGAGAGATTCATCACTCCTAACACCCATCATAAAAGAAAACCATGGGTTGTATCTAGTCCTAGCTCAGGAGAAGAAGAGATGGCATTCCCAGTGAGGCAAAAGTCTAAACCTACAATATCAAATGCAATGAACAATAAGCATAAAGGAGCCACAGAAAAGAAACACAAGATTCATCTTCCATCTGATTTGTTAACTGGTTATCCTACCAATGGTTTGCCTGTGGACCTCCCCACTTAACATCCCTCCAAACATCCGCAAAGAAATTAATAAAAAAAAGAGTCTGCTGATGCTTCATTGAAACTGCCTGTGGTGGAATCTAGTGGGCCACCTTGCAATGGATAAAAATAAATGTTTAATCTCTGCTGTCAATGTCCGAGGTATTAATTCCCTTGGTCGTATTAATGCTATCAGGCATTTCTTTAGGCAAAACTCACCACATATGTTGTTCATAGGTGAAACGAAATATCACCTAAACTCAAACTACTTCATAAAATCAGAACTTAGTAAAATAGGATTTACCCATTTATCTACAGGTCATGCGGCTAGGGGAGGAGTTGGGGTAATAATAAATAATCTTCTGGCTCCAACCTCCTTCAGAATAATTTATTTAGATCAGAACCTGATTGCCTTGGAGTTTACCTTCTCCTTGAATACTTTCAATGTGATTTATGTATGCAGCGCCAATGTTCATGCAACACTGCTGAAAATAGTCCACACAATTAACCTAATTACTAATAATAATAATGCATCTACCATTCAGCTCGGTGACTTTAACATCTCCTATGAATCCTTCACAAAGAAATATTTACCCCTACTCAACAAAGTACTTCTCAACGGGAGGGGATTCTTTCCACCTGATGCATTTTTATTCTATACAAAAAACAGTCGCACACTCATTGATCTAATGTTCTACTTGCCAAATTGCACTATGGGATAGAGGCTAGACTGCAACCGACAGCCTTTTCGGATCATTTTGCAATTATGGCATCCATAGAGCTGAACAACTTTCAACAAATTAAAGTCAACCGGAGTCTCAGAATGTTCACTAAAACCAATGCCACTGAGGCATTTTTCTCAGAGGCCTACATTCTTTTTCACAAGGTGAACCTCATATACCTACACCCGGTCAAGGCCTGGACTACATTTATAGGCATTATTCAGTCGCTGATTACTCAATACACCTTCAAGCTTAAGGGAACAACCACACTGATGCGTGAATTAGACAGCCTGAATTGGAAAATTAAAAACTTCAATGGTCAGGAGCACAACATGGAATACTTACTTGAGCTAAAAGCTTCATACAGATCAAAACAGTCAGCAGTAGCAGACATAATAGCTACAAAAAATGCAAAGAATTACCTGCCAGCTCAACATTGCTGGATCCGGGGCTATCTCAGGTGGGCTCTGGGGGCCAGAAAGAAACAGGAGGTTCCTACTTCATTGCTCATCAATGGTGGCAACCTTACTGGTGCGAATATGATTTTACACATAGAAAACCACTTTCAAAACCTTCTCTTAGGTCACCACACAAACCCTGCCTTGGAGTGGGTGGGCACAACCGGAGAGGCAGATCACGGTGTTACACTCCAAGACATCACCAGTAGGTTGCAGGGTCTCCCTGACAGTGTTCATCCTGGGATTCATGCTATCCTGAAATTTGTGTTCACTCACTTAATTTTTTTTACTGTGAGGATTATATTAAACATGTTAACCTACCTCGCCATTGAAAGGAGAGTAATTCCTAACCTATATCCAATCACCATGATTCCATTCATTAAAAAGAACCAGGATCCTACCTCTCTTAGCAGTATCAGGCCAATATCGATGACACCAATTTTGTTCAAAGTCATGGAGGGTATAATAAAAGAAAAAATTCAGAATGCCATTCTACAGGATATATCGGCCTCTCAATATGCAAGGAAAGGATCATCGGCACTGACTGCAATTGGTGAAGTGAAAATTCTGCTTGATCACATTAGATCTAACAGAAAATCCCAGCCTGTGGCAGTCCAGCTGGATGTGTCCAATGCTTTTGATACAATAGATGTCAACATTCTTCTTGAATTGCTATCTCAGTTGGACATATCAAAACAGATAATTCAGATATTGGACAATCTCCTGAATAATAGGCATATTCATATTTCCATAAATGGATATTACTCAGATGGATTTGGCCCTTCAAGATCCATACCACAAGGTTCACCGTTGAGTGGTCTATTGTTCATAAAGTACATCGACCCTCTGATTAAAGAGCTAGATCAGTTTCCAGGTATATATGTGCCCCGGCTTAAGAAAAACATCAAGGTGTTTGCATACATGGATGACATACTTGTGATTCTTCCATCCTATAAATATCTGAAGACACTTCATTCCATAATTACCAATTATACTAAAGATTATAAATTATCCATCAATCCTCACAAGTCATCATTCTGGTGCATCAATACTGGTAGGAAAATACTATCCAATTTTTTAGCAGAACCTCAGTGTTTTCTGGGGTTTCCTATCTTCAAGTCACAGACTGCTATGTCTGTCTGCCTACAAAAAACCATCATAAGCAATGCTACTAAGGTGGTTCAGTCGCTGTCAAGGACATACCTGTCCCTACAAGGGAAGATTGCTCTTATTAATATGAAGATTATGGCGAGCATAAATTACTACCTGCCAATAATGACAGTTACCAAATCATTCAGCTTACAGATTCAGAGGCTCTGTGGTCAGCTCTTATGGAGAGGTCGGACCACTGCAATTAGCATCCGCAGACTTCAGTTTCACAGGAGACAGAATGGTATGAGTCTCCATTCAATACAGACAATCAATTTCCAAAAATGGCATTCACTTTTAGTAAACCTGGGGAAAAAATACCCTCTATCAAATATTATAGAGACTGTAATACCTACTGACAGACCACTCCCCAGTAAACACACATGGCTTGACACCGTTATTAAACAACAATCTCTATACATCGGGCACTCAACAACAGAGTTTAATAATAAAATCAACATCTGGCAGGCACATTGCCTGCTGAATCCTGTTAATACAGTTATTTATGCTCATCTAGGGTGCAGCAATCATAAAATCACCTCAATATTTAAATATCTGCTACTGGAGCCCAAACTTTTGGATTATCTGATCAAGGTGAATATGGATTCCATGCCAACTAATACATTCTTATACTACAAGCGGTTTCTAAATAAAATAGACCCTATTTGTCATGCCTGTTCTAGAGGAGAGGAGTCCTTTAATCATCTGTTAAATATATGTCCAGGCTATGACAGTATTCGAAGAGTTATCTCTCAACACTGCATTATAGCAGTGGATAAAATCCTGGACATCAGGGGTTGTCTCTTCTCTGGAAACTTTACAGTAATCAGGTTATCTATCTTCCTGACATATGCTTTTTGGTACACAAGGTGCAGGACAAAGTTCACACAACCAACACCGGATCCTAATGCTATATTTTGCGATAAGCTCAAAGCTCTTCAAGACAAGGATAAGATACTATCCTCTAGATTTCTGTTTAATAATACATGGAGCCTACTAGTATGGCCCACAGACTCTACATGAATTTTGGACCTGATATATCCACATTGTAGGGTATCATAGAAGAAGTAGTCTGTGTTGCAACATGTTGGATTCTACTAGAGGGGCATTGATTTCACACTACATGTATCCCAGCTGATAAGTTAGCATTATTGGGCCATTCTCTACGCTAGTAGGGGTGGGCAATACCAACAAAATAGTACGTATTTGCTCATGTTATAATCTGCTAGTGTGGAGAATGGCTCTGGCATACTTTTTCCAGACCAACGCCAGCAATGAATGGATGAGCCAACATTAACAAAGTGTATTTATTATGCATCTGTACAATTTTATAATGTCAATATATATGTTTTTAAATATAAAAAAAAATTATGTTTAGCTGTCCGCAGCATTAGAAAGGGGCGGGTTACAATTGTAATAATAAAGATTTAATCTTCAATTATTTTACTCATTGCTGGTTCCTGTTATTGTTAAAATTGAGAAGTTTAAAATATATATATATATTTTGTGCAAATTTATCATTTTTATATTTATTCTAGATTATAATTTTAGAATATTTTTTATTTTTGTTATCAAAATTGTTTCCAGTATCATTCTTGTTGCAAACTTTCCTCTACTATTTATATCTTTTAATTAAGCTTTTGTGAATAGTGTAACATGCTAATTAATGAAAATATTTTGCTTGTGTATGTATATATGTATCCTATAGTAAATTACTATCTGTAAAATCCTTAATAAATGATGAAAACATGTTTAAAAGATCGATATAGGATAACTGATAAGTGCTGATTTAATGCGAAATTGTAAGTTGGGGATCATTTATCTTTTTCACATGTCTTTGGTCATATGTTTCAGGGAATTGTGATGAAATAGAAGTTTGAAATATATATATGAAGTTAAAAGTATATATAAACACACACACACACAAAAGATATATATGAAGTTAAAATTACAATATGAGTTATGTGTGTTTTACTCACTGAAAAAAAGTGAATTGGGTGTTTCAAAAATGCATCCAGAGTGAGAGTTGACTTCTGGGTTAATGGACAATCATGATATGATTGAGCTAAGTGAAAGATGCATTGAGATAAGAATAAAATTTGGAAATATATACCTTTCTTCATATATATATATTAAATTTTGTTAATATATCTTATGAAAAAATTAAATAAAAAAAGTTATTTGATTTACTACCTATCTTCTATTATCTATTGTTAATATAAATTTGAACGTTTGTTATTTACTAACTCAACAAATATTGCACCAGTCTTGATAAATCTTGCACAATTATCTTACTTTTATTTTGGAGAATTATATAGACTATGAATATTTGTTTAATGGTACTTCATTGTTTGAAAACATTTGGTACTTTACTGCTAATGTGGTTACAGAACTTCTAGGGAACTTGTCAACATCTAAAAATAATATTTTCTAGCAAATTATAAGGCTTATGAAAATATATTTGGAGGATTATTTAAAATATTGTAGTGGATAATTTTTACCCTGGATCGCTTCTTGCGAATTATTTCGTTTTTTTACCAATTCGCCCCCTGGAGAATTTTTTTGTAAGTATTATACATTAAAATGCGTATATTATCATATATTTTATTATATAAAAATTTGGTCCTGTTTAATTAGCCACTGTATATCTGTTGGTTTCTGTGCAAAAACACAGAAATATGCCGTTTATACAGTCGAACTTACGGCATATAGAACAGTTCTGTTCATATTAGCCATTAGCAGGCCTAGATGGCATTGCACATCAATATTTCAGCCCACTGATGTGCTTTGCGACATTGCATAGATAGCTACCGTATGATGTGAGGGTGTATGTAATTCAACTGACTATAACTCTTAATGTGCATTCGAAGTAATGATCTTATACCGTAACTGACGTACTATTACATAGTAATAATTGTAAGCCCATCCCCGCGCTTCCCTACACAGCTTGGAAGGTGAAAAGAATTGCAAAAGGGTAGGAACAAACACCATTTCCCAAAACTCACGCGAATAGGCACGTTTTTGCGAGAAGAGCTGAGACAAATCGTAAGCTTGGTTTGATCAGAGGACCATCCTTCGGATTGGCAAAACTATTGTTCCCACCTCCCTGAATGGAATTTAATTTAATTCGGGCTGATTAGTTTGTTAATCAAGTGTTGTTTTGTTTTTTTAATGTTATTTCAATATTTAATTTATTATTAGAAAAATAACATACATTTTAAAATAAAAACAAGTGTTTTGTTTTTGATGTTTAATGTAGAATGCTAAGAATAATGTAAACTTGTCTGAGGTTGGACGTTGTTTTGGAAATCATAAGCTTGGTTTGATCAGAGTAATGTATCTTTTGTACGATCCTTCGGATCAGCAAAACCATCGGTTCTCCCCCCTGCACATTCCAGTGCTACTTGCTGCAATTTAATTGAATGGAATTTCATTTAAATTCGGACTGATTATTAATCAAGTGTTTTTTTTTTTTTTAATTTTTGTTTAAACATAGAAAAATAACATACATTTTTAAATAAAAGGAAATGTGTTTTGTTTTGTCCCAGCCCAGAAACGTTGTATTAAAATGTTTTGCACAGAAACAACACCACCAAGTGATGTACAGTGGCTAATTAGCAAGTACCAAAAATTTCGCTAAAAAAATTATGCTAGAAGGCAGGAAATTCAAAATTCCCACTCTTACAATAGACATAAGCCCTGCCTTGACAAGTTCAGGCATTGTTTGTTGCCAAGGCTATAAAACGTTCAGCCAAACATTTTACGGCATTGTTTAAAGAAAATAGTTCCAATGACCAAAAACGTGTTTATTTGCGAATTTATTACAGTTTTAGATATTTTTATTACAATAATTTACACTATTTATTAGATATCAAGAAATATAAATTATTAATAACTTATTTTGACTTGAAATACTTTATTTTCAAAAATATAATGTTATATTAGCAGCGAATGTAAATATGGTCTGAAACAATTTACAAGATTAGCTTCTATGTAAATGATCTACTTATACTAGAAAAGATGACGTCTAAACTCTTTGGTTTGATTACAATCTCATTTTATTAATATTTACAGAAACAAAATGTGAATATTTAAAATTTTTTTCAGTATTAAACAAAAATATCTATCAAATGAAGTCAAATTTATTATTTTCTGATAAGTAATAATCATTTAATCATATATTTTACTTTGATTTGTGAGACAAAGAAAAATGTCAGAAAATGCTGAAATGTGAGTCTTAATCTGCATGGCGAGAGGGTTAATATTGTTTAAAATAATTTATAAAATATTTAATAAAAGATTGTTAATTTATTATGCACATTACTATTATTGTTAAAAGTAAGTAATTTAGAAAACTGTGGCCGAGGAATTCATCTTCTGCAATAGGTGTTATAATATAATTCGAATATTTCTATAAAGATTAAAAGATTTGCAGTCAACAACCAGGATGAATACTAGAGCTTTAAAACAAATAATTCAGTAATATTTAAATTAAAAACATCTCTGTTGTGTTTGAGTTTTCAGTAATCCATTAGCATTTATTGTTTTCTTTATCCCTATATATATAAATTTGAAAAGTTTGTTTGTTAGGTACTTGTTTTAAAGAATTTGATCATTTTCTACTAATGCGAGTGAAGCGACGGATTAACTAGTCTAATATATTTAAATTTACTTAATAAGAAGGGCAAGAAATTATTGATGTTGATGTAAAAATAATTTCTCAAAGTAATTCTATGTTTTATGTTGAATCCTAATTTAAGAACTCAGATCCAATATTCAAAATGAATATTAGTATTAGCATAGAATATTTGGAACTATAGGAACTAATTGTGATTGGGCAAAAACATTTGCACATTATGATACTGCAAATCTTTTCTATTATTGATAAATAAAAGAATCTAATGAAAATAAACCAATTTTATATTAAAAATAGTTTCACATAACTTTGAAAATATTTAGTGGCTCCATCTTACTATCTTCATTGATATATTATGTAAAGGTAAAAAAAAAAGAGATCTTTTAAAACAAATCTTCAAGAAATTAAAAAGTAAAACATAATAGCCATGATACATAAGCTTTTTACTCAGGAAGTACCTCAATATCTAAATTCAAGTACAATATCAATATTTGTTAAAATAATTTGGCAACAATCTGAAATGTAATGAAAATTACTATATCTCAAATGCAATACTCTTGAAGATTACAATGTATTCTTGTATCTAGTTGCCACTTTACTTCTTTATCGTGAACATTATGAATATTTTGCAATAAGTGGATTTAGGTTATCAAATTTCTCAATAGGCATATAATCTTTTTTGGAAATTCAATAAGAATTCATTATTTTCTATAGCTTTAGACATCATTTTGGCATATTCATTTTCTCATTAACACTTTATCGATTCTACTCATTGCAACCTTTTTATTTTCTTTGTAGTAAATATTGCATATTATTTTTTATATATAAAACATAAACAATAAATTATTTTGTCAAGGAATAAATAAATAGAATTAAGATTTTATGATTAATTTGCTATATATGCTAACATCTATTAAATAGCACTTAATAGTTATATTTATAATTATAATTTCTGTTAATTAATATATTGGTTTTTGTTTTCTTATGATGCAGTGACATACAATCATAGTTTTATTAATGTGAATAAATTCATTTATTAAATAAATTGTATATAAAGAAATATTCACTTAATTCTAAGGAATAATACTCCTTTATGTTGTTTAACTTATAATCAATAAAATGTAATAAATCTTATTATATTATAATAACAACTTGTAAATATATCAACATAATAATTATATATAAAAAAGCCTGTTTCGGTAATTCTAAATTTTTTACCCTTTTCAATATAATACCTCCTCCTAATACTAACACGTACATTATGTATATAGTGATATCTACTGACATTTCCTATAATTTGTTATCTCTATCATTTTATTTATATATTTCCCCTTATGTTACTTTCCATTCCCTACATTCCCTATCCATTATCCAATCATTCGTTAAATCAATTGATTTAATGAATGATTGGATAATGGATAGGGAATGGAAAGTAACATAAGGGGAAATATATAAATAAAATAATAGAGATAACAAATTATAGGAAATGTCGTTATATACGTAATATACATGTTAGTAGGAGTATTATATTGAAAAGGGTAAAAAATTTAGAATTACCGAAAAAGGCTTTTTTATATATAATTATTATGTTGATGTATTTACAAGTTGTTATTATAATAAGATTTATATTATATTTTATTGAAATAAATATTTGTATATAAATGGTATGTAATTAAACTATCATAAATAATTTGATTTTTATTTATATAAATGTATTGCAATTATATATGTTTAATTTTTTTATTATTAATACTTAACCACTAAATATTTTTGGCTAATTTTTTAAATTAAAATAGTTTTTAAAAATAAATGTATTTAAAAGTGAGGCAGTGAAAGTGTGGTAGTATTCCTCACAAAAGTACTCTTTCACAGAGACTCATCAATGATAGATGCTTATTGTTATAAAAAAAAATTAAAGTTGCCTGGTAATAGTGATAGTAATTAAGAAAACATTCATACTTGTTAAAGAAGATGAAGTTTGTGTTTCACTTAACACATTGGATCTGCCATGGTTAAAAATGAAATCATTATGGGGGCAAAAAATGTCTATCAAAACTTGAAGATCATTAACTTTTTTTTCATGTTGTAAATTGTAAAGATTTCGCAAGCGTCATTTGTTCAAACATAACAAATGTTATTTAAAGTGATCGCTTAACACCTTCACGCTCTCATTTCCATACGCTTAAGATTTGCCCATACATAAATGTTTGGGTCGAAAGGATGGGTGGATTCATTCCATCTTTTCTAAAATACTATATCTTGTGTCGGGAAAAGTGAGAGTATTCATTTATAATTTATTTTTAAAGCGCATATGCATTGGCTTAATTGCTAATATCACTATTACAGTATAAAAACATAGCGCTATATAAAATAATATCTCATTATATATGTTTAATTTCAACTAAAGAATGACATGTCGTAAATTGTAAAGATTTTGCAAGCGTCATTTGTTCAAACATACCAAATGTAATTTAAAGTGATTGCTTAACACCTTCATGCTCTCATTTCCATACTCTAAAGATTTGCCCATACATAAATGTTTGGGTCAAAAGGATGGGTGGATTCATTCCATCCTTTTTAAAATACTATATCTTGTATGAGGAAAAGTGAGAGTATTAATTTATAATTTATCTTTAAAGCGCATGTGCATTGGCTTAATCACTAATATCACTATTACAGTATAAAAACATAGCGCTATATAAAATAATATCTCATTAGCTCCTTATTGTAATAATAATAATAAAATTGTAAAATTATTCTTGTTCAAAAGTAGCTTGATGTAAGGAATTTGTTTTAAAATGTTAAACTTTGTAATGATTTTAGGATAAAATTTGCAAAAGAAGTTGCTGCCACAGTGATTTGTTGAGTCAGTATCATAAACATAGTCATATTATTACAAAATATTTTGGATAATAATATTCTCTTCTGAAAAATTAATAGAAAATGAAATAGTATTATTATATTTGATTGTGAAGTCAGTACTATTAATGTTTCAATTCTTATTAAATTTTTGATAGTGGCTAAAATAAAAGATTGCTGCTATACTTGTGCAAAATGTTTTGAATTTTGACAATATCAAAACTAAGGATGCATTTATACATATTTATAGGTATTCAATGTTTAATCAATAGAACATTATGCTTATGAAGTATACTTATTCATAGTTCACTACTCTTTTGGCCAAAAAAACATGAACTTAAGAGATGTTCATTGGATTGATCAGATATTTTTTTAATGCCAAGGTGTAAAATTGCTATTATTTAAATAGTAATACCAGCATCCTTTTCTTCTAGTTAAGAGAAAATATTGTTAGAAACAAAGTTATTTTCTGATTACATATGGCCAAATAAATTGTAAAGTTTGATCTCAAATATATCTATTCTATTGCTAAAATAAAAATGATGTAATAGAACTAAAAATAAAATATTATTTATTTTTGTTTAATTTTAATATATAAGTAATGTATATAATTTTTTAGTTTTTTAAATGTATTAAATAACTTCAATATTATCACATATTCTTTTAAATTTATATAAATAAATATACAATAAAAGACAAATGACCTCCAAAGATACATTTCGTGCTGAACTAGCACTTAACAGTTGTTCCAGATCACCATCTCTCATATATATCTATTATATAAAAAATATCTATATTAAATAATTGCATTTTGAATTATAAGTGTCAAACTAACTCAACCCATATCTTTGACATTATCCACTTTAGATAAATACAGTAATGATTATTATGGTAGTTGTAACTTCTGAATTTTGAAAATTAAGTACACACACACACACACAGAGTTATTTACATTTTTCTTTCTTTAAAAGAATGTGGTAGTATTGAAGTTATTTAATATATTTATAAATATATTACACTGGGAAAGAGAAATGTGAATAACCTCCATATGTGTGTGTGTGTACTTAATTTTAAAAAAGTCAGATATATTAATCTTTAATTGAGTCTTAAAGTTTATATCTGTGCTAGAGACAAGCTCTAATTTAATAAATGATTTAGTTATAATCATTAATGTATTTATCTAAAGTGGATGGTGTCAAAGATATAGGTTGAGTTAATTTGACACTTATAATTCATAATGTAATTTATTAACTTTGTATGTATCAATTTTATTCTAAAAATAATTTTATTGTATAATTTAATTTTAGGGCGTTCTATTGTCATTAAAAAAAATAACAATCTTTGTGATGAATGGTTGATTCAAATTGGAAAAAGACAGCCCAGCAGTTTGTCAGTAATTCAGTGTCATGGTGAAAAGATATCTTCCACAGGATTAGAACTTCTATTTAGTATGTGTGCAAATTCATTAAAGGTATATTTTTATTTATTTATATGTGTATATTTTATATATGTGCACTTGATCATTTATATACAAAATAATTTTAAATTTGGAAATTGCAAAAAAAAAGCTTAATTTGAGGAATGTGACTAGGTTTGTGTTTGTTTGATATGATAGCAGATTTGAGATTTTATTATTTAATAGCAACATTATAAATCAAAGTACATCAGTGAGTTTTAATTATCATTAAACCAGATTTTTTTTTTACCTACTTTAAAAAGTTTTTGAAATTATTCTATGAATCTCCTCAGTTATTGAATCATTTATTTTAAAAAGTTGTCAAAGTGCCTAAAAAAATGGTAATTAATTAGTGATAGATCTGGAGGATATGTTGGATGAAATATATATATTTTTTCTTAACTATGCCATTGATGTTTTTATATATAGAGAGAGAAGCATTAGCATGGAGAAAAATTAGGTCTTTCTAATTGATCATTGTTCTCTTCATTTCCTACAGTTTTTTTTATCATATCTTCCAATTTCTGACAATAAAAATTTATGATTGGTGGCAGGCTGTAATACCAAAAATATAATCTTTTGATATATAATTTTAATTTTGAAATTTGCTTTAGAGCTTTGTTTAGAATCAATTCATTGTGTAAGTCATTTTTTGTTGACATAAAGGATTCATTATTGTTACAGGTTACATTTTTGTAAATTATGTTCAAAATGATTGAATTTATTTTCTGAAATTGATGAAATGCCAAGATTTTTTATCTCAATTTCAATTATTCATTTGTACCAGAAAGAATAGAATTTCCATTTCAAAACTTTGAAATCAATTTTGCACTCTACAGCACAAAAATATTTTTTTGCGTTTTTAATAATTATAGGAAGTAGTTTACAGCCAGACAATTGAAAAATCTACAAAAAAATAAATAAATAAAATTCTATCCATATTCACTACTGAATAAATGAGGATTTGTATTTTTTGAAAGTTCATTAAAAATATTCTTTGGAAGTTCATTAAAAAAATCCATTTCTCTTTTCTCAAAGACTTTTTTTGCAAATGTGCAGAAAATTTTTAAAAATTTCTATTTTCAATATAAGAATGAAATCAAAAATTAGGAAACATTTAAAGGTTTTCAGTTATGCTTTTAAAATACTATCTAAAATAAATGACTTTTATTTTTAAAAATATTTAAAAAAAAAAAATCATAGCACTTATTGTATAATGTCTAAAATAAGCAAATTGTAAAAAAAAAAAAAGGGAAGGAGTTGTAAATATTTATAATAATATGAAAATATTTAATTCTACAATTATTTCCTACTTCAGAAATGATGATCAGTTGAAATAAAGGCTGCAACAAAATCAGCATTCAGAAATAGAATTAAATTTTAAAAAAAAAAGGCATTACAGTCAGTAGAACGAAAATTAGTTAATCTGGGGGAAATATATGCATTAACCATTTAAGACTCAGTTTATCCCTTATCTGATAAAAATTATTATTAATGAAGTGTAAAAATAAATAGATGACTCTTTCAATCTGATGGGTAATGATACATGATTATTTGTAATTTGTGAAGTGGTCTGTCCAGTTAATTCTAATAACAAAGGAGATTGGCAATAAATTAATTATGGTATTAAAGATTTTGCAGTAAGTTTAGAGAGAAAGCATTAATACGAATAATAATGCAATAAAACCTTATTGAAATTATAGAGAAAAGTTATTTTGAAAAAAAATGATGAAATAAAAACAAATGATATCTTTATATTTCTCAAAAAGAAAAAAAAATATTTCAGGTTTGAAATTCTCTGAGCACTGAAAAATATTGCCATATCATCATTATTTATTATTTGTTAATCTAATAAAAAAACCTCATTATGAAATAAATTTTTATTATTGGTTTGTAGATTATTTTTTTGATTTTAAGGCAATACAATATTCATAATTGAAAATATTATGCCTATAGTGTGGATTTTGATAATATCTATAATAAGATAAATGATAAAACTGTTTAAATAGTCCACTTTAGTCAAATACTTCTCAAAGATCATTTTCTAATGAGAAAAACAGTGAAATATTCTTTTACCCTGTGATTAAGAATAACTAGATATTCATATACTGATTAATATTGGTTATGAGCTGTGTTTTCTATGCGTCCTCTACTTGAAAAAAAAGTCGAAGCCTGTTGAAAAATTTTTCAAGTTTATTCAGCTTGAATTGGAACACAAACTTGGCAGGAGTGCATTACTATTGCACTATGAGATCCTAGTTCCCATGAATTAAAGATAGTCATATCTTCTATGCATAATGAATTGACAGAAGGCGGATTAATTTAATAGCCCATGTTTTAAAAGCATAATTCAAAATTGAAGTTAGAAAATGACTTTATGGGAGATTTTTATAAAATTGGATTATATCTGATTATTTTGAAGAAAATTATTGTCATTGTGATTATATTTCCAAATTTGGAAGTGAATGAAAAAAAAAACAATTTTGATTACATTAAAAAAAATTTAGTTTAGTAATTATGTGAAGAAAGCAAATTTTTTTTTTTTTAAATCTTCAGTGAAAGAAGATTGCAAATGTTATCCAGGCTCTTCTGGTCTTTTGTTTTTGGGCCTCGTATTAAATGTCAAATTTTTATATAGTAAATATATTTCTATTTTTAATAATTTAATTTATTTTTATAACTTTAGCATTTTTTTAATGTATATTTTTTGCTTGTTTTATAGATTTTTAAATAAATATATCTACAATCTTTTAAAATATTTATATTTATATATTATTGTATATCAAAATATAGACTGGATATTGTAATTTTATGGTGCTCTAGTTCCAGTTAAAACTTATAAATATTTTTTATTCATGGTTCTTTTTTTTAATCATTTCATTATGAACAATGAGGACAATAACTTTGGATTCATGAAAGCAAAAAATATACAAATATGATTTTTTGATTACATATGGTTAATAAAAATATTTATGTAAAAAATATATTGGTACCATCTTGTTTATTGGCCAATTTATTCTATGAATTTTTTTTGGAAAACTTTTACATAGAAAAATGAAGTTAACTATGACATTAGTTTTGAAGGAAAATCTTCAAATTTGTTATCTTATTGATTTTGTCATGGAAGCTCTAAAGAATGTAAAGGATGATCATAAAATGAGATATAAGAGAAGATAAAAGTTCATAGATTATTTTTGATAGTCAATCGAGGCTAGAATTTTTGCAATCATGAAACAAAATGGAATTCATGATGCTATAATAGCTGAAATCTGAAGTAATTTAAAAGAGTAAAGTAGTAATAAGTGATTATTAAAGTATTATTGCATTACATATAACCTATCATATTTAAGTATTATGATACTAGAAGATTCATAATGTAAAATGTTTAGTTAATATATTTTAATAAATACTAATATGAAAGGAATGAGGATATCCTTTACAAATATTAAGGTATTCCTTATAAGTGAAATTTATAAAAAATATAACAATTTTATTTACATCTACGATCTATTGATTTTATTTGTTAATGGAATTAAAAGATGATTAACATGTATTTGTTTATATTTATTTGACTAACAAATCTTCTCACAAAACTTAAGAAAATTTCAGTCACTATCATATCATTATAGAACTTCCCAAATCCTGAAATAATTTACATTCCAACATTCGGCATTTTTGAATGACCTTTTTTAGAATGCTTTAATCACTAAAATATTTTTAGCTAACAAAAATATACAAGATTACCAAATTCTCCATACGGTAGTGCCACTAAGTGCAAGCCTTTATAATCATTCCCGCATTCATTGATTACGAAGGTTTGCATTGGTGGTATTACTGTATGGAGAGTTTGGTATCTTGCCTTGCTGTGCTGATGTGGCTGATTTTTGCTCCACAAGATAACTTAAAGTTTTATATATTTTTAATAACATTTAGATAAAAATTTCTGTTGCTCAGGAATATTTGTTCAGAGGGTGGATGATAGAGAGTTGGAGCGCAGATAGATTTAATTAGATTTGGACAGATCGAGAAAAATATTGCTTACGTTTGGAGAGTGATTCGAGATACAGATATTTTAAATATCAAAAAAGAATAATAATTTCTCGTGCTTACTGTAATGAGGCATTAAAACTAAGGCATATGTAAGATTAGTTGGATTTTAGGAGGTTTGGTATTAAAATTTTTTTTAAATTTAAGTGAGAGATTTATTGAGAGAGGGGTAATGTTGAGATATGAGTTTAGGGGAGCACGTTTCTCGTTCTCCATTATAAAAAAAATTTTTTTTTTTTGTATAAAGAGGAGTGGTAAAAAAATCATAAATTTAAATATAGCATAGGGGAATTGGAAAAATAATGAAATATGGACCACATTTATATCCCACAATATATGTATGATGGTCAGAAGGAAACTAGATGTGCTTTGGTAGCATGTACATTGTTAATAAGGTTTTTCAGCTGAAGTGCTTAAATAAAACTAGGAAGGATATAAAAGGTGTATGGTTGGGTAGATCATGTATAAATGTGATAAAAGAGATGAAAAAATAATTTGTAATTGTGGATAATTTAAAGAGAAAGTCAGGAGAAATGGAGGAAAATATAGATAAGGACGATAGAATGGAGTATATATTTAGTAGAGTGATAAGAGATGTAGATGACAAAATAGGTAGTGCAGTGGGGATTGTTAGGCAAAGAATAAATAAGATAGAGGAAAAGGTAAAGTATTTAGAAGTAAAATTAAAAGTGTTAGATATAAAGTGTGTGCAGATCAAGGAATTAATGAATAGAAATTATAAGAAAGAAATAGATAAGGAAGTTCAGAAGGTTGAAGAGAATGCTATAGATGAAGCAGGGAAAGTATGAGACAGTCTTGATAGGGGACTCGCTAATTAAAGATGTGGAGATGTAATTGCAAGGGAAAATAGAAATAGGTATGTAAGAGTATGTTTGCCTGGAGCTAGAATTAGAGATGATATACATAAGATAAATAAACGGGAGTGGAGATGTTAATGTTATGGTGGGGACAAATAATTTGTCAGAGCCATTGGAGAGAGTAATGGATGAGTACAAAGAATTGGTTAGTAGTTTGAACAAGGTTAAAGGAAGAGTAAGAGTAATTGGAATATTACCAAGATTCGACAATAGGTATATATTAAATAGGGCATGTTCTATAAATGAGAAATGAGAGATTGAAAAAATTATGTAACAAATAATGTTATGTTCATGGATGTGTGAGATTTTTTTATTAGTAATAGGGAGTTATATAATAAAAATGGATTGCATTTAGCAAAACAAGGAAGTGAAGCATTAGGATTGATTTATGAAAAATATTATAGTTTGGGAAACTTATAAAGGGGGTAGGGTTTTAAATTACAATATTATCAAAAAGATTAAGAATAGATGAGATGTAAGAAATAAACAAAGGATAGCTGATCCAGATATAAATGTGGATGCAGAAAAGGAATAGGTTTGTAAAAGTAATTACAAATATAATAGAGAAGAAAGAGTCAAAATTTTAAAAGGGGGAAGAAAAGAAGAAATTGTTAAAATTGGATATTTGAATATGCAAGGTGGTAGGAGACCAGAAAAGTGGTTGGAATTAAAAAAGCAGTTAAAAATGAAGGGCTTGAAATATTATCAGTAGTGGAAACACATCTAAGAGAGGACGGACTATTACTAGAAAATGTGGTATGGCAGGGTATAAATAGAAAAGCAAAAGAAAAAGGAGTGATGGTATAGGGGTTATGTTAAAAAAGTATTTAAATATTATAAAGTGTCAAATATTTATGTTTGAGATAAGAAATAAAAAGACAAGAATAGATTGTGGCTATAGTGTATATGGCCACTCGAGATAGCCATACTATAATGGAGTGGAACAGTAGCATATATGAATGCTTATTTAAGGATATACAGGGTTTCAAAAAAAAAAAAAAAGGTAAAGGGGGAAAGAAAGGGCATATTGAAGAAATTGATGACTTGGATAACAAGAGTGGACAGCTTTTGAAAATTTTTTTGTCTGAGAGTGAATTTGAGCATTGGAAATTTATCACATATTTATCATGGGCAATACACATGGTCTAGAAATAATATATTTCACACAATAGATTATGTATTAGTAGATAAAGAGGGAATGAATAATGTACGGAAATAAGTGTTGATAATGAAGAGAATATGTAATAGTGATCATAATTTCTTTATAATAGAAATGGTTAGTAATGTGATGGAAAATAGTAATAAAAGTAGAAAGGATAGTGAAAGATGTGAATGGAGAGTGAGTGATAACAATAAGTTAGAAGAATATAAAATAAAATTAGAAGAAATTATGGAAAAGTTTTTTTGGGATGAATGTAAGAATTGGTGTTGTGAAATAGACAAAATGGCAAATAGAGTTTATGGGGAGAATATTCAGAAGAATACAAGTAATAGAAAAGTGAGAATTAAAAAGTGTAAAAGGAAGGAAAAAAGCATGCAGAGAATATAAATGTGTTATTAAAAACAAAGAAAGTGAAAAATATGTAAATATTAAATGGGAAAACTATTTAATTAAAAAGAAATTGGCTAAAATAGATAATTATATATAACGGTCAGGAAATTCCTTCATCTCTATCTGCCGTACAAGGCACCACCAGGCCATTTGAACCTGGAAACATTTATACCGTAGGAAGATACTTCTTGTTAAGATTCCCTTTTTATTTCGACCGAAATGCCCCATTTGCTAGCTCAAGGAATAGCTGAGATTTAATAATGTAAACTTTTTAAATGCATTTATTAAAGAAAGGATAACAAAATAAACCACTGCCAATAATAATTACACGAACATTTATTTACACATATAGATAAAAATAAATTTGAGGAAATAATTAATATTGATTGATATTTTATTACTATTATTATTTTAACTTAAGTTCTGCTATTTTAGTTAGTTCGTACAGATGGAAGTTTGAGATATAATGTTGAGCATAGATAGGCCGCATGGACTATGCGCTTGACTAACTCTGCCCCTTTTACTTCTGCCAACGTTAAATCACCATTTCAAACATGCTAGGCCCGTCATTTATTCAATTCTATTTGCCATCAGAAAATTACGTAAAATCAAAAGAGAAACACATCCTAACGATAGCTTTCACCTGGGAAATTGATATATGTTTTCTACAAACCAATCATCCCTCCCGTACAAAGTTTTCCTATGTGTGAGTCATTTACCCCTTCTGTCGAAATTTTCCCGGTTTATGGGTCATTCTAAGGGTTGAGGAAGGAAAAAAGAAATCGGCTATAGGAACAGCACATATACATTGGTAATTATGGATGATTCCACTAACAATCTATCTGACTCAGTAGTAACAATCTTACCCAACTTAAATTAACGCAAACTGAAGATTCCATGCAGCCAACTTAACACACATAAAAAAAAAATAAAATAACAATATTAATAATGGATTTAAAGTTCTGTTAATATTCAGATAAGAGTGTAATTACTAGTGAGGTTTTAACTTATTAATACTTATTGCAGAGACATATTTAGACAGTCTATAATGACAAAAATTCATACTTTCCTGTTAATCTTGAATACCGTTCTGGATTTCAGCAGGTGTTTGGAGGTCCTTAATTATGTTCTTTTCCTATAGCTTTCTTTAGAGATATACCGCTATATGTCATCACTCAGGAACTATAAATTTGAAGGCTGCCTTAGCTGGTGCACAACAGGTAACTACTTCATCGTGAGACCCTTATATTTCGGGGGTCTGCAATGCAGCTGCGGCTCAAGCATCAATAGTCAATTTATTTCTTAAGTAAGTAAAACTGGGGGTGTGTGTAATAAACATTTGATATTTCATCTTTTATAACTTATAGTCTCCCTTATCAGAAATTATCTGGGTTGATCGCTCATGACGTTCTTGGTTCTTATTGGTCCTGATGTTTTCCTTTCTGGCTCGCAAATTAGTTGGTATCTGCTTTGGTCAATCTGTTCCAGAGCAGGAAACACATAGTCTCTTTATCTCTTATTTGACCGTTACATTATAAAGTGCCCCAAGGGCTTGTTTGCTTTAGATTCAGTAGATTTTAATAGAACAATCATTTCAATTTTGAGATTTAAAATACAATTCTTTTAAATTAGAAACTAATTAACATTTGTTTCTATTTTCTTTTATATTATTTCTAACAAAAAAATATTAATCTTTATCTTTAGATCTTTTTTTTTTTTACATTAACTTACTTTTAAATAATAATTTTTTTTTTACTAGTTTTCCATCTGTGCGATTATATATATACGTTTAAGTAACTACTTTAATTTTCTTTGCCATTTTTAATAAATCAATTTTATTTATGATCTTTTTCTATTTTATTTTAATTTTAAAATAATGTAACAGCATACATATACCGTTACAATATAGAGAGAATGACATTAGATTATAAATTATTGGAGGATATTAATACAAATTAAAGAGATGGGAGAGAGAAATAGTACTAAATGATGAGGAGAAAGAGTGTAGCTCTAGAGAAGAATTAGAGATAATCTTAAATAAATATGTAATGGATATAGAAAAGATGTTAGATGTGAAGGACAAAGTGATAACAAACATAAAAACAATCAAAATTTTTTACAGAAAATGAATGAGACAGGGAAGAAGTTGAAAAGTGGAAAGGCAAGAGGTTTAGATCGATGAGCAGCAGAGTTAGTGATGAATTTGGGAAATAGGACAAAATTAAATCTTTTATCATATTTTAATAAGATAGCACAGAAGACAGAATTTCCATATAGCTGGAATAATACAAGAGTGAGGCTATTATTTAAAGAAAAGGGTAAGGACCATAGAAAGACAAACAATTGTAGGCCAGTAGCGGTAATGTCCATGTATAAAGTTTTTGTATATATGGTGACTGGAAGGGTGGCAAAATGGATGAAAGAAAATAATATAATGGGAGAAATGCAAGGAGGTTTTCGAATAGATAGGCATATGAGACAGTTTATTTGTAGTCACACCACTTATAGACATGACTAGGGGAGAGTAGAGAGAAAAAAAAGTGGATAAGTTTAGTATATTTGGGAATGAATGGAGCTTTAGTGGATCTTATTTAGAGATTTTATGAAAATAATTACATATCAGTTAGGAAATATAGAATCAGATTTAAAAATGGGGTGGGGCTAAGGCAAGGATGCCCTACGTTACCTATTTTGTTTTTGTTATATTTGAGAGAAATGGAGAGGGAAATAGAAAGACTAGGAAGAGAGATAGAGATACCATTAATAGATGGCAAGGGAATGTATACCTTATCAGGTCTTTTATTTGCTGATGATATTTTCTTAAGCACAGAAAGTAGGGACAATATGGAAGTACTAAAGCAAGGATGGGTAAATAGATGGGGATCAAATTTAGTGGAAAAAAAAAAAGTAATAATGATAAATGTTGGGTAAGAGAAGAGAAATAATTTTTCCTGGGGGGTATGTGGCGAATAAGTATAACTATTTGGGAATCATCTTAAGTAATCAGGGGATTTACTTGAATGAATGGGAGAAAAAAATGATAAATGAAGCAAAGAAAAGAAAGGGACTGATAAAGAAATTAACAATGTTTTTATATAATAAATATGATGTAGCAAGAATTGTACGAAGAGAGTGTTAGTAGCAGGGAAAGGGACTGATAAAGAAATTAACAGTGTTTTTTATATAATAAATATGATGTAGCAAGGATTGTACAAAGAGAGTATTAGTAACAGGGTTAACCTATGGTAACAATGTGTTATGTGTTAGTAAACAGGTGTTAGATTACTAATGTGTGAATGGCAAAGGAGGCAATTCAAGGAGAAATGGGATGGTCAAGTTTTAATATGAAATATGCAAAAGCAAAATGAAAATGTTCGGTAGATTGCAATTTATGGATAGTAAGAGAATAGCCAAAATAGTTTTTAATTGAGTTATGAGTAAAGGATGGGCAACAAGATGGATGAGAAAGGTAGTATTATATGTAGAGGAGATTTGACTAAAGACTTTATGTCAGTATATTTGTACAAAAAAGTGGGATGATTGTTTTAGGAGGATTGTTAAGTGCTATAGCAGCAAAGAATGGGATGGAAGAATAGATTCGTTAATTAAAAAATAGGGAGTTGAAGAGATGGAGAACTAGGGTGCAAAGTAAAAAGAGTAAATGTATGCAGAAGTAAACAGAATTTAATTTATGATAATAGCAAGGTAAGGCTTGAACAAAATCATTAGCAACAAGGGAAAATTTCCATTAATGGAGAAATATGTGTGATTTAGTCTGCAAGCTATGAAAGGAAGGCATGGAAGGAAACTATTAAGCACCAGTTAATTAAATGTAAATGCCTAGAAGCAGAAAGACTACAAATAATGAAGTTGTGGGAGAATAAATATAAACTAAGTGATTATACAGAAAGTGGGTTCTTGGTCTTTATGCTGGGCTT
The DNA here is from genome assembly GCA_028023455.1 of Epiperipatus broadwayi. NCBI lineage: Eukaryota > Metazoa > Onychophora > Udeonychophora > Euonychophora > Peripatidae > Epiperipatus > Epiperipatus broadwayi. The sequence goes on along the minus strand of JAQFVV010006230.1, from coordinate 1,385,890 downwards.
GGAAAAAGATAAGGGGGATTTAGATATAAAGGCCATGGAATGAACAAAGATGATGATGTGGAAATGGGATAGAGCAGGATAGAGAAGAACATGGAAAAAACAGGGTGGGAAATGGAAAGGAAAAGTAAGGTGGCTTACAGTTTTTTTTTGGGCATATTGGCTAAGAAATTCCTAACTTTGATAAAGGAGTAGCCATATAACATCACATCTCATATTCTTATGTGATTATCTAACATAGTTAATTGACTATGCAATTAGTGATGGTAGTAGATTTGAGAGCTAGATTGATTTCCAGCTGAATTGAAAGTAATAAAAAAAAAGTTAGTTGGTCATTTATGAACTGTTGTGCTTAAGCTTTAGTTTTGGTGCTTGAACTTGACTTCTAAACAACAGGCCATGTGATAATTAACTATCTATTTTATCGGTTGTTTTCCACCATTTTCAAAAATTTTTTACATTTTAATTTAAGAGATGTGATCAAATTACTTATAAGTCTTAATTTTTTCATAGTTTTTATGGCATATGAAATGTACCTTTTAAGTTAAGATATCAATTTTTCATTATATATAATTATGAAAATTTTTTAGGATATTACTCATCCAAAAACAAAAATAAATAAATTAAAGGTAATTGTCCTGTCTTGATGCTAATCATCCTCCTAAATTATGATTCACATATATTAAAGGTATTTTTAAAGTCAGTTGCATTAATTATTATTTTTTTACACCTGAATAATCTTAAGTTTTCTAACTCTCACATAATATTCCATAATACATTGTAGGTTATAATATTCCATAATACATTGTAGATTATAATATACTTGGTAAAGTTTTTTGAGTCATAATTGTTTTGATAAAATTATATATGTACGATATTGTTAAAATGTAATTTTTTACTTAATGCTTACTAATAAATTCAACACAATCATTTTTCAGTATTAGGTAGCAGCACTTGATTATTAATGGAGATTTTATTATTTAAATATGTCAGAACAATAACATTTTAATTGATGAAATGATATTAGATAATCATATTCTATTTAAATAATTAATTTTTTCAATGGGAATTTTTGAACGTAAATCTGCTACTTTGAGCTTATCAGTCTATTTGTTAAAGCCTAAATATAGTTATTTTTTCTTCATTTTTTATTTTTAATGCAAATTTGGCTCTATTTTTTTGTCTTTTATTTTTACAATCATTTTTTTTATTATTTTTAAGTTTCTTGTAACTAATCCTGCAATTTAACATTTTTTCTGTTAGTGTTTTGTCCAGTTTTTTTTTTTTTTTAATCTTTGATTAGTATCATTTTATTTTATTTTTTGTATAATCTTCAATAGTTTTAATAACCCACTATTTTCTACTATGATTCACTTACCTGTTTGCTTCTATGTTGTTAATTTTGTATTCTTCCACTTTAGTATAAGTATATTTTAATTCAGCATATTTCTATACTATTTTTTAATGTTATATGGACATTTATTTGGGTACCTAGCAATATTCAAATGCTAAGGTGATATAAGTGGAATACAATACTTCCCATTAAATTCATGAGATTGAAAAAAACATTTTTTTTCCTGTTTCCTCAGGAATGAAATCTATGTCTCTTTAGCTCTACAGTATTATATCAGGGTATTAATTTTTGTAACCAGATTTGATTCTATCGAATATTAACGTGAATGAATATGTATGTTTTTTTTTTTTTTTATGTTATCCATAAATCTATTCTCATGCAATATTTAGATGATACCTTGCTCTGTCTTTTGGAGACTTTTAAATGGATCTTAAGATTTTTGAGTAATATTTGAAATTGTCTCTAATGGTTTGTCAGTCATCTTTTTACTTTCTTTAAAAAATTGTAAATCAAGAAAGTAAACAGTTACAACCAATTAAGCCGGAGTTATCACAGCCTTCAGAACAAATGATTCACACCATTCCATAGTCATTGGAGAAAACTCCCTGGGTATTTATGAATTCTGGCACAGACTCAGATTCTCACATGATGTTAACAGAGTCTGCTGTCATGACCACTGCCAAAAGTAAGAGAAAGGCCAGCAACCAAAAAAAGAATACGAGCAACTCCCTCTGCAACTCAGTAGTTCAAAAGACAGGAAAATCAAGTAAGAGTTCCTCGGATGCTGATTCGCCGGACAGGAATATAAAATGAAAGAAGTATAAGGTCAGCGTCCATGATGAAGAGTCAATTGTGCTCCAGCATTTACTTGTCTCTGATAGTATGGAGAATTCCACTCAGATGCTGATGTTAAAGAACAAGGAATTCATAAATCAGACAATGATTTTTTTGGAGTTCCTGAAGCAAAGGAAGCACAAAGTGATGGGTATCTTCATGACAAGGATTTAGAACATAAGAAATGTGAAATTGAGCTTTTGAATCTAGAGCTGGGCAATCTAGAAACCACAGGTCTTAACGAGCTAGACGAAACAGATTTCAGTGTTTACTTTGACCAAGATCGATACCTAATGATCGATGATAAATATAAAAGTAGATGGTGGCAGAACGGATTTGAAGTCTGGTTGCGACTTGTCATCACTTCGAATATAAAAGTTGAAGATATTAAGTATGAGTCGCAGCGGAGTTTTCTAAGAATTTTAATCAAGGATAAGGTAATTATGGAAGGAACACTTCAGCATGCAATTTACTTTCAGAGATGAATAAGTGGTCTACTGCATCTCAAACAAGAGTCTGGACAGTGGGCATTCCACTGACGCCAGCCACAGAACATGTATGGACAGATTTTTTTACGGACTCTTACTGTTTGGACTTGCAAGTCTTTGGGAATTTCTGCCATTGGAATCCAGATTTGAGTTAGAAATAACTCGCTTCTTGGGTTCTTTAGCGTATTGTGACGTGGCTCTATGGCCAACAGTCAATCATTGAATGGATTTCGGTGTCTGATGAAAATGACTATTATTTTTTGTCATTTGGTTGTAACATAGTGTGCTTATTAATATCATAAGTATATCATTATATATCATATGTGAGCATGGCGCTTTAAAAATTTATTCAGAGATAATGAAGTTCTATGGTGTAAAATTACATTAAAATCAAAATATGCATTGTGAATCGTAGATAAATTTACTTTATCACTGTATGTAAATTCAAAGCCTAATACATCTTTTTGGGGGAAAAAATTATAATCTTCAAATTCTTTGATTTGTTGGTCTCATCATCATCAACAGTATTCTGTCAAATGAACAGGTTTAGAGAATAGTCACATCAATTTATCCATTTTTCCATTCTCTTCCTTGCCCGGTTCTTCAATTCCACGTAAATCTTCCCATCTCTTATATCATCCAGCAGTGTCAATCTTTTACATTCTTTCTTCTTGCTTTCACTTACCATTCCCTCCAAAACATTTTTCTTAAACTATAATTTTTTCTTAACATATGTCCAATCCAGTTTCTCTTTATTTCTAATTTCCTCAATCAATCTACTTTTTTCATTTACTCTTTTCAAAACTTCTTCATTTGTTATTTTTTCCATTCTTCTCCATGTCCACATCTCAAAGGCTTTCATTCAGTTCCCAATTTTTCACAATCATACATTAGTACATTCCACATATAGCATTTAATTAATCTTTTTCTTAATTCTCTCTTCAAAAGTCCACAAAATATTTTTCTCTTAATAAATGCATCCTTTGTTAATGCTATTTTTCTTTTAACTTCATCTTCATTTCTTCCATCCTCACTCAACCAACTACTCAAACTTCTAAATCCCTTTACCTGTTGAGTTATATTATCACAGATTTCAATTTGCACTCTTTCTCCCTATCCATAAACACTTAGTCTTCTCAACATTCCATTCATCCTTTTTTTAATTTATTCAACATATTCTGAAGTCACTTTTCATTCTCAGCTATAAGAGCCATATCAATCTTATACATTTTATTACTATACCTCCAATATTTTCTCCGAGGTGGCTTATATAAATATTAAAGAGAACAGGTAACGGACTGTATCCTTGCCTAACTCCACTTTCTATGATCATTTCATCAGTCTCATTACTCTCCAATTTCTTATCCTTTGTCCAGTATACATATTCCAAATCAATCTTTTTTCTTTCCAAAATACTCCTTTATCTTTTAAGATGGATGTAAGTTTATTCCAGAATACTGTATCAAATGCTTTTTCCAAATCCACAAAACATATACCAATTCTTTTATCTTTTTCAATATATCTTTCTGCAATTGTTCTAATAACACCAATAGCATCTCTTGTACTTTTCCCTCTCTGAAAACTCAACTGTTCTGCAATATAATACTCTACCACTCCATAAATTCTTTGAGTTAAAATTCTCAATAAAACTCTATTAAGCGTGAGATAACAAACTTATTATTCTATACTCTTCACATTTAACAGCTTTCTTTTTAACAATTAGAATCATTATATTTTTTTAAAAAATCTATAAGCCAAGCTCTTCTGTTATATATCAAATTGCATAGTCCAACTATTTCCTTCATAGTAAATTGTCCCATTTCTTTCAAAAATTCTATAAGTATTGCATCAAATTGAACAGCTGTAACATTCTTCATTTGTGTAATTGACTTTCTTACTTCATCTGGCAATATATCCATAACTTTATCATCTATTTCAATATCTTCTTCAAGTTCGTAATTAATTAAATTATCTTCTCTACTAAATAGACACTGAAGATATTCTTTCCATCTTTTTAATATATCATTGCTATTAGTTAATCTCTTACCATTTTTATCTGCAATCTCACTTGCTACTCATGTCTTTTTCTCCCAAGTGACATTTCATATTCTATCAAATATAAGATCATATATTTTCACCTACTGAAGGCTTTTTATTTCTCTAAATTCTTGCTCCAATCATTTTTTTTTTCTATATCTGTTTTTCTTCTTAGCTCACTATTAATTTTTCTATATGCGCTTTGCCCTTTCTCAGTATTTATATTCTCCATCTTCCCTGTACTTCCATCTTTTCCAACATACCTTCAATTATCCAAGGTCATTTAACTTTTCTTATCAAAATAATACTTCTTTTATTTTTTGCTGTTTTTAAGAATCCTCCTCATCTTGAACAATCCCTTTTTTTCCATTGCTTTCAATTTATCCAAGTCCCATCTTACATATCTTTTCCCTCTTTTAATTCTTTTAAAACTCAACTTCAATTTAGCCATAACGAAATTATGATCTGAATTTGTATCAGTACCAGGCAAAGCATGTGAACTCTTAATAGCATTCTTGTATCAATCCTGAATCAGTATATAATCAATTTGATAACATTCTCTTTTATCTGGAGCTTTCCATGTATACAATATTCTAGTATGGTTTTTAAAACAAGGGTTTGCAATTTTTTTTTACAAAATTGTACAAGCTGTCTCCCTCTTTCATTTCTTTTTTCAATACCATAATTTCTAACAATTTTTTTTTCCATACCTTTTTCCACATCAGCATTCCAATTACCCAATAGCAATATACATGCATTTTTTCCTTCATGTTGGATAATTTCTTCTCATATTTTTCATAAATTTTAATGTCATAATGAGTAGTAGTCGGCATATAAACTTGTATGACTACGAAATCCCTAGGTCTTCCATTTATCCTCATTATTATCAGCCATATTGTCGATAGAATCAACCTTTGCCACACTATTCCAAATTTTTTTCCCCACAGCAATGTCAACTCCATTAATTAATCTATCACCACCTGAATAAAATAACATCTCCACATCCCTCCTACCTCACTTAGCTTAATCCTATATCAGTATTATTTATATATAACTCTCTTTTCAAATTTCCCACCTCTTCTCAAGGATCTAACATTTCATGTGTCAATTTTCTTCTCATTAATAAAATTTCTGAGGGTTTCCAAGGTTTATGACTCTAGTACCCTATATCATCAATATTATTTATATAGAACTCTCTTTTCAAATTTTTCAATTTCCCAGCTCTTCTCAAATATCCACATGCCAATTCTCAATATGTCTTCTCTCTCAATGATATAAATTTATGAGGCTCTCAATGAAATAAGTTTATGAGGATTTTGCAAGTTTACGACCTAAGTAGCCTTATGTCTACTCCTGCTGGGCAAGATACCAAAGCCATTTTTAACTAAGGTTTCAACACCAAACATAATGATCCTTGTAGACATAGTCATAATAAAAAAGGGAATTATAAGGCAAAGTGGTTTTCTGTTACCTTCTTTGCCCAGCAATAGCCTGCTAAATCTTATAAAATGAACAACCACCTACCGCTTCCTCACAGTTGTCACCAAGTGATCTTCTGCTATACTTGGATTAATGTCAAGATTTTGGGATATTATCTTCATTCTAACCATCAAAAATTTATGTAAGATATTGTATCTAATAATAATTGTCTTAGCATTTTCTTATTGATATAATATGTGGAAAAAATCATTTTAAACTTGCTTTATATTACTACTGTACTTTTTGCGAAAGTGAAGTAGTAACATTTATATTTTTTAAAATTTTCTGATTGTGTTAATACATTTGATATTATTCTTATTTATTATACCATGAAACACTTTTTTTTACTCAATTCCATATAACTTTATATATGACTACCTAGGAATGCATGTACTTTGAGAAATTTTCATTAATTTTTTCAATATATTATATTTAAATACTTATACTTATTTGTAAGCTACGAAAAATATTAAATAATCTGTTTGATATTGTGAAATTATTGATATCTGATAAATTGAGCATTAGTGTCCATGTTTAATATTTAATATTTCAAAATTGGCACTTTCAGATAAAATGAAACCTGCTAGAATGAATAATCAAAAATCATTCTTTATTAAAAAGAACTAATAGACATTGCATTGTTTTGAGTAATAGACATAAAATATAGAACAATTAACTAATTAGCAATAATCTTTATCATATTTGATACGATTGTGAAAAATAATGAAATACTTTTAATTTAAAATTATTTTTTTATGTCCAATGATATGTGGAGAGACTAGCATGATTTTTTAGCAAAGTAATGGGCAAAACTGTGAAACTGCTTTATATTAGTAAGTATATACATTTACATTTCAGCTCATTTAGAAGAAAGGAATGTGATTTTGGGGGGGGAGGGATTGCATTTGTCTTAAATCCTTTCTGTTATGGTTTTCAAATGTACTTGTCTCTGTAGAAAGTGATGAATAGGAGAATCATCAAAGTTAAATCCCATGTTGGTTTCAGATTATCCGATTGACAGGAACCTCATAGTTCTTTATCCATGCTATATTTTTAAGTACTATGTGCCATAGTCTGTTTGCTAGTAATTAGTATCTTGACTATGATTTTTAAAAACTGAAAGTGAAAATATGATATCTTATCTGAACTGGACAGATAGGAATAGCATCAACTTCAGAAAATTATATATATATTGGATACTGTAGAAATGTTTTGTTTAATAGACTAAAAATATCATCATATGAAGTGAATGGATATGTGATCTAAGTGGAAGAATAACTTTCTATTAGAATGCTGGAAACATGATATATATTTCTATAGAGATTATTATTACATAAATTTGATTTATGGGCATTGGAACTTAAAAAAATTATACCAAAATTATTTATAAAGGATACTGCTGATATTCTGTGCAATGTGAGGGAGTTAAACATAAATTAGAGTTTAGAAACTACTTATTGGTATATTAATTTTTTTCCCCTCTATTATTTAATGGTAATTAACAGTGTTAATTTTTTGATTAATGAGTGTAAAATTAATATGTTTAAATTAGAATTTTTTCCCCTTTATGATTTGATGGTAATTAACAATGTGTAATTCCATCTACAAAATTGCAGTGATAAATGCTGAGATAAAAAAAAAGTGCTTTTTTCTATAAACTTTAAGCATTATTTTTTTGATTACTTGCAATTTATATATGTCAAGTGTTTTCAAATTGTATACTGCATGTAAGAATAATTGTTTAATTTAAACTTTTGAAGTAGTTATAAATTCATTCTCTATTAAGATTAAATAAATATAACATTAACAAACTTATTTATAACAAAAAATATAATTTATATTTATTAAAAATTGATTAATATTGGTTTCTTTTAAAAATTTTATTTATTTGTTACAAATTATTTTTGTTCTTTATATTTTAGGAAATGAGATTTACAAGTTGCAGTCGTGGTTTTTTAAATGGTGATACTATTTTGTTGCATGCTGCTTCTTTCTGTCATAAACTTACATATTTGGATGTCAGTTGGTGTTCAGTTAATGATAATGGAATTCATGCTATTTCTGATGCTGTAGAAAGGTTTGTTAATGTGTAAATATATGTGTGTCTATTATCTAATTTGTATCACTAAAGTCATGAAAATGTATAAAACCATTGTAATTTGAATTTTCTGAAATTATTCAATTAATGAAATTTGTAAATTATTTTATAAAGGCAAAGAAATTAATAATGGATTAGTTATTGTGAAAGCATATTGTCATTTTAAGAATTTGATGATTGAATTAATTTGTTACCTGGATACAAATTGAATGTGAGGAATATTTTTCAATCTTTGGAAAACAGTCTTATGTTAAAGAAAGTTTAAAATATCAGGTGAACTAGCAGTTTGTTTATTAGTATATGTTTTGAGAATAGGAAATAGAATTTTATCAGGATCAGAAACTTAGATAGTATAGCAAGACTTCAATTGATGTAGATGACAAAAAGATATTAGCAGTATTAAGAAGAAAGTGATAAAATAGAAGGCTCAAAAGACTTCAAGGAAGAATTTAATTGAATGAAAAAATGTGCTCTTAAAAAAATCAATCCGAATTTAAAAGTTGCAAAAGTTTCATGATTTTTTGAAAAATGAAGTACCTATTTTTAGAGAAAGAGGATAATTTTTGACAAATATTTTTATTGGCCTTGTTAATAGTTAAAGTAAAATTTCTATTTTATTTGTCAAAAGCAAATTCTATGGAAATATTAAATTATAATACTCTAATGGTATAAGAATTTTTTTTTTATGTTATTAATAGATTGTTGATTTAGAATATCAGGAAATTAAGATGGGTCTGCATGACATAACTGAATTGATATCACCCATTATATTATATATAATCATATATATATTGTAACCTCTACTCTCTTCACCTATCACTTTATGCCCAAATAAATGCCCCGGCGCCAATTCTATATAAGATAGAATAAATTTATAATTTTATTGCATCTCTGCCTATTGATGAGATTCTTATGTTGCTATTACTCTATGGATTAGCTCAGTTGGGGGGTTATAGGGTATGGTGGTTATCTAGGATGCAGATGGGAATGATAGAAGCATTTAAAAATAACAGTTATATAATGTTGATTCAATTATATTATAAGCATCTATTAAGTAATAAGGGCTATTGTGAAATTGATATAGACAATTATAACAATTATAAGGATCGGGTACGTTTTTATCTCATACCATTATCTATTTCAAGCAAGGTAAAATCATATTTTTGGCATCACAATGTTAGGATTGTATTAAAGCTATATTATTTAAATAAATGGCCTATGCTAGCAAATTAATAAATATTATATATTACGTTGAATGTATGTGTGTGTGGAAATGGTCAATCAAACATATATGATAAAACAGTTCAGAGGGAATCTTATTTCAATAAAACATTTATTACAAGAAAACATTATTTTACAACACATCGGTGATGATTTTAACATTACATTAAACACAGATTTGATTAAATAACATTAAATTGTATAATTTTGTACACTTAATATTTGAAGACACTTCATTCTATTTATTATCTTATTTACATTTATCACTCTATTTGCTCATTTACCAACAATAAACAATAAAAAGAAATTATACATTTACATCCCAATGTTAATACATCTATTCTAACTTGTGCTCTTAATAAGCTAAGACAAACAGTACTAAAGAGTCAACTGATGCTATAAAATTATTGCTGGATATCTGTAGCTTAACATTTGCTATATAAATCCAAGTGACTGTTTTATTAATTTTGCATTAGATAAAGTAAAAAAAAAAATTTTCATATGCCTGTAAATCTATATATAGAATATGACATTTAATAATAACTTTATTAAATTAGCTTTAAATAAAGTAAAGTTGTATGATATACTATTATGCTCATATCGGAGGATGAATTAACAATGATAATAATGAAACAATGACAATATGTGCTATTATCTAACAAGTTACTCAGAACTCACAACTTCAGTGATGGTTTCTTTCTACATCTCTAATTTAATCATATTTCCGAGTGTGTGCGCGTTTGTAAGATCACAAAACAAAGCATTTATTAATTATATCTCTTATTGGAATACGGATGGTGCAGCAAGCTAATCTTTAACTTATAATCTTATTTCAAGTATTTTATAGAAATCCATAAAACGTTTATCTGATATAACCAACATATATTACCTGACGATAATTACGCCCGAATGAAGAAGGAGAGAGAAATAACAATAAATATTTACATATACGCGCGTGAGGGTTAACCAAAACTCCAAATTCAAACTTAATTATTCAATAAATATCTACCAACTTTTAGGACACAAATGTTGCGGAACTCAGCCGACGTATCGTCAATAAATGGGGCATTTGCCACTTCATTTAGAAATACAACTATCTCATCTTAAACTATCAAACAAGAAAATACACTACCAGCCATGGTTTAACAAGTAAGTAATCAAGGAGAGTATTACTCAATCCACATAGCAGAAATCATCCCTTCGATCACTTCTTCATCCAAATGTATTCAACGCATTTCATATATAAACAAATCTATAAGCAGACAAACTCTTAATTCTTCATCTTCCTTTAACATACGGCACCAAACCGAAACCGATAGAAAAACAAAATACAAATTTGGTAAAATAGTTTATGACAGTGCACACACACGCGAACATACGATCATATATAAAATGATTTCTAAATCATATGAAACAATAAAATGTCATATTAACAATAATTAAATTTAAACGAATCTATTACTTGTGAGAATTATGAATATTGAATTTCAACTTAAAGTCACTACTGTCAAGTAAGTTTAACTATTCTGCATACTGGCATAAATATCTCCATGAGTCTGACTATGATTATTAACTAATGCATAATATTAAAGTATTTAATTTGAATAATAATATGAGCACGAGGATATCCATTTTTCTTTTAACATAATACCAAAAAATAATATTACCGATTTGGTATAATTTATACCAAGATCTCCGAGACTTTCTTGTGGAGATTAGGCATATAAATAAATAACAATAATAATAAATTACATTAAGCATAAAGAAAATCTACCTGTCTATTATAGGCAGTGGGAAGAAATACATGTCAACATTTAATCATTAAAATAAAAGTTTTTTTTTTTTTTTTAATTCAGACTTGAAAGTTTGAACGGAAATATACATGTAGCTCACGACGATAACGATGAATTGACAACATTAAAGACATACAAACATTGCTCCTGCAAGCTAAAGTAAAATTTGACAAAAGCTGCAATAATTTCTAATGTTCTTAGAATTTTCTAATAGATATCATATACAGCCTTTGTGCATATTGGAATCACTTTATTGGTCATACAAAACGAAGTATCCGACTCGGTAAGATTATCCAAATAAAATTTATGACTTTCTTCCGTTTTTGGTTGCTAGCATTCAGTAGAAGTTTCACATTTAAATCCAAGGTCATTTGGTTTATCCATGCTTCTATACACCACTTATAGTTAATCCTTAAACATTATTGAGTCACATATTCTATCACTCATTTTTATAGGTGCGAATGGTAAGGTTATTTGGTATATAAGACTCCTATTAATGTATAGGGTTAGAATAGACAATTTTTTCCATTTTAATTTTACTTTGCATAGCAAGAACAGAAAATTTATCAAACGAGGGTCAGTAAACTCCTCCACTAAATAGTTCAGCATAATTTTCCTCTTAGTTATTCTAATTATTATTAATTTACACAATTCCATCATTATTTTACTCATCATAAATAAGTTATAATAAATCAATTTAACAAAAATTTTATAATATCCATACATTTGAATAATGTAAGTCTAAACTATTAGCTGATAAAAGCCAGAGCTGGGTACCTTTTAAAATTTAGCCTTCCATGTAAACAGTCCTATTGGAGCATGAGAGAACTTTATCCATAACGGAATAGTAGAGAGTTTTCACAATATTTAGTTCACTTATTTTCTTATTTTTTTTTTTTTTTTAGAAAGTTATTCCACTTTCCATAACTATTCCGTCTTTCTTCTCTATTTTTTCGTTCTTCTTTTTGGAATCTGCTGTAAAAACTGAGCCATGCCTCCTTTTTTTTTTGTTGTTGTTGTAATGAGCTTAGCAATGTGCAAGAATTTTCTTGCTCGTAAAAATGTTAGTAATAGAATATTGGGAAGAAAAAAAAAAATTAAATTTACAAATGCTAACTAATAACAAATAAAACAAATAATTTTTACAATTTTAAACGCAAGAATTTAGGTAATAAATAACTAAAAATCATATTAATTAATAGTATATGTGCGTATCTGTCTTTCCATTAATATAGCGGTCTATGAATGACTGAACTGTTAACAGTTTCTATGGCACATAATTCTGCTATTACAAATTTGGATATTATAAGTAATAATGAAAAATATGAATGAAGTGCGAGATGATGTAAAATGGACATACACCCACACATGTAAGTTAGATCTTGGATGGGAATAGACAGTAAGTTAGAAAACCAACGAACAAACACCTGTTATGGCTTTACAGACAACCATTACTAATTTAGCTCTCATACTAACAATCCTTGATATTGTCCATCTTCCTCTCCCACTACCAGACACACATAACGTAAAATTTTAATGACTGGTACGCCCAACTAAGGTTTTGATAATTTTTAACTAAATTTAAAATACTGAATTATATCACAAATTCATTTTTTTCCTAATAGTTATCTCTGGTCACTATAGCACAATGTGAACCTCCCACATTTCTTCCTGGTGCCAACCTGGAAGGTCACAATATATATGACATCATATTATTATTTTCAGGATATTCCGTGTAGTAAGATAGCTGGCGTTTTAGTACAATAACAAGTACCTTCCTCAGCGTGTCCTTTTTCTCAAATCATAGGAATGTTTGTGAGGGAGGTACTTGTTATTGTACTGAAATATCAGCTATTTAACTATTTTACTACTTGGAATATTTCGAAAATAATAATAATATGAAGTCATCATTTATCCATGAAAATATTAGAATTAACAACTATATATATATTGTAACCTTTTGACTGGTTATCCATGGTAGGAATAGAATAAATGACTTAGTGCATAAATATTAAAGATAGAATTCTGTAAAGATTTATTAACCATTCTTTATTTATAGTCATTTATATTATAATCCACTATATAATTTTAATACAATAGTTGTCAATCCAAATAAACATTGTTACTTATAAATTTGACTTTCATTTATTTTATTGTGATGTTTGTTTAAAAGATAAATACATAGAATTGTAGTAAATAAAAGAAGGAACAATTATTGATTACAATATAATTTATTTTAAAATTATCATAATAATAATATATTTTAAATATAAATATTTATTATTAAACTTTTTATTTGAATTCAATAAATAATATCATATATTACAAATATAATTATACTTAATATTTTAGTCTTAAAGAAATGATTTAAATTATTTTCGTTTGTAAAATATTTATTGATTTTAATTATTTTAAATAGAGAGATGTTACTTTATCCCAGGGTTTTTAAATGAAAAAAACGCAGACAATCGAGGTACAGATTCATGAAAAAAATAAAGCAGGGAGCTATTTCAATATTTTTTTCTCGGTAAAATTATAAAATATTAAAAAAAATATATTTAAAGTTTTAGATGATAAAATAATATTTAAAAAGCTATCTAAGAATATAATATATTTTATTGCAAGTGTTAATGTCATGGAGTGAGTTCAAACCAGTTTCTTTATTGCGACCTAATTGCAATCCTAATTGTCTGCTTATAACTAAAATGATATCTAAAAGAAGTCTCAAAGAAAAACTAAAGTTGCTATTCTTATTTGGGACAATCATGAGAAAAAAAGACAACTACATTTCTTTAAAGAAAGATATATCTGCGTTCACGTAAGAAAACATTTGTTTATTTATGTCAAATTAGATGTTTTTATTAGTCATATATTAAAAATGAGAAACAAGTCTAAAATCTCTAGAAATAAATTTTCAAAACTTGTAAAAGTATTTTATTGGATGTTAAAAATAATGACTTAGTTGAGATTGATAAGTCTAATTAAATTGATATTCTGTTTGAATTGAACAATTGATGTGTGATAAATAGCTTGAAAAATTTTGAAGAAGAAATTGTTTAGCATATATTTAATAATGAAAAAAAAAAGACAGTTAAAAATGAATTAATATTTCTCATGTTTAAATAGAAAGTGAAATCTTATTATATTATTATAAAAAAGGAACAGTAAAAGAAGAAAGATAATCGAAAAAGTCTGTTTAATTTTTAATAATAGATGACAGTCATGAAGATGATATACTATAATACAGAAAGTTAAATGAATTTATTTATATGCACTTAAATTTTATGAGATTAATAAATAACAGGAAAGTGAAGTAAACTTATTGATGAATTAATTAAATATATTTTAAAAGTTTTGTAACATGGAAAAATAATGTGAAGATGTATTGAGAAGATATGTTAAACTTTTTCGTTAATGTATTTTTCGAGAGTATAATTATGCATATGTAACTTTAAACTAGTCAAGAAGGAAAGATGCATCCAATTCAGAACTTTTGTCCAGTTAGGGTTGTGCTTATTTGTCGAATGTTTTTAAATATACATGTGTTTCTAGCAGAAAGAAAACATGAGAAGCCCCAAACTCATGAGGAATGGTGAACATCTATTGGATTACCATGGTAGTATTAAACTAGAAATTGAAATGGGTTATTTAAAAAAACAAAGAGAAAATGATTTTTTTTAAAATTTATTATTTTATTTTTTGTTTGATATGAAATATCAATGCTAGGTATATAGTCTTTCTCTTATATTGTGATATTTTTCCAGTGAATTATATTGTTCTTTATCTTATCATTAAGCATATAATGTTTTATTAAAGGCAAATCCTATTATTATTGTTCTTCCTTGATGGGTCATTTTCATTATTTATATGACTAGTGATAAAGTCGTCCTTCATTTATTGCCCTCAGATGTAGGTGCTTTTTCCTTGAATTCATGCCGTAATTTACTTTGCGTTATCAATGGGAATGTACTACTATGACTTTATCCTGGAAATTGATATTATTTTTTTAAGTAAATGGGGAATGCCATTCTTACCTTCAGTCACATTCTTACTATATCTTAGTGTAAGTTGTTTGTTATGATGTGTAGATTCTGTAGCTGTGCTTTGCCAGAACCTCAAGATGTAAATCTGATAAATATTTAATATTATATTTTTCAAATTGTATATATGGCTTCAGTGAAGAATATACATCTTCAGCATTCATCTCATCACATGGATTGTAAAGTTATATTTTATAAGCGCATTAAATACATTCATTAGAAACATTATAATAGAACAGTTGTTTTGTAAAAATGAGACAATTTATTTAAATATCAATATTGTAGAAGGTTTCATTAACCATTCAATATTATTTATTTTCTATTTATTCATTTTAATCTATAATCAGTAAAGCAAGTCGTATATAGCATGACATTGCTTTTATTTACAAATATGTAATATAGAGAGACAGAGTGGCAAGATTAGTTATACAACTTAATAGCAAATACCAAATGCAGATAATTCAGGTTTATGCCCCAACAAGCTCTCATAGTGATGAAGTAGTAGAAGATTTTCATATAGATGTACAAAAGGCTTTCGATCAGAGTAAACATTTTAAAATTGTTATGGGAGACTTTAATGCTACAATTGGTAAACAAATGAAAGATGAAAGTACTGTAGGTAATTTTGGTTATGGTAATAGAAATGAGAGAGGACATAGACTTGTGGAGTTTGCAGAAAAAGAAAAACTTTATATTATGAATTCTTTTTTTGAGAAAAATGTTAAAAGAAAATGGACATGGAAGCATCCAAATGAAGGTACAGCAGAATTGGATTATATTTTGATTAACAGAAAATACATATTTCAAGATTGTAATGTTCTTAATAAATTTAACACAGGAAAATGATCATCGACTAGTAAGATGTAATATACATATTAATGCAAAATTAGAGAAACAAAAATTATTAAAAAAACAATATTTACAATTCATATTCCTAATCTTCAGAAACACTCTAATGAATTTAAATTAGAACGTATAAATCGGTTTCAAGTATTAGTAGATTTTGAACATGATTCAGATTTGAATGAAATTAATATGAAAATAACTGATACACTTTTAAAAACTGCAACAAAGATAGCTGGTAGAAAAAAGCAGCAATTGACCAATAAATTTCTACTGAGACTAGAGAATTTATGAAGAAAAGAAGGAATATGAAGATATACAAAAATGATTCATTAAAAAGGATTGAATATATCGAATTTTGTAAAATGGTGCAGCAAAGAGTTGAAAATGATATAAGAAAGTATAACTGTGAACTAGCAAGGAAAGCTGTAGAAAAGAATAAAAGTCTCAAGAGTGTAAAACAACATTTTGGTATTGGTAGGAAATTTATATCTGCAATAATAAAAAAAAGATGGAATTATTACTAAAAAGAGAAATGACATCATGAAACAGATAGAATACTTTTATCAAGAATTATATAGTAATAAAGAACAAGTACTTCCTATATCTATTACATCTTCCGAATTGCCCAGAAATTTTAAAAGAAGAAGTGAGATATGCTATTAAATGTATGAAGAAAGGAAAGGCTCCAGGTAATGAGATAATTACAATTGATATATTAAAAGAAGCAGATGAAGAAATAGAATTTTTTTTAGCAAAGTTATATACCAAATGTCTAAATGATAAAGACGTACCAGATGATTGGAAAAATGCAGTATTAATATTAATATTTAAAAAAGGTGATAAAGAAGATATTAGATTGCAGTATTAATATTAATATTTAAAAAAGGTGATAAAGAAGATATTAGATATTACAGACCTATCAGTCTTTTATCAGTTTTATACAAAATTTTTACCAAGGTAATTACAATTCGTCTACAGGGAACATTGGATTTCCACCAACCAAGAGAACAAGCTGGATTTAAAAGTGGTTTATACAGTAGATCATATCCAGGTATTGAGAGAAGTTATAGAAAGGACAAATGGAATATGAGTTGCCATTATACTTTGAATTTGTAGATTATGAAAAGGCATTTGATTCTATAAACATTTCTTCAGTGATTAAAGAATTGGATCATCAAGGTATAGATCCAGGATATTGTCATATTTTAAAGAATATTTATTAAAATGCAACAGCAACAATTAGATTACATAATGATACTAGGAAAGTCAACATTGAGAAGGGTGTAAGACAGGGTGACTCCATATCTCCAAAACTTTTTACAGCTGTGCTGCAAGAAGTATTTTGTGGATTAAAATGGAAGCTAAAGGAGTGAAAGTAAATGCAGATTATTTAAGTCATTTAGATTTTGCAGATGATGTAATTGTTTTTGCAAATAATGCTTCAGAGGTGCAGGAAATGTTGCAGGAGTTATCAGATGAAAGTAGGACTAAAGATAAATGTTAAAAAGACTAAAGTAATGTTTAATGGATTTTCTCAAAATATGAAAATAAAGATTGATTATGATGAGTTAAAAGTTAAAAACTACAAATACCTTGGTCTGTTTAATGTATTTTCTTAAAATATGAAGATAAAGATTAATTATGATGAGTTAGAAGAAGTTAAAAACTACAAGTACCTTGGTCAGATTATTAATACGCCTGGGTCTCTTTATGCAAACTTATTTAACACGATTTTGAAGTTACGCGATTCATGTTTCACTGGAAGTCGAACTCCGATAATGTGCTATTACTTTAAATAATAAATTTCGCGCACTTACGTTATATTGAAAGTAGTAGCACATTATTGGAATTCGACTTTCATCTTAGTAATTTCAATATTTTCAGTGCTTTATAATAGTAAGATTTTATGCAATAATGATATTAAAATCATGATTTCCACATTTTATGTATACACACATTAAATTTTACAAGATTATAATGTAAATTTGTTCAAACATTGTGCGTGTTAATTTTGCATTTTAAATCACATTCTGTTTTTGCTTTTTAAATAAGAACATAATCAATTATTATTTTCTTATTAATGACACTAATCATTAACGAGCTCTTAAATTCCAACAAGAGCTAAATGGATGTATGTCTGGATGTCGCGAGATTCATAAACAATTAATAAAATCATCATCTCAAAGATTAATTACTAATTACATTGTCACCAGAAAATCATTAACACAACATGAGAGTGAAGTTGGAGCTAGTTGTATTTCCTCTTGTGAAGAATCAGATTTTTACCAGTTTGCAAACGAACCTGTTTATCGATAATAATTAAAACGTGTATAAAAAAATGTAAATTACTGTACTGTAAATTATGCATAAAAATATATTATTTTGAATAAAATTAAATATTATAGTTAAAAAAAGTTTGTCTTGTATCAATTTTTTTCAAATTTGAAATTTTTTATTAGTCATATTTTATTATTATTATTTTTTGCGTGAATTTTAAAGTGATTTTACCTTGGTGCTTTGCTTTTACGCGACTTTTAAAAAATCACAGTCAGTATCCCCCCTTTTTCAAGGTAAGTTACGTCTATTTTTGCGCGATTTCATTTGCGCGTTTTCTGAAGAACCTATCTATCGCGTAAAACGAGACCCAGGTGTACAGATGGAAACATAATGGATGAGATTAATCATACAATTAAACTTTGTTGGAGTGCTTTTGGTAGAAATAACCTGATACTAAAAGGCAATATGCCTGTGTGTTTGAAAAGGAAGATTTTTAATAAATTTGTTTTACCAATTCTTACTTATGGATATGAGACTTGGACACTTAGTAGAAGAGCAATCCAGAGACTTCAGACCACTCAAAGAAGTATGGAGAGATGCATGTTGGGAGTAACAAAAAGATATCGTAAACGCAATATATGGGTAAGAGAACAAACAGGTGTTACTTTCCTCATTGAAAAAAATAAGACTGAAGTGGAGTTGGGCTGGACATATTGCTAGAAGAGATGATAATAGATTGACAATTGAAATCTTGAACTGGATTCCAAGAGATTGTAAAAGACTCATAAAGAGACCACATGTGAGATGGGTGGATGAAATAAGAAAGTGCGCAGGTGTGATGTGGAGAAGAGAAGCTAAAGATCGGAGATGGATTGAACTTGGAGAGACCTTCATCCTGCAGTGGATTGATAATGGTTGATGCTGATGATGATGCTGAATATAGAGAGTGTGCCACTAACTCAAACAAACTCTTAATTGATGAGTCCAGTAAGAGAAAATAAAAATCTCTCTCTGGAATGAATGTTCCTATCCCCAGACCAATTGGTTTCGAGCTTATGGCTCGTCTCAGTGAGGAGCTAGAACATTCAGATACTAGATCTAAAATATCAACTCAAAAACAGCACTTATTTAATATTTAGTATTTAAGTAGAAACTGAAATTTTCGGACATGAAAATGTATTTATAACTCCAGCTATCTAACTTAAATAGCTATGTGGGACTGAACTAAATTCAGATCTACCATATATTAATAGCCTTATCATTGCCAAGGCCTTAAAGATAAAAATTATAGTAATCAATAAAGCAAATCATGTGTAGTGTGACATTGCTTTTATAAGCTTGTATTTACAAATATGTAATATAGAGAGCGTATCAAGATATTTTCATGTCTGAAAATTTCAGTTTCTACTTAAATATTAAGTATTGAATAAGTGCTGGTTTTGAGTTGATATTTTAAATCTAGTGTCTGGATGTTCCAGCTCCTCGCTGAGGTGAACCATAAGCTCGAAACCAATTGGTCTGGGGATAGGAACGTTTCAGGTAGAGATTTTAAATATTTTCTCTTATCGCACTTATCAATTAAGAGCTTGTTTAATACGCTCTCTATACTATATTTTAACCCTTAGAGACCTGAACGGCCATTTTGATTTATAAAAAAAAATTACAGGACATACAATTTTAAATGAAATTTCTAATTTATTACAACAAATAAAAATATATATACCTTTTTATAAAGTGCAAATATGAAAGAATGTAATGAAGCTGATAAAGTAGTCATTACCACAAAAAAATAATTAAAAAAAGGAGATTTTTCACATTTTTAAATATCTTTATTTTTACATTGGTGCACAAACTCTCAATTTTGAAAGGTATAACCTAAAATTAAAATTTCATAGACAGCTTCATCACATTCGTCATAAAATGCAGAAAAAAATAATATATAACATGGCCTACCTGAGTTACAGTTTGTTGATGTAATGTGGCAGAAGGTGACAGCCTATATGTTCTATTTTTGCAAGCAGTTGTTTTTCTAGGCCCTCTATGCGGGATATCTATTAGAAATGCAAGGTTTTAGTGAGGTCAAAAAAAAAATAACAGTAATAACTTTAGTAAATTCTAAGTTATGGGGGTAAAAAATAATTACTCTATTGAAAAATCAGGGGTGAGGCGAGCTAAATTATGCATTATTTCATAGGAAACCATAATAGCAAAGTATGTCATGAAATAATTTAAAAATTTTCCTCCATATTAAATTTAGCTTAATTTATCCAAAGAATTCATCTTGATAATATTGTAAAAATAGCAAGTCTGTTTGTTAAATGTTTTAATGTCAAAATAAGTTATTTTTATTGGTAACTTATTTTTTTTGATTGTTTCTCATTATCTGCATACCTTCAGAAATTTAAGTATCATTAAGCTTATCATAAATTATCTTTATTGAGAGTATATAAAGATATAGAATTTGACATGTGAGACACTTTATTAAAATATGTATCTCAGATGTTAAGAATACATCCAAGAAAGATATTATTTTATTTATTAAAAATAATTATAATTCTTTATTCATTATTATAAGATCATTTTAGTCTATTTCATTTATTTAAAAGATCACTGTGCTTGTTTTGAAATCATTTGAATCTTTTTAGAAGATTATTTGATTATTCATTATAATGTAAAATGGTGGAATTGCATGGTTTTAATTCAGAAATTTTTTAAAGAGGATTTATTAGTGTGATATTTTGAGACTGAATGCTATTCTTGTATATTGCTTTATTCTAAATTAAGGGTTTTCATGCTTATTTTAAAATAATTATTATAATTTAGTGGGTCATTATTTTAAGGCAGGGGTCCCCAACCTTTTTGCACTTAAGAACACATTCTATAATACCGGCCAGGTGGCGGGCATTTATTTTTTCAATGTTAATTTATAGTTGGATATTGTTAATAATATATATAATGTACAAAAAAATATTTATTTCAAAAATAAAATTTTAGCATATAATTAATGTTTATATTTTTATGCTGTAAAAGTATAGTATGCCCTACAATTTGATTACAATACAATACAATAATTTATAAGAAATTTTAAAAATTAAATTTATTTGCATCAGATAAATAATTTTTAATTGTGTTTGGATAGTGGCGGGCACATGTAAAATGGTCTGCGGGCGCCATGGTGCCCGCGGGCATAGGGTTGGGGACCCCTGTTTTAAGGGGAAAGTATGTCTCACTGCTTTGTTTACTAAGATTTCATTCTTTATTTAATAGATTTTTCAAAAATGAAAAGAAAAGACTAAAATATATAATTATCAAAAATATTAGTCATCAGAGCTTTGAGATATCCAAGTTTTACACATAAATTTATTAGAGAAGATTATTTTACTTAAGAACAAAATTATTTCAAATAAGAAATCAATGTGGAAGACATGATAAAACATGTTTCTATTTTATAAAAGAAATTTAATGGCAAATCTGATCATTATAACATGATATTAATTATGGTTGTGAGAAGTGTTGTAGTTGGAAGTTGTGTTGTAAATAGAGAATTTTAAAGTAACCTAATCCTTTAATAACATATGTTTAAATATTAAGAGCCATTATATTTTAAAGAGAGTATGAGAAGTCTCCTCCTTTTAACATGTTAATATATTACATTTATCTTAATTATTATTATTTATCTTTATTGCTCGTATTGTGGCATATAACATTTGAACCCTCTGAGTTTAGCCAATATATTGTCATGATTTAGCCCACAATGTTATGGTTTAGCCAATATTATTATTGAGCTAGTGGTTGTTTATCAGCTTATTATATGTTTTGTTTTGGTGTTCGGTCAGTTTGAGGGTTTCTTCGATCATTCTGACAGGTTTTTGCGTTTGCTGGCTGTTTGCGTTGTGTGCGTTGTATTATTCTCATTTGTCTTCACTTAAGGTTGCATTATATATTTGTATTTAAATAGTTTTCATTTGAAGAATTTCTGTGGTTTATTATAGTTATTTATAAAATAGATTATCCTGGTTATACTTTATTATTTTTATTATAATTTCATTACAATAATTTTTTTTGAAATAGTTGAAGCTTTACTTCACTGGCATATAAAATCCATAATATATTGTAATGGGATGGGATGATAGGAAATATAAATTAAATTGCAAATATATATATATATAAGTAATGAGATATTTAAGGAGAGCACGAGAATCTCTGAGAGGTCATTGAGAGATCAGAAGAGCAACTAAAAGCATAATTATCCACCATATATCAACCAACATTATCAAAAAATAAGTAATGCTAATACTCAAAATAAACCCTTCATCATCTTCAATGATCCACAATTAAAATAAATGAAATACATGAATCAACAGTCAATCTTGTGACTGGATCAGAAATGGGTCTTCTGTAGTCCAGCTTGGGAAATTATTTAACCATAACTTGGATGCACCAACTTAGTGCTCATTCATTAGAATACACAATAATCAGAAAATCTAAACAATAATGCTGGAATATTAAAACATGCTGATCATCATCAATGCTTTGGCCACTTAGTACCATTAATGTACTGGAAACTATAAACTTAATTTCTATTAAGACTAAATTAAAACAAAATGTAGTGCAGGAGCTTTGAAGAATATAATCTTCATCCCAAAACCAGGACAAGGTCATATTGGAATGCTTCTAAAGCACTAAATACATATCCCCATTTATATATTCATCCCATTCCTGTATGTGACTAAGAGATGATGAAAACAATTTTTAACAATTGAATACAAGTTTATTAATAAAAAAAAAGTAAAAAATTGAAATTATGGTCTATAAAAATAAGATTACATACATATAAGCTTTCTGATTTTGATTACAATAAAAAATTTCAAATGATTACATTGTGATTTACATAATTATTATTCAAAATTTAAATTATTACATTGATTTACATATGTGTTCACAGACACGTGATTTCTAATATACAATTAATATATTTCAATTAATATTTAATAATGACAAAAATGATTAAATTTTACATATATTTCCTACTTTAATTTGTTACAATAATATTTTTCTAATTAATTCCATTTGGAAAACACAGAAAATTTCACATATATACATGGGTATAATAAACAAAATATAGATATAATTTAAAATCAGTTATCAAATTCTATTACAGCTTTCTTTTATTCTTTTTTTTATTTAAAAAAGTCAATTTTTGAGAGGTTAAAACACTTTTATCTGGTTACCACATAACTAATTATAAATTTCTTTAAATTGAAAAATATAGATTTAAAATGTCTATCAAATGAATTATTTAAAAACAACTCACTTTTATATACAAGTTTATCTGTGCTTCTCTGCATATAGACACGGCAGCATATGTATAACTATTACTTTATTCAGCTGGTGTTTCTCTTGGGCAAGCTGGTTTTTTGATCAATCCAGGCAATTGTCATCATCAGATAAAAGTATATAATTCAGATATGGTTGGCTTTCTCCCTTCTGCAGTTGGTTCCACTTAGACTTGGATTTGGTAAGCTTCAGGTCAGCAAGCTGTTTTCCAGAACACTTTTAAGACTATGAATTACAAAGAATGTTGATCCTTTTTCCTCCGTGTGAATTCAAACTCCAGTGAACTGTAGAGCAGCTACTTCCTCGCATTCTTACATACTCATGGCAATTCTCTGTATAATTCTACTAGCCATCTCTGCAGCTAGCTTTACTGTTGCCATTCTCTGCTACAGTTACCAGCTCTTCGCAAAATATTTTAGCCAACTTTATAGCTAGCTCTTCTGCTAACTGCTTCTCAAAAATATTAAAGCTAAACTTTGCAGTTGGCCACTGCTTAAAATATTAAAATCGGACTCTTCTGGCCAACTCTTACAAAACTGCAAGCAAAACTAATTGATATTTTTTTATCAGTCTTTTTATAATCTTGGTTGGATCAGGTGATAAAAACATAGTGACTGTTTTCAATAAATTTTTATCCTTTGAATTTGACCAAAGGTATGATCTATATACATGTTTTTACTTTGATAGTAGAAATTACAAATTAATTAAAAAGATTGCAAAAATAGACATTTTTACAATTATCAGAAAACATACTTATTTTTAAATTTCAAAATCAGAGTTACAAGTAATAATATTTATCAATTTTTTTTAAAATATTTATTTCATAATGAAATTTTATTTTAAACCCAGAGTTATTTAACCTTTTATTTAATATTTTTATTTCAGCGAATGTAGAAAATATCTACTACAATTTTTGTCTGTGTTTATTTCTACTTTTCCTTTACTTTATATATATATATATATGCACACACACTATATTATTGTGTGCTATGTAACCCAACTGGTTACAATATATATGCTTTGCGCACAGATAGTGAAGCTGATAACAGTAAATAAAATAAATAATATACAATTATTAAAGCTGAGCGCTTTTGGAAGGATTCATACTCCCATATTCATAGCTACTAGAATTTTGTTAAGAACTATACCAGTGTTAATGCAAATGTATGCAAATTAATGTAAAGTGGCTACAGATACCATTTTCGAGTAAGAGAAAAGCGATCACTTGCTATGTAGCATGTTTCCCTGACCTTGCGTTTGATGTCATTTCTCTCAGAGCAGACAACACTGGCAGTGGTTGGTTGGAAATTATGGCCAGTGGCTCTTTCGTGTTCAGCAAAGATTGACTTACCTTCACATTTGGTTTTAATCTATTATAAAGGTATCTATGCTGTGCTACTCTGGTTGCAATATTAGTCCTGGTTTCTCCATAATATGATGCTAGGCAATTTGTTTGGGGACAAGTGATCTTATATATGACTTGAGGAGTAAGCTCAGGTTTGATCCTATCTTTGGTATTGTTGATGAGTCTATTGGTGTTGGGAGGTGAACGAAAAGTGACTTCAAAGTCGCAAGAGAGTTTGTTAGTAAAGACTTTTAGCTATTGAATGGATGTATAGAATGAGAATTCTTGGTTTGTTTTCTTTCTTGTGATTGTGATTTATCTTATAAAAAAATTTATTAACTTTCCTGTTGGTAGATGATTGAGTATGCCCTATTTTTACTAAATTTGCAATGTAATTGATATTATTTTTTTTGTCCACCTTATATTTGCATAAATTATGGTTCCTGAACATAAAGGAAGAGAGGGCTGCAAGTTTCTTGGATTGGGGCACGTAAGAACAAGGTCTGTTAATCCATGTACTTCAAATGGTTTTACTATCATACAGTATTCTAGATTTTCTGCTGACACATGTCGAGGTATTCAACCTGATGTAATTGGATTTCCCATGTTGAAGTGAAAGTGAGTTTAGTGTTATCCTGGAGGCTGTTTTGAAGATCAGAAATGATATTATCTGGAGCTGCAACGAATATGTCAACTTATCGTGTGTATATCATGTAGTGTGGATTTGAAGAATGCAGGTAATATTTGCTTTTCATAATGATTGAGTACAACGCTTGACATAATGCCACTAAGTGGATGACCCATGGGCCAACCGTTGTTTTTGTTAAACCAGTTGTCCCTAAAAATTGCAACTATGTTTAAATCAAGCCATTTTAAAAATTCATTAATGAATTTGGCACGTGTAGGTGGGCAGTCACTCGCAATTAGTGCGCCATTAATTATTTCAATAGACTGTCTGCAATCAATGGAGCCATAGAGTTCAGTAATATTCAGAGATGCGAGTTTGAACGTTGGTTGTACGACCGCGTGCTTAATTTTGTCTACAAAATCGAATGATGACTTCATGGAGTGATCACCAAAACCCAAAGCGTCTATGAGCCACCGATTGACCAAAACAGCTGTGTTGAGCCTTAATGATTTGTCAGGTTTATTGAGCCTTAATGGTTTGTCAGGTTTATGGAGCTTAACATTGGCAAAGATTCTAGGGGGAGAGGAGGTTGATGGGTATATGTGGAAATATTAGCTTTTGAGAAAACGCTATCACGGTTTGTACGCAGTCTAGTGGATATAAATTTATCTCTATTAAGCCTGTGATTAAAGTCATTTAAGTTTACGAATTTTAATTTCTCAATTTGGGTGTTGATTTTGTTATTGTACTCGTTGTCATTCATTAATACAAATCTGCTCCCCCTATCTTCCTTTAAGCAAATAATAGAGTGGTCAGCTAAAAATTGATTGGTGTTAATAATCTTTCTGTTCCATTCATTGGAATAAGTGTTTAGTTGTTTGTTCTTTATAGTGTTTGCTATACGTGCAATGACTACTTCTTTTAGTGGATTATCCATTAAGGCCACTTCAGCATAAGCAATAATTTCCATTTTAGAATTCTTCCACCGTCCACCTATAAACCTTGGACTTAATTCGAGAACTTCTTTGATCATGTGTGGTATGTTTGTTTGTAAGACTCACAAAAATATTGAGCTTGCGCTCATCCAAGTGAATGTTTTGTTTGCTTGCCAGAAATTTTATTTTGTTATTGAATTTTCTGAGAAGAGCGGTTGTATGTTTGTTACATTTGTTAATGATGAATTGTGGAATTATGTAGTTGTCAGAGATTATGCTCCATCTTCTTGTTTTTTTCTTTAAGGTCCTTTTGCAGCCATTAATTATAGAATTAAGAAGCTGTCTTCGGAGATACGTTTTAATTCTGTCATAATTAAATATGGTTCTGTTGATAATAAATTTGCAGCAATTAGGTACTATATTATACTGTGCACATCTCCGCAAGAAAGATATTCTCTGCTGAAATGTGCAAATAGAGAGTCCGGTACGAAGTAGCTGCCGATTACGTGCATAGTATTCATATTATTGAAATAGTTAAAGCTTTACTCTGAAACAGAATATTTTATTTTATTTACATTTATGTGTATATACATATATTTAAATCAATAATTATCATTGATTCACAACTGAGAAGTAATGATTTGGAAAACTAAGGTACTATAAGTGTAATCTTTTTTATCTATTGGTTGTATTTTGTCTTAATACAAAATCTGTTGAGTTTCATCTCGCCTCTTCTAATAATTCTTTATTAGATGTGTCTAATGGTTTTTTAAAATGTTTTTTGTCTTCCATTGCTTGTTTTTATAATTAATAATATTTATATTGGGTAACACTAAAATAGGATGATGTTTTTCGTAGTTGTTTCAGCATCAAAATATTTTAAACTTCGTTAGAGAAAGTTATCATAAATTCTCTGATATGTCACATTAAATATTTTATTAGGTAGGAAAAATATTTTAATAGTTAGTTGAGAATTGATGACATCTGAATAAAAAATTAATTTTTTGGATAGAATAATGTTACATAAAAACAGTCATATTTGCACTAAGCAGTGTTAATTTTTTTTTATTTTTTAAATTTACATTATGTAATACAATTGTCAAAAGTGATGATAATAATTCAACTTTTTTCTCAGAATTATTTTTTTAGAAGACTAGATAAATAGAAGTAAAAACTAGAAATGATTGGCTTATATAATCTCAATTATTTACTTGAGGGCTGCAGAAAGGAGTTTGTTATTAACTGTAAGGAGACCCTTTGATTCTTCTTGGAGGCCTTAAAGGAACCGAGCAGGGCAAATTCCTAATGTCCACTCCATACGTTCTTGTCGTTGCAGCTGTTATTACTATGTGATTATTTATATAGTATACGAACATGGATGGGCTGCTCACCAACACGCATTAGCCAGTGTGGTGAGTTTATTGGCTTTTTACCTCTGAGTTTAAGATCAAGAAACACCATGGTCTTTCTTCTCAATGCTTACCTGAGATTATTTAATTATTTATAAGTTGTTGTTCTTTTAAACAAAAATATCTCCATGTGTTTAACAGTTTATAAAAGTTAAATTTGTTTCATACTTTATATTCATTTTGATTTATTTAGATTTTGTTAATTTTTTAAAAAAATTCATATATAATGAAATTTAGTTGAAAATTCAAATTTGCAAAAAAAAAAATCCGATACTGTTCTATTAGCTGGTATCAGCCGCTTGGCTGCCGTTTATGCATCCGCCACCGATAGCCTTATTTCTATGCAAAAGCACAGAAAGAGTTTGTTTAACCCAGCCGCTGACACCACTGAAATTATTTTATGCTAAAAGCTCGGTGATGTCTTGGCGGCTTGCCTGCTGTTTTGTGTTACGCACTTTATCCCAGTTCAAAGTTCGCTATAATATCACGTGAGAGTGTCTTGACTTCAGCCTGCCACAACCCTTCAAATTTGTATATCAAAGTAATTAGCTTACAACTCATTTGACCCACTATTACTTCCTAACAAAGTGGAACCTTCAAAAAATTTGGAAAGGGTACGTACAAGCAGGATTTAGACTAGCTCATGCGAAAAGTCAAGTTTGCATGAGAATACATCCGCGACAAATAAAATGGCTGATTTGAAAATGGACAGTTTCAAATTCACAGAAGCTGCGCAGTGGAACTTCTGAGGACATGCGCAAGGCTGGGTAAAGACATGGGGATTAAATTTAATGATAGTGCTTTACTTACTGAACTGTATTTTAATTTAGGACTGCCAGGAGGCTGGCGAATGCTTCGCTGCCACAACAATTCCGTCTCGCTCTGCGGCTACTTAGGCAGGCCATTACAATTTTTGTAAACCCCTACTGCAGGTATCCTGGGACTCGCTCAAGTGGCACAACAAAAAGCAGCACGGAACAGCCAGATAATCCCTGGACAACTATCTGTGCGAGCTCATGTGGCAACAGGCGACATCTTCACAAAGCTGAAGATGTGTTCCTGGCTATCTTAGCGGAGATAAGTCTGACCAGAAAATAGGAGAGTTTTTTTTTTTGTTTGGATTCGCTACGTTAAATTGACTGTTATTGTTGTTTGCAAGTTTGATTGATCCACCCCATGTGGTTGTTGAAAAGAAATATGACAATTGTTTTCAATCAATAAACAGATCGGGATTATTTATTTCCTTAATATTTATTTTTTAATATTATTTTTTTTGCAATTTATTTATTTATTTAATAATTTAGTATTTATTTCTTAAATATTACTTGTTTTAATTTTGTTAAAAGGAAATTTTTTTTTCTGCTGGCGGTCCGGTAATGCTATATTTCTGTGTTTTTGCATAGCAACAACGCCATCAAGTAGCTGACACTGGTTAATGGAATAGTACCAAAAATCCTTATGTGAATTTTTGGAAATCTTGAAGAAAATTTGTTCAGGAGAAATTTTGATTTTGTTCAAGAATAAAATATTTTTGATAAAAGATATTGCTTAAAGAAATCTATTGTCATTAATAAAATGTTTCTTTATTTAAATTTTTTTAATTATGACTGAACTTAGAAATTTTATAAAATCTTTCCTTTGATTTTTTTTTAATAATTGAATGCAAGAAGCTGATAATGAATAAAGTCACAGTTATTGAGCATTAGTTAGATTTCTTTTTGCTAATAATAATTCATACATTAATTGGATATTGCATATTTTAAAATATGTTTTTTTTAAAATAATCTTAATTTTTTTAGGTTGGAAACATTATGTCTAAATGGATGTCAGTCTATAACTGATATGGCAATTACATACGTTGTGTCGAAGCATGGGAACAGGTATTTTATTATTTTGCTGATTTACAATAGTTCAGAATAACCATTATACATGCATTTTTGCAAATAGTTAAAAAACAAAAATTATAGATCTATTTTGAGTGGTTTAGTCTTTTTTTTTTTTTTTTGCCATCCTAGGCTTAAATATCATACATTTTCTGTCTTTTCTATTTTTGATTTATGGTTTAACATTTTTAAATTTTAATCTGTGTGTGCTTTTATATATATATATATAGGCATACTTAGATGTAAAAATCACATTTTGCTCATGTTTTTTAGTTTACACAGTAAGAAACTATCACTAGATGGTGTTCATTCTATGCCCACTGATTTCTGTAGAGGGGGGGGTACTATTAGTAATTTAGTCATAGCAAAAGGGAAACCCATTGATATATAATCAAGCTTTAAACTGTTACTACTGATTACTTTAAATGTAATAAAATTGATTGTATTGTTGATTTTAACCATTTCAATATAAGTAATCCTTTTAAAGTCTGTGCATAAAATAAAAGATCAGCATTATAAGTATTTAGGACTAATATTAATAAAAAAATAATTATTTCATTAATATATAAAAGTGCAATGTAACAGAGAAGCCTTTTTTTTTTGTAAGAAAATATTAATGATACAATGGAATCTGAATATATCAGGAATTAGTTTACAAGAAGAGAAACATTTAAGAGACAAAATATTATCATTAAAAGAGTTGATATTATATAATATAATATTAAATCATTTATGCACTTTATCATTGTTTCACAATGCTTTAATTACCACTCTCGATTGCCCCAGTAATCAATCTTCTTCAGAATTTTTTTCATGACAAATGTAATAGATTCCAAATGCACTCTGCAAAATCTCAGCAACAACTAGAAAAATATGGTTTCAGATCTGTTTATACAAAGAATTACAGTCACCAATATCAGCAACTATTAAACCATTTATTTATAATTACTAGGGCAATCGAAACTGGCAATGAGGGTAGCAATTAAAGCATTGTGAAACAGTGATAAAGTGCATAAATTACTTTATATTATATACATTTGGCAATGCAATAAGGAAGATTAGTAATGATACTTCTTGAAGAGTTAATATTATTGTTTGTATCATTCTAATAAACCCTAATTAGTAGAGAGAGTTCAGAATTAATTTTTTTTTTTCAAAATCATGTTATACATTTAATGTTATGTGACAGAACTATGCAAATTTAATAGATAATCGAAGAATAATGATCAGCAATATGCCATACTTTGATAATTGCAGTAAAACAGAGATTATAAAGTTATAACGATTTTATCTATCTGTAATCCGTTAAAAAAAATTTAATTAATTAAAAAAAAATAATGATAAGATAATTAGTGTTTATTAAAGTAAAATGACTTACTAGAATAATATTTTAATTTGAGAATAAATAATGGCAAGAGCATTGCCTATTCTTTTGTAGATTTAGCATATTTGGAATGATGATATCTAAAAAAGAAAAAAAAAAAAAAGATAATTCTTACGTTAAATCATGTGTTAGCCACATTTGTTCAAGAATTTGAATATGTCCATAAAAGACATCATCATTCAATTATCTTCAACTATTTCAAATGTTCTTTTAATGATTATTTAAAATAAATTGATGTTAAAAAGATATCATAAATAATAAAAGTCAGGGTGAGTGATCAGATTGAGCATCCTTTAAATGAATCATTTACAACTTTATTAATACTTAGGTATCAGATTATTCGGAATCTATATCTTCAAAATGATCTAAGCCGTCATCACTGTGCCATTATAGAGAAACAATGATTATTATTTGAATTTTCATTATAATCAGATCCATTGGTCATGAGTTAACTATTATTAGTGCTAAAAAAAAGAAAAGAACATAATAGTATGTGATGAGATCAAATAAGATGACAATGTAGGGCATAAAGGATAGGATCAATATAATTAATGAATGCATAATTTTTCCCATAGTTTATTTTTGTTAAACAATTTAAACCATGAATTGTTTAACACCAAATGTATTCTTCAAAAGTTTTAATTTCAAGTCAATTATCTTTCGAATGATTTTGTTTTTTGTTTAAATTTATCTGATTTAATTTGTGATTTATTTACTTCTCAGTAATTAATGCTTTTTCTTATTTTTATAATTTTTGAAGTATGTTGAGGTGTAGCATTAAATTTGAAATTATTACATCATCATAATGGTTAAAGACAACTGTTATGACTAATGTTATCATTGGATTTATTACACATTTGTCAAATGTAATTGTTTATAATCTTTTTTTACTGTTGACTTATTAATTGATGTTGTTTATATAATAGGTCATTACATTATTCACCATGATTTCATAATTTGATTTTTATGTATTTTTTCGCCATTATTTTTATGTGATTTATTTAAAATGAAGATTTTCAGTTCTAATAGTTTTTACTATTTGAGAGAAACTATTTCTTAATTCTCAAAACTACTTATTCACACTAGATATAATACTTGTATTTTTTCTAAAAATACTTTTATTTAACTTAGAAATTCTGTTTATTTAGGTCAAATCTTGTAACTGGTTTTTAACATACTTCTATCAAATGAATGTTCTTCATATTTCACACGTAGGCATCGCTGACAATACACTATGGCAATGCAATATTTCAGAATTGTCTAGCCAGTTGTCCAGCATAACAATATTGGTAGATCATATTTCAAACCACAATGATATTGATTTAGTAAATTATCTGTAATGCACAATAAATAGAAGTAGAATGGAGGCATGAAGTATGCAGTATCAAACAACACAGTTTTCGTTATATGCTATCCAAAGAAAAATGTAAATAAAACAAATAAACAAAAAAAAAAAAACATTAAAATTCGCAAATTTTATGGTACTCAAGCAATCATTTTTTTCTTTTATCACCTCATGCTATCATGTTTTTTTTTTAAAAAAGTAAAATTTGTAAATAAATTCTACAATTTGCTAATAGCCCTTTTTTTGACTTGGAACAACATGCATGATTATATGTATTAATAAAATTTCTTCAGTTTAAGTTGATAGCACCTTCCTTTAATATCTTTTCCAAGTTTGATGTGTGCTGTATTTTGCATAATAAAATATTTTCTGAGCATATAATTTTACAAAATTTTAGAACATACTAAAAATTGCTATTGATTTTAAAATGTCAAAACAATGAAAGATCATAAATTTATTGATAACATATTGTTATATTTCTATAAGAGAAAAAAGTTATTGAAGGAAAAAAGAATATTGCCTAGAATGTATTTAATAATGATGAAAGTCCAGATATTTCACTATTTACTTTACTTGAAAAATAAGATAGTTAGATTTTTTTTCTTAGTATTTCAGTGAATGCATTTAATAGTGATGAAAGTCAGATATTTCACTATTTACTTTACTTGAAAAATAAAAATAAGATGGTTAAATTTTTTTCTTAGTATTTCAGTGAATGCTTGAGTGAACACACACTCAGTAAAATATATATAAATGTGTCTCCCCAATTTATTTTTAATGATTATTATTTTTTAAAATTTTGGTATTTATATATATATAAAAAGCATCTGTGTTATATTTATATGTAGGTGTTGAACGTGAGCTGTTATACGTTATATACATTTGCATGCGAGGAGCCTTGGAACACAATATAGTATAGTTTATGGTTCCACTGTGTATATATATATTTTTAAAAATACGCTTTCATTGAATTTCATGTCTAAATCACTAAAAATATTTAATGTTAATTAAAATAGAAAATAAATGAAAGATAAAATCTTAATTTCTCTTCATTGTTTAACTAAAATTTATTTTTTTCAAGAAGCTGCCTTCATAAACACAAAACTCTTGTAAATGATTTTTAACTTGGTGAATTTTATTTTAAATAATCATCATCAACCATTATCAATCCACTGCAGGATGAAGGTCTCTCCAAGTTTAATCTATCTTCTCCGATCTTTAGCTTCTCTTCTCCACATCACCCCTGCACACTTTTTTATTTCATCCATCCATCTAAGTCTCTTTCTGGGTCTTTTACAATCTCTTGGAATCCAGTTTAAGATTTCAATTGTCCATCTATTATCATCTCTTCTAGCAATATGTCCAGCCCAACTCCACTTCAATCTTTTAATTTTTTCAATGAGGTCAGTAATACCTATTTGTTCTCTTACCCATACATTGCGCTTTCCATCTCTTCTTGTTACTCCGAACATGCATCTCTTCATACTTCTTTGAATAGTCTGAACTCTGTATTGCTCTTCTATTAAGTGTCCAAGTCTCAGATCCATAAGTAAGAACTGATAAAACACATTTATTACAAACCTTCCTTTTCAAACACATAGGCATACTTATTTTTAGTATCAAGTTATCTACCAAAAGCACTCCAATCAAGTTTAATTCTATGATTAATTTCATCCATTATGTTTCCATCTTTATTAATAATCTGACCAAGGTATTTGTAACTGTTAACTTCTAACTCATCATAATCAATCTTTATTTACATATTTTGAGAAAATCGATTAAACATTACTTTAGACTTTTTAACATTTATCTTTAGTCCTACTTTCATCTGATAACTCCTGCAACATTTCCTGCAGCTCTAAAGCATTATTTGCAAAAACAACTGCATCATCTGCAAAATCTAAATGACTTAATAATCTCCATTTACTTTCACTCCTTTAGCTTCCCATTTTAATCCACAAAATACTGCTTGCAGCACTGCTGTAAAAAGTTTTGGAGATATGGAGTCACCCTGTCTTACACGCTTCTCAATGTTGATTTTCTCAGTATCATTATGTAATCTAATTGTTGCTGTTGCATTTTTATAAATATTCTTTAAAATATGACAATATCCTGGATCTGTACCTTGATGATCCAATGCTTTAATCACTGAAGAAATGTTTATAGAATCAAATGCCTTTTCATATTCTACAAATCCAAAGTATAATGACAACTCATATTCATTTGTCCTTTCTATAACTTCTCTCAATACCTGGATATGATCTACTGTATTAAAACCACTTATAAATCCAGCTTGTTATCTTGGTTGGTGGAAATCCAATGTTCTCTATAGACGAGTTGTAATTATCTTGATAAAAATTTTGTATAAAACTGATAAAAGGCTGATAGGTCTGTAATTTTTAATATCTTTTTTTATCACCTTTTTAAAATATTAATATTAATACTGCTTTCTTCCAATCATCTGGTACATCTTTATTATTTAGACATTTGGTATATAACTTTGCTAAAAATTTTTCGATTTCTTCACCTGCTTCTTTTAATATATCAATTGTAATTCCATCATTACCTGGAGCCTTTCCTTTCTTCATATATTTAATTTCATGTCTCACTTCTTCATTTAAAATTCTGGCAATTCAGATGTAATAGATGTAGGAGATACTTGTTTTTTATTACTATATAATTCTTGATAAAAGTCTTCTACCCATTTCATGATGTCATCTCTCTTTTTAGTAATAATTCCATCTTTTTTTTATTATTGCAGATATAAATTTCCTACTAATACCAAAATGTTGCTTACATTCTTGAGTCTTTTCTTCTACAGCTTTTCCTTGCTAGTTCACAGTTATACTTTCTTATATCATTTTCAACTCTTTTCCGCACCATTTTACAAAATTTGAGATATTCAATCCTTTCCTTTTAACATTTTTCTCAAAAAAAGAATTCATAATATAAAATTTTTTTTGTTCTGCAAACTCCACAAGTCTATGTCCTCTCTCATTTCTATTACCATAACCAAAATTACCTACAGCACTTTCATCTTTCATTTGTTTACCAATTCTAGCATTAAAGTCTCTCATAACAATTTTAAAATGTTGTTTTCTCTGAATCAAGTGCCTTTTGTACATCCATATAAAAATCTTCTATTACTTCACCACTATGAGAATCTCCACAATATTGTTCTTCCACTTTTTATTTATAATGAATCCTACTCCACTTGTCAGTCTCCACAATGTTGTTCTTCCACTTTTTATTTATAATGAATTATACTCCACTTGTATTTTCCAATATTGTGTCTTTATAATAGAGTACATGTCCACTTGTTTCTTCACCTTTTTTCTAACTTCACAACGTCCAATAATGTCCCATTTAATATAAGACAGTTTTTCTAATTATTTCAAACTTTTCTTCACTTGAAAGTGATCTGCAGTTGTAAGTATCTAAATAAAAAGTCATCCTCAAATGGCAGCCTGGGTCCACAATCTGGATTCTTAGCACCCTCCGCCTTCGGCCACCAACCGCTGCCTTGGTTGGTGACTTTACAGCCTCCTGGGAATAAGGGCCATGATTTATTTTTGCTGTCATAATTGTATATATGTATTGGAAAAATATTCATTTACACAAACATTCATTCTGGCTTATCAGGCAATTGAGAAGAAAGACCATGGTGTTTTTTGATCTTAAACTCGAAGGTAAAACGCCAATAAACTCACCACACTGGCTAATGCATATTGGTGAGCAGCCCATTCATGTTCGTATACTATATGAATAATTACATAGTAATAACAGCTGCGACAAGAACGTATGTATATCAAACAATTGTATATCAAACTCGCGAGGTTGAGCTGAACTGGCATATTACTAAAGAAAACTTTGAAAAGGTATTAAACAGAATGTACACTTATAAAGCTGGAATAAAGTGAAATTGGAGTTAGTATTATAAGAAAATATATTACGTATATAGAGAGGTCTTACAAGTAAAGATTAAATATAAATATATAACAAAAAAAAACAATTAGTATTTAGAGGTAAGTACTGACAACTTTACATAGCTATTGGACTGTTACCTCGGCATGCTTGGGGTGAATGGTTTATTCTCTGAACTTCAGTTGCGGGGGATCAGCCTGGTGGTCAACAGTCTTGGTGGCAGCATTCTTCCATAGTAGGAGTTTCGTGGCATCATACTAGAGGCAGCCTTGAGAGGCACAGGGAAAGACTATTCGGGCCCTACTTGACTGTCATTTTAAAACTAAGAACAAAAAAGTAAAAGCAAAGCGTAAGACTTAGACTGTAAGACGCAGACTAAAAACTCTTCCCTTTTTTCTAATCTATTCTATTTATAACACCTAAGCTATTACAGGAATGCTTTGGCTAATTTGCCCAGAGGCAGATGAGACAATTATTAAATTCCTGAACAAATTACAGTCCATTTTAATTAAAAGTAAGATATAAGAAGATATGGTTCAAATCACTTTCATTAGCAAAACCTTTTAATTAAAGTCCTTAAATTATAAAAGTAAAACTATGATAAGACGATATTTTGATTAATTAAAATCAAGCATTTAAAATATTTAATTAGTGAAGAAAATTTCACAATGGGTTGATTTGAACCTGCCATCTTGGTTATATCTTCTTTCTTTTAAATTTTTACAAATGTGAAATTAAATGCAAATATTTTTTACAAAAAATGACAAACTTTACGCGATTAACAAATTCTCTTTTAAAGTTTAAAAAAACACAAGCTTAAAATGTTCAAAAGTATGAAAATATCAAAATCAAAATTATAAAGTATTTGTCATAGTAGTTTGTAATATATATAAGTACATATATATGACGGCACTGTTAGTAATTTAAATATTGCTGGGTTTGAACCCTTGTACATGTTAGTTTATTTTAGGTAGGAAAACATGAAGCTCACTCTGATTACATAGTGATTGCTTCAATAGTGCCTAGATAAAATTCTCCCAAAAGATTAATGTATATTCAAATGTATAGCAAATAATTATGTTAATGGAGTTGAAAACATATGAAGAATTGAAAGGATGTTAAACTAATATTGCATTAGTTAGGTAAAATAGAAAAGAGATGAAAAGATTGTAGAAATAAGAAGAAATTGATATACTTTTGTTGAGAAAGTAATCTGCTAATGAACAAACAATGTAAAAATCACAAAAGAATATTTTGCAAATGGAAAACTCCTGATATATTATAATTAAGTTACGTATTTAATTGGAATTAGTTTAATAAGAGTATTTAAGAGTGCACATGCACATTATAAAAATGGTATAGATTTGGTTCACAATTTATTAGAGGTAGAATTGAGATTATATTTAAAAACTGAGTTAAAAATGGAACTTGGTATTGAAAAATTGAAAAGGACTAAAATTTTTTAATTTGTTAGATGAAAAAATAAGTATAAATTTAATAATTTAATCCAAAATGTGATGAATTATTAAAAAAAGTTATAAGAATCTGCAGTATTGATAGTAGATTATGAAAAGATAGAAGAATAAAAATAGCTTTGGATTAATTAGCACAGTAATTTACATAAAATTGAAACATGAAATTTGATAAATCTAGACAAAATGATTAGAAATCAGAGTATAGAAAGATAGGCAAGTTACAAGAAAATGTAGATTTGATTAACATATAGTAAACTATTTTGAATAGGAAATGCCAAGGTGTGGAAAAAAATGAAATAGTTATTGAAAAAAAGCCAAGTTATTTTTCAAGAAAGAGGATGCAATGAAAAAGTAAGAAGAATATGTAAATGATTTATATGATAGAGATAATATGTTTTTTGTTTATTTTACTTGGAGGGGAGGGGACAGCTAATAGATAAAATAAATAGTAATAATGAAGTAAGAGTTAAAAAGAGAAATAGATGAAATGAAGTTTGATAAAGGTCAGGAAATTGATGAGATGCAGTAGAATTACTAAAAGTCTAATAAATGTTTGAGAGAATTAGTTAATATTTGTAAAATACTTTATGATTGAAGAGATTATCATGATTACATTCAAATCTGTAGCGAGGTGGAAAAACAAGTATTTTTCTTATCTTGTTGAGGAAGTAATGGGCTGAAGGTATTTGAAATGGTACCTAATATATGACATCAAAATGGTTCTAATATTGCATTTATATTAAGAATTTCTAGAATGGTCTTTAGGAATAATTTTAAGAATTTCATCTTTCAAGTTCAATTCATTTCCCCAAGTTTTTGTGTAGTTTTGTAATGTTCTAAGTTGCATAGCTTCATTCTATAGGAATATTTAACATTTATGGTTAAATGTACCATTGGATAATCAAAACTCTTTCACTTATATATCTTTTAAAATTATATATATATATTCTATTATGTTGTTTTAAAGAAAACAGTAAGCTTAATTTATTCCATAAAAATGAGCTACATAAATCATCATTGTAAATCATATAAAGAATTCAGAACTTTAACAATTTTTCTTCGTTAGAGAAAAATATAATGTTATAAAAAATGGAGGGTTTTAAAATAATTGGTTTCATTTCTTATACCAATATGGTGTTAAAATTTTTGGGTAGACATAAAATAGATGTTTTACATTAAGTGCTATTTGGATTTATAAAAGGAAGAAGAGCAATTGGAATAGTGAGAACTGTTATTAAAAAACATGTTGAAAGAGGAAGAAAATAGTTAATATTTGCAATATTAATTTTAAAAATGGTTTTGTGAGTCAAATGTATTATTTCGTTGAGTATTTTAAAAATGAAAGGTATAGATTGTCAGGAGAGATTTTTATTTAAGAAAATTTTATATGAATTGCAAAATGTTTATAAGATTGAATGATTTTTTTTTCTTCAAAAGAATGATATAGGAATTTATGTGTAACAAAGTTAATATTATCTTTTTCTTATTTAATTTAATATTTATTTGGATAATTTATAAAATAGATTAATGTTGAGGAAATGGTAATTTATTATATCAGAATTACTGATAAAGTATTTTATTAATGATAGTGAGATTGAACTCAACAGAATACAAATAGTATAGATAAAATTTATTGTAAGTTTTGCATAAAAATAAAATGCAACTAAAATTACAAAAATTAAAAGAAAGTATTAAACTTGTAAGAATGATAGGTGGGCAAGAAGTTATAGAGCAAGCTAATGATTTTGAGTATTTAATTGATTATTTGATGATAAAAATAATGATAATGAAATTAGAATGAGAATTGCAATGGCTAAATAGGTTTTTAAAATATAGCTTGTAAGTTATTCTGTAATATTTTATAGTTCGAACTTAGGAAAACAAAAGCTTGTGAAATGATTTTATATGAGTTACTGCTTTATATAGGCCTGAGACTTAGGTAATTAGAAAAGGGGGGGAAGTTTGCAAAGTTCTGGGGATGTAATAAATTTGAAGAATGTAAAAGAATTATAATGGTGTTGTCAAGAGGGAATTATGGAAGGGACTATGCTAGAGATACAAAAGGAAATATTATGATATAGCTTTGAGTTCTTAATAGAATAAATGATAGGAAAGCTAGGAAGATTTTTAATATATGTTTTCTTTATCAATTCTTATTTATAGATCTGGGACTTTGACAATTAACAGAAAAGGAATACAAAGAATTCAGACCATTCAACGAAATATGGAAAGTTGTATGCTAGGAATAGCAATAAAAAAATTGTAAACAAAATACATGGGTGAAAGAACAAACAGATATCACTGGCATTATTGAAAGAATTGAAATAGAGCTGGGCTTGGTATATTTCTAGAAGACATTAAATGGATGGTTGAAGGTTTTAAATTGGATCCCCAAAAGATTATAAAAAATATAGAAAGAGATCATATGTGAGATGAATTGATGAAATAAGATTTTCTAGTCTGATGGAAAAAGTGAGATTATGATTCAGGGAAATTGAAATAACTTGGAGAGATCTTCATCCTGCTGCAGTGGATCAAAATAACTTGGAGAAACATTCATTCTGCAGTAGATTGATAATGATTGAAAATGATGATGGTGGTGAATAACTTTCTTATAAAAAGATTGAGTTATATCGACCTGAATTTAAATTGTGAAAATAAATGTATAGTTTCATATTGTTTAAATAATTTGCAAAGATAAAATTTTTTTCACATATCTACCTATACATTAGTTTATCTTCTAGATTTTTTAAATCACAAAGGATCTTCAATAAATATTATAAAAATAATTAAAAACTATTAATATATATTAATCATTAAATATCAATTTTAATAATCTAAAGTTTTTTTTTATTGTAGTAGTTATTTATAGGTGTATGACTCATTTAAAAATAATAGAAATAATTTTTGTCCATTGTTATATAATCCACAGTTTACGTTTTAGCCAAATATTGTCTTCCTTCAGTTTTTTGAAACAAAGCAGTTCCTAAGTGAAGTTAAAGGCGGTAAGTTATACAACTATTGATATGCACTATTTCTTTATGTGAGTTATACAACCATGAGCAAGTGCTGTTTATATATTTTTATTATATATATATAATGAGTTATTTATTTAAATAGTGCTGTGTTTTAACCTAGTAACAATCATTAGTGATCACTCACTACACATGCACCGTAAACTAATAAATACTTTTAGGGAATACTCTCCTTTCCAAACACAAGATAAAATCTTTTGAAAAGTTAGCATGAATCCACTTTACCTTTTTAATCTAGATGTATATGTATAGGCAGGGCTTTTTTAAAATAAAAAAAGATGCCGGAACTCACTTCTTGTCAAGCTTTTTACTAAAGAAAATTATATCCAAATATCATTTAAATGAAATTTAAAGCAGTTTTTCCAATGCTATGAAACAAATAAAAAAATTAAAATTTATCACTATTTTTTTAATGTTAGACATGTTAAATCTAAAGTTAAGTAAACAAATACAAATATACAACTGATTAACTAAATGTAAAATGAAATTGTAAAACTTTATATAATTGAATAAAAGTTTATAGTGATTTCCAAAGTTTTGACCAATTTTTGTTTGACAAATTGTCTCTATTAATTTTCTTAGTGTTAATGTCTATGGCCTAATGAAGTTCTCCTATTGAGATGATTCAGGAACACCAATATTTCCATATTTTCTGTCATCATTTTCGACTTTTTATTAATGGAACCGACAGTCAAGAAGTAAATGAAAATTTTTCACTTTTAAATTTTGAGTAAACTTTTACACCAAAAAATAAATAGAATAAAAATAATGATATCAAATTGTTTTGTAAAAATAAAGAAATTAAATATTCTATACATTGTCAATCACTACACATTTGCATTCAGTCACAAATGTCAGATATTACTGGTTGCACATGCATTACTGTAATCAGTCGTTAACCATGTGTGACCAATGAGGATGTGGACTAGTCTATCTCTCACTACATGAGAGCGCCAATTTCGAATCCATCCATATTTCATCTGATTCATAAAATTATATTTTTTTATTTGTTTGAATTATATAAATATGGATTGTAATTATGTACATGCAATATCGTTTCATCCAATTACATTTGAAACATAAAAAATACATTAAAAAAGATGCTGGAACACCATTCCACCTCGTTAGATGACAAAAAGAAAACCTTAGTATAGACAAATTTTAAACATTTGGAAATGAGAGCGTGAAGATATTAATTAATCATTTAAAATTCCATTTGCTATATTTTTAATTGACGTCTGCGAAATTTTTACAATTTATGGCACCTCAAAATTAGATGTATTATTAATCATATATATAATGAGTTATTTATTTATATCTTGCGTTTGGAAAGGAGTGTATTTCTTTAAAATGTCTATTAATTTACAGCGTATGTGTAGTAGGTGTTCCCTAATGATTATTTCTGATTAAAACATAGCACTATATAAATAAATAATTCATTATGTATATGTTTATATTGGGCTGGACATTTTGCTAGAAGGGATAATAATAGATGGACAATTGATATCTTAAGCTGGATTTCAAGAGATTGTAAAAGACCCAGAAAGAGATCACATGTGAGGTGGATGGATGAATTAAGAAAGTATGCAGAAATGATGTGAAAAAGAAGGCTAGGAATCGAGAAGATGGATTGAACTTGGAGAGACCTTCATCCTGCAGTGGATTGATAATGATGATATATGTTTAATATTAAATCGAATACTGATGTGTTGTAAATTGAAAAATTTCACAGATGTTAATAATTAAAAGCATAGGAAATGGAATTAAAAGTGATTAATTAATATCTTCACACTCTCATTTCCAAATGCTTAAAATTCGTCTATACATATACATTTAGGTTAAAAATGTAGAGTGGATTCATTCTATTTTTTCAAAAGACTTTAACTTATGTTTGGAAAGGAGAGTATTCCTTAATAGTGTTTTTATAGCGCATTTGTAGTGGGTGATTCCTAGTAATTGTTCCAGATTAAAATATAGTGCTATATCAATAAATAACTCCTTATATATATTGTGCCCTTTTCTATAGGTCAGTAATAGTTCATAACAGTCAATTACTAAAAATTTTAAATTTTAGAATATGTTCTTTTAATACATTAATTATAGTAAGTCAATTATATCTTTAAAGTACAATTTGAAGCTAAAGAAAATACGTAGTATATAAAATCATTTAAAAATAGTTATATAAAGTTTAAAATATTGTTTCATATGGTTGTAAAAGCTGGCCATATTAAATAACACAGCTATAAAAATTAAAAATTATATTTAAAAAATTCGATTTTAATAGTTTAAAACTTATAGTTAATAAATGCTATGTTTAAATTTGTAATCATATTTAAATAGTCAAAATTAATATAGTATATTTTAAAAATAAACTTTATGATGGTGAAAATTATATCTAGTTCTATATTTTTAAAATTATTCTTCCAAATTTTTTTATAATTATTTTATATAATATAATAAGTGTATCAATTTTATTAGTCTAGGCAGAGAAATAGATTAAAAATCGTCTGTCAAAGTTATTAATCATGTGACTTGTATACTATATACTTTCACACACTGCTTGTTTGAATTAATAACAAAGTTTAAAATATTTTAAAAGTTATATTATAGAATTGGATAGAATTATTGCCTATCATAAAAGTAAATAGTAATAAATATTAAGTTAACTATCATATGTAATGTTTTAAGTAATGTAATAAAGACGAATACAGATATAATAAAAATTAAATATTTT
The DNA here is from genome assembly GCA_028023455.1 of Epiperipatus broadwayi. Classification (NCBI taxonomy): domain Eukaryota; kingdom Metazoa; phylum Onychophora; class Udeonychophora; order Euonychophora; family Peripatidae; genus Epiperipatus; species Epiperipatus broadwayi. The sequence continues at coordinate 1,341,992 of JAQFVV010006230.1, read as the reverse complement.
GTTTAAATAAAAACAGCTAAATGGAATAGGTTATTAAGGTTATTTTAAAAGTTATTTTAAATGTTTAAATAGTTTTAATAAAATAATAATTTATTTAAAAGTAATATTTTAAATAATATTTTAAGTTCATTACGTCACAATTTCTAATTTTGAAATTCAATTCTACTTGAAATTGGAAATATGTAAATTTGTTCTCAAGCTAAAGTAAGAATTAACCAATAGGAATAGGTATTCTTACAGACTGTAAATATGAATTGCACGGGGGTATAGGGGAAGATTAATAATGTATTGAAACCAGACAAAGGTAAATTATAGCTATCAAGAGATAGTATTTATTTTTAAAATTTTTTATTTTAGTCAATTTTTTTTTTTAGTACTTTCTTATAACTTTATCTGCAAAAAAAAATTAATTGATAATTTTAAAAGTATTTTTTTTCAAAAGGGAGTTTTAAAATATAATATATTTAGAAACTTCGTGGAAATGATTTTCTAATTTTTAAAGTACTTACCAGTCGTATTTTATCTAAAAGTTTAACCTGAACTACGCAATAAAAAATGGATATACTGTGGAATAAAATGGATAGAAATTGTAATACTGTAAAAATGTTTGGAATATTTATTGATACAGCTTTATTAATATTTCACCGAAGAACTGTTTTGGTATATAAAAACCACAGCTCGGACATTATACGGAGTCTAAAAAATGTATTGAAACGTATTATTTATAAGTTTATCTAAGATTTATTTTAAAATGGTGATAAGACAGTTATGTCTCATGAATTATTTTATAGAATATTATGTTCAAAGGAGTAAAGTGTTATATACTTTCTGAAGGTAACATTTTTTTATTTTTATTTTAAAAGAGACTTATAAAAAAATACTAAACGAAAGTTTAAATGTATCAAGAAGGAAACATAGATAAAAAAGTGAACACATAGATGAATAAAAGATGGATCCATGGAAATACAAATAGTACTTAAAAGTTCATCGAATATTTTTAAAGTTAAATTAGATGGATTGATGCATCGGATACGCAGAGAATATTGGTAGAGAAGATTAAGAAGCTTCACGGGATTAATTAATATTATGATTTAATAATTATTGTCCTAAATACTAAAACCAAGGATTATTTTCTATAAATTTTACTAAATGGATTAATAATTATTTTTATTTTAAACTTTAACGTGCTTGGAGGAGAACATTTTTTAAAACTCTAGAGAAAATGATAACCATTTTGGACTTATCAGGAACTGTTGTCAAGAAAATATGTAAATATAGTTTTGATTCCTTTTATTTTGTTAACCTAGTTTAACTCTAAATTTTTTATATAAGATTAGGAAAAACATAAAAACATTAATTTATTAATATTAAAATTTTATAATATAACAATCTAATAATTTAGCTAAAAATATTTTAATATAAAGAGTATGGGTGTGAATTTTTTTTATATCTGCAATGCTCAAGTGGATAAAGGAAGCCTACTGAACACGATGACTAGATAAAGGTTATTGGTAATAATAATAACTATTGATAATTTATAATGTATATTTTTTTGTTTTCTTTAGATCATCCATAAATTGGAAGAATGAAGTGTAAAAGTTTTTTTACTTATATGTACCACATTTCATACAACATTTTAAAAAAAACATTATGAGATAGGATTGATTTGAAAATATGCATATGACGATTATTTTTTATTAGTAATATAATCCAACATAACAAATAATTATGTGATTCTTTTAAAATTTTCATGTCATTGGATATTCAAATATCGTCTAAGTAGATTGTATATGATTAGACATATAGAATAATGAAGTGAGCAGACTTTTCTTGTGGAACAGCTAGATTGTTTAACTATTAATGAATTTTATTTATTGTTTTATTTTATTGATGTAAGATGTAGAAAAATCTTGAGAAATAATGTTGAGATAGTGGCTTGGAAGTACTTAGTGAACAGGAAACCAAGATGATGTATTTTTAAAATAGGATGTTATAAGGAATGGAAATAATATTTAGTCTTTATGTGAATATCAGCATAGTTAACAAAGCCCTATGACTGATACACATTTTATTTGGACAATGTTTATATTTCTTTAAATATTTGATGTTCTAATAAAGCTGAAGAAATAGCTTTAACATCGTCCCTGTACTAGAGGATATTAGGCAGGTAAATGTCATACCTCTTTGCACTGTACCATGATTTTGAGATATGTTAAGAGTAATATTCTAGCTTTCTTCCTTAATCCTATGCATCTGTTTTCACTATCTTTATTTCATGTAACTGCATCGTTTAGTAAGATATTTTAAAAGAAATGATAAATAATTTAGAACTAAGGTTGTGCTATCGTTTTTTTGTATAAGATTAGTTTATTTGCTTATAAGGAGCAGAATATTATAACTTAAAATTGAAGATCCAAAGTATCTTAAGGAAAGAAAAGAATCATAGAATATATTTTGAATTTATTTCGGAAATGAAATATAAACTTTTAAAATAGGGTATCTAAACAAAGATATTTTCTTTAAAGTGATAATAATTTTAAATGCTTTAATATTATTTTTTTTCAAGAGAAAAATAAGTATTGCATATTTTTAAAATACAATAGTACAAAGTAAATTATGTAAACAATATGCATAGTATATTTTTTGTTTATTGATTAACAGACATGTATTGATGATTACACTTATATCATACTAAAGTAAGGCTTAAAGAAGAATATATTATGATTAGTAAACATTGTGTGATAAATACTAAAATCTAGTACTGAATTTTTGGATAATATTTTGTGTAACATCTTTGACTTTGCAAGATGAAATTTTTTTAATATTTTGAGAAATCCATACTCATTATAAAATTTTGTTTTCTATGGAATGTTTTCTAAGTATGAATTTTTAAAATAAGATAGTTTAATAATATTAAGGATAAAATGCTGTTGCTAATAAAGTAGATAAATATATTTGTAATAAGTTAACCATAATGAGAAACCAAATAGTAACATTTTTTTTTAAATTTTGTCCTAAATCTAAATAAAGATGTAATTGAAATATAAATTATTTTTTTTATAACCCGGTAGATCAAACTGTAAAGTAAAAAAAAAGTTAAGGATATCCACTGTAAATAGTGTAAATAAATTGTTTATTTATTTGTTGTTAGTAATAAACTTTGTTAAATTTTGTTATTTTAAAAAATTTTGTGTCCGAGTTATTTATTTCTCCACATCGCTGCATGAAATCACGATATATGCATAATAATTGAAACAAATATATATAATTTTGCACAAAAAGATAAATAGAGAATTATTTAAGAATTTTAAATATTTTATTGGTATTCATTATAATTAAATAATCATAATCTTACATTATTTTATTGGTTATAAATCAGTTATCACAATATTATATTAAATTATATGCTATCAGTTGCCACACATATTTTGTTTGTCAGATTATTAAATGCTACCACGTATTTATTATATCATTACATGAAGATATAAGATCATATTATATTATTTCATTATTTTATTATGGTAATAAAATTATAGTAAAAAGAAAAGTTATACAGAATTAGTTAAACAATGAAGACTATTATTATTGTTATTTATTATTATTAGTTTAAGTGTAGTAGATTATGATATAAAATCCCTTCTCATATTTTACTACCGTATTTTTAAATTAACTTAGAATAAACTTTATGAACCTGAGATTATTTTATTTGAGCTAGATTATTATTAAATAGAAGATTAAGATTTAATTATTAGTTTAATCTTAGTGAGTAGAAGTTATTAAAGTCGTAAGAATACTATGAGTTTGTCATTTAAAATAGTAATAAAGGGGGATAGTGTTCTTATGCCATTGAGGTAGTATCCTGTGGGATATTGGCTCAATGTAATCTATCTTGTCACCTGTATTTTCACTTCAAGTCTCAAGAAAATATTAAATATTTATTTAATTTATTTTATAAATTGAACCTTATTCGTATTTTTAAATTTGAGCTAGTGAAATATTTTAATTTTAATGTTGAATATTTTATTTATTAATTAATAACTGAGCTAGAACTTGTTTTATTTTATATCATATATTATCTGGAAGTGAAGATGCACGAGATTACAAGGTTAGAATATATATATGTTTATTATTACATCTAATACTGATGTGCCGTAAATTGTAAAAATTTTGCAGATGTCAATAATTAAAAACAGCAAATGGAATTAAAAGTAATTAATTGATATCTTCATGCTCTCATTTCCAAACGCTTAAAATTTACCTATACATATACATTTTGGTTGAAAATGTAGTGTATATTCATTCTGTCATTTCAAAAGACTTTATCTTGTATTTGGAAAGTATTCCTTAAAAGTGTTTATTAGTTTACAGTGCATGTGTAGATGGCGATCTCTAATGATTGTTATATATATATAACTACATATTCTGTCACATTTTCATATAAAGCAAATATAGTCTTTTTTATATAGAATAAAATTATAGCCATTTCTGTTTGTGAATAGTGATGTTTAAGCCTGACACAGTTGATTAAGGGATTTTTATTGAAACTCGTCTTGTGATTCTTGTATTGTCATATTTTACAATTTAGAAGTTGACTATTATATACCTTCTAATAACTTAATTCACAAGAGTTTTGGAAAAGGCATTTTGAACTAACTCATATCTGTAAAGATAAAAAGTTAAAACAATTTACCGAGAGAGCATTGTTCATTAGATTTTCCAATTGCCAAATGATGAGGATTTGGGTAGTTTTCCATCCTTGTTTACTCCTAATTACAAATAATAAATAAACCATTTTCTGATCATTATTGGGTTACTGGTTTGCCTATGAGCCAGTTGTTAAAAATTCTAAGCCTGATTCTGATTGAAAAAAAAAATTTCAAGTTTTTTCATTCTAGATTTAAACTCAAATCATGAGAATAGCAAGCAGATATAATTATAATTATACCACAAGGCTCATATATATATATGTTTGTGTATAATACATCTGTATTTTTAAATTGAAATCATTGTTTATATCATTAACTAACTGGATCAGTTGTCATGATTTTTCAGTAGGTCCAAACTGCGTAATATGATTATAATGTGTAATCAGAATGGCTGTGTGTTTATAAGCATGAATGCTGCATTGATAATATTTAAAAAAAACCATTTAACTCTTATTCATTAAGTATTATGTAATAAATTTAATGTACAGTAATAATAACATATATATCTTGAAATTTAAATTAATACTTATGTCATTACAAGTAGTTTGATGACTTAAACATTGATTTTATATGCAAAAGAAGCAGTTTGCAGTTTTAAAATTGAAATTACTTGTATTTATATGTGTTTGTGACAGATGAGAGGATTTTATGTATTTTGTAGTATATTATTTTAAGTTTTTTATTTAGTTATTGATTTGAATAAGTGAATTAAATGTAGTTGTCTTAGTAAAGCAATAAGAGCTTATGTTTGATAAATCAGTTTTAAACAAAATAATTTTACATAAATAGCTGTTTAAATCTTCAGGAGATAGTCTTTCATAACATTAAACTTGTAATTCTAAAAACTCAATATATTTATTAAATCTTTATATGTGTACAAAAGATGACTTTTTCAAGTAGAGATTGTATAGTACATCTTTTGCTGATGTCAAGAATAATGACTCTATGCTGCTAATATAAGAATTAGAAATGACAGTGCAGTCTTTAAAGTTTATTATATGTCAACTTAATGTGGGTTAATCAGGTGAGTATTGGTGTATTGACTGCAAAAACAAAAAGTGATTGTAATATGGATGCAACTATTATTCATGTTGGGAGAGGCATTATATTATTATAAGCATTGAACCCATGATTATCTTTTTAAATTTTTATTTAGTTGAGTTTCTTTACATTTAAAGAATTAAGAACTATAATTCTATAAATTATGTTACATATTTATAATACACAATTTTTTGAAAGAATATTTGTAATAATAATAAAAAAAGAATTGAATATAAACGAATTGGATATTCATCTTAATCAGCTAGCTACATTTATTGAAATTTGATAATATAATTGTAACTAGTTATACATTATTTTTAACTAATTGAGTCCTATTTTTTTTCTGTTTTAAAAAAGTTTTTAAAAAGAAAAAAAAAAGATACATGTTTATCCACAAATTATTTATAACTTTTAAATTTTATGTTTGTTTTAGTTTGCGAACACTGGAAATTTATGGTTGTTTTTGTATTACTGCCCGAAGTATGCTAGCAATTTCTATTAATTGTAAGAATCTCACTACATTGAATTTGGGCCAGTGTCACAAGGTAATTTTTTCACGTACACTTTTATTTGTAGATGTATGTATATGTGTACATTAGTACATTGTTTGACTTAAGAGCTAAACATATCCCATTCAAATATAATAAAGATCCTGTGTGCTTGTACTAGATTTTATTAATTTTCAGTGAAATTATAACTTCCAATAAGTTTTTTTTTTTAATTAAATTTTCAATTTCTAATAGAATTATAAAATATAATCTTATTGACTTCTATGTAGTTCCATTAGCTATTACTTCAATTAATTGGTGTGCTTATTTACTACTATAATATTTGTCATATCTTTTTTTGCATGATATTATCTCTTAACTGTTACAGTAGATAAATTATTAAATCTTCTGAAGATTGATTTTATTATCTGTATAAAAGTATTGTATTTATTACTGGAACTGCAGTATTATTCTTTTTTCAAATATAATTATAGACAATTTTATTCATGTGAGGCTGATGTTGCATGTAAAATGCAAAATTTTTAAAATTAATTAAAAATCACATCAAAATCATGCATTTTTTTAAGTAACATAATTGCTGCTGAAAAGTAGTATTTCCATTATGTGAATAAATATATCTATTTTTTTCATTCAGTTAAATGGAAGTCACATCTAAACATACTTTTTATTTAATAATAGATAATTATAATTCTTCCTTTTTTTTTCTATTTTTAATTTTTATGTAGTCTTTTTCACATAATATTTATTTTATTTATATAAGCAAATTATATATTTAAAAATTATGTTTATTTTTTAGTTGAGCATTATTATTTTTTTAAGACATTTTTTTTAAAATTGATTTTTAGCTGTCTGATGCTTGTATAGCTAATCTTGCAGTTCATTTGAAAAATATCGAAAATTTAGATTTAAGAGGTTGCCAGCAGGTATAGTGATTTAAAATTGTTGTTATTAACATTTTATCTGTCATTACATTTCTATTTGTTCATAAAATAAAAATCAATAAACACTGATTAAAATTTAAGTGCACTTTGATATAGAAAGGTTATAATTAATTAAATTCATTCCAACTTGTTATAGAATCTTTTAATCTGTGGTTATTGTTTTTAATTTTGATATCTAATATAACTTCAGAATTTGATTTTTCCATATCTCTAAAATATATCTTGGTATTGAAATTAATATGTTCTATTTCAGTTAATTGAAACTTTATATATGATTTTTTTTTTTTTAGATTCGAAATAATTGCATACAAAAAGTAGCTCGCAATTGTCCCAAATTAAGGACTTTGGCTTTAGCTAATTGTCCCCATATAAGTGATATGGCTTTAGTGGAACTTTCTTTGCACATTCCTAATCTCAGGTGAGTAGAAATATTTTAATTAAGGAAATATATTGTACCTAAATAAATTAGATAAATTAATTGTTTCATAGTAAATTCTGCTTTACTTTGGAATAAACTAGCCTTTAACTAATCATTAATACATATAAAGAAAGTACTTAATTTGGAGATGGCATAATTAGTCCTAGGTTTTCCTTCATTTTCCTGGAGGTATCTATAGCACTATTTTTGCATTCATTTTGATGGCAGAAACTGTAACTAAAATGTATTGATTTATTAAGTAAAAAAAAAAAATCTGAAGAGATCAGAAGTCTATAATCAAAAGAAATTACAAAGGATCTTAATATCACTTATAAAATCTCTGATAGGTAGAGAATAGTTGCAAGTTTAATTGTAAACTTTTCTTCAATTGTTAGGTATAAGCAAAAAAATGATATTGTCTGTAGTTTTTAAATAGAACATATTTGTTTAGTAATTAGTAGTTGTTTATTTTCAAATTTTTTATTTTTAATAATATAAGTTAAGAAATTCATAGCAATTGTGAAATGGAAACTACTATCAGTAATAGTCTGCTAAATACTGCAGTACAGAACTTTTATGATATTTTAATAATTATAAATATGATTTTGAACTTTAGTTCAGAATTTGATAGATTTATGATTATTTAATATTAATTTGTGTATGTTTTACAAACGATTTTCAGTCAACAAAAGTTTTGTGAAGTTTTTTCCACCAGTGTTGTAGTAATTTTCTAATAAATAAAAAATCCCTTTTAGTTACATATTTTACTTTATTTTTATTATTTTTTTTATATTTGCAAAATTTAAATATGATTTTTTAGGATGTTTTTTATTTGTAAATTTATATTTTTAACAAATCAAGCCTCATTTGGGAATTCTAATATAAAATAAATTAACACCAGGAAGAGCAATAGAAATGTCAACTTATTGAAAGGTTAACTTCATAAGAGATGAGGTATCTCAGACAGCATTTGAACAATGTATACCAGTATTTCTATTGCAATCTTGTGAGAAAATGATATATTTTAATTTTTTATTTTTATTAATAGATGATAGGAATTGTTAGCAAAATATAAAGCTTTATAGTTCAAAGGTTGAATGAGAACCCAGTTTTGTCAATAGTGATACTTGTTCACATATTTGTTAAGCAGAAATAATTGTGGAAGTAATTTTTTTTTTGTTTTATGTTTTTCAATTATTTAAAAGTTGATTTTATATTATAAATATAAAATATATTTTTATAAATAAAGGGAGTAAATTATGACCCTTCTCCACGCACTTCAGGTTATGAATTGAAAGCAAATATTGAGCACAGGATCAAATCCGGATAAGTCCACCTATTCTTGAAGCTCTGGTGTTTATAACATATCTTCGTCAATATTGTTGAAAATTCAGAGTAAAATGAATAAATCATCCAGCTGGAATGTGGTATTTAATGGTAATTAAACTAATAGTCAATTGCACAAGTCTGGAGACAGAATCTTTCTTTCAATCGCTTTGATTTTATAATGAAATAAGATTTAGTATGTTAAACATTAATTTAAACATAGCTCAATGTATATATGTGAATAAAGGAAGTAAATTACTCTCCCTCAGGCAATGAGTTAAATGCACTAAACAAAGGATCAAGAATAGAATGTATCCATTTATTCTTGGAGAGCTCTGATGTTTATAAACATATTTTTGATAACATTGTTGAAAATTCAGAGTGAAATTAATATATATCAATCAGCTGAAATATGGCATGATATATTAATTTTATTCTGAATTTTCAGCAGTGTTGATGAAGATATGCTTATAGAGTTCCAAAAGAGATGAATTCATTTTATTCTTGATCTTTTGTTCAATAGTTAAAATGTTTTTAATTCATAACCTGAGGAAGTATGATTTACTCCCTTTATTTACATATATACATTGAACTATATTTAATTTAATGTTTATTTTTATAATTATATGATGTTTTATAAAGGATTTAAACTTATATAGGTGAGAAAATTTTTTTATTCTTGCGAATGTAAAAAGTAAGTTTTGTTTTATTCCATTAAATAAATTTCTTTCACAAGTTTTTTCGTTTTTTAATTATATTAAAAAATTAGTTTAATAATAAATTTGTTAAAAAATAATTGTGTTTGGCCAAAATTATCATTCAAACTGAAGGTCATACATATGAAAATTAAATTTGCAAAATCAGCCTTGTTTAATTATAGAGCTTGATCGTGTAAGAGTTAATAGTTGTTATTTGAATGACTCCATATTTAGATTCTAAAATAAAGATAAATTTGGAATTAGAACAAGTGTAAGAAGAAGTGAAATGCAATTAAAGTTATAAGAGTTATTATTGAATAATGTTTAGAAAATGTATTCAATAATGTGAATTAGGTTCTTCTGATGGAGAAACTTAAGAGTATTATACAGAAAGGGGTAGGAGGAAATAATTAAATAGTTATTCCTTGGCAAGAAATTATAGCAAAGGAAATGACAGATCTGAGTTGTGATTCAATGTTTTGGGCTAATGCTATAATAAATTATACTATATTGACTTGATTATGCACCTTTTGTGATTTCTGGATACAATGAGACTCATATATGAAACCTATATAAGTTTTAATCATATGTATATATTTTAGATATTTTTTCTAGGTAATAATAATTGTAATATATTTAAAGAACAAAGATTCAGCAGATTATCATTAGAAAACAAATATGTAAATATAAATAATAAGCATAACCTTAGCAGGAAATCGATTATCAACAATTATTATATGTGATTGGATTTAAAAGAAGCATAATATAAAATTTTAGATTTATCATCATTATGCCATGCCAATCATCAGGTAAAATTTTAAAAAAGCAAGTATTAATATTTCTTTCTGCGTACATATAATACTTAACTCTTACACTACCAGGTCGCCATCTTGAATTTTAAAAAAATCATTATAACAAATATAATTTATAACATATCTTCTGTTTGAATACAATAAATATAAAAATATATACATTGTTAGAAAGAGCAAATATGAAAGAATGTAATAAAGGTGATAAAATTGTCAATACCTAAAAAAAATTAAGAAAAAAGAGTTTTAACACTTTTAACCATGTTTATTTTTACATTGGTTCACAAATTCTAAATTTTGAAAGTTAAAATGACAATTTCATGGACAGATTCATCACATTTGTCATAAAATGCTGAAAAAAAATGATACTTAACTGATAAACTTTTAAAAACTGCAACAAAAATAGCTGGTAGAAAAAAGTAGTAATTGACCAATAAAATTTCTACTGGACTAGGGAATTTATGAAAAAAGAAGGAATATGAAGATATCCAAAAATGATGCATTAAAAAGGATTGAATATCGCGAATTTTGTAAAATCGTGTGGAAAAGAGTTGAAAATGATATAAGAAAGTATAACTGTGAACTAGCAAGGAAAGCTGTAGAAGAGAATAAAAGTCTCAAGAGTATAAAACAACATTTTGGAATTGGTAGGAAATTTACATCTGCAATAAGAAAAAAAGATGGAATTATTACTAAAAAGAGAGATGACATCATGAAATAAGTAGAAAATTTCTATCAAGAATTATATAGTAATAAAGAACAAGTCCTTCCTATATCTATTATATCTTTCGAATTGCCGAGAATTTTAAATGAAGAAGTGAAACATGCAATTAAATTTATGAAGAAAGGCAAGGCTCCAGGTAATTATGAAATTATAATTGACATATTAAAAGAAGCAGGTAAAGAAATAGAAATTTTTTTAGCAAAGTTATATATCAAATGTCTAAATGATAAAGATGTACCAGATGATTGGAAGAATGCAGTATTAATATTAATATTTAAAAAAGATGATGATGAAGATCTTATTACAGACCTATCAGCCTTTTATCAGTTTTATACAAAATTTTTACCAAGATAATTACAACTCGTCTACAGAGATCCTTGGATTTCCACCAACCAAGAGAACAAGCTGGATTTGAAAGTGGTTTTAGCATAGTAGATCATATCCAATTGAGAGAAGTTATGCCATTTTGCTTTGGATTTGTAGATTATGAAAAGGCATTTGATTCTATAAACATTTCTTCAGTGATTAAAACATTGAATCATCAACATATAGATCCAGGATATTGTCATATTTTAAAGAATATTTATAAAAATACAACAGCAACAATTAGGTTATGTAACGATACTAGGAAAGCCAACATTGAGAAGGATGTAAGACAGGGAGACTCCATATCTCCAAAACTTTTTACAGCAGTGCTGCAAGAAGTATTTTGTGGATTAAAATGGGAATAAAAGTAAATGGAGATTATTTAAATCATTTCGATTTTGCAAATGATGTAGTTGTTTTTGCAAATAATGCTTTAGAGCTGTAGGAAATGTTGCAGGAGTTATCAGATGAAAGTAGGACTAAAGATAAATGTTAAAAAGATTAAAATAATGTTTAATAGATTTTCTCAAAATATGAAAATAAAAATTGATTATGATGGGTTAGGAGAAGTTAACAGCTACAAATACCTTGGTCAGATTATTAATACAAATGGAAGCATAATGGATGATGTTAATCATAGAATTAAATTTGGTTGGAGTGTTTTTGGTAGAAATAACTTGATACTAAAAGGAAATATGCCTATGTGTTTGAAAAGGAAGATTATTAATAAATGTGTTTTACCAGTTCTTACTTATGGATCTGAGACTTGGACATTTAATAGAAGAGCAATACAGAGACTTTAGATCCCTCAAAGAAGTATGGAGAGATGCATTTTGGAAGTAACAAGAAGAGATCGAAAATGCAATATATGGGCAAGAAAACAAACTGTTGTTACTGACCTCATTGAAAAAATTAAAAGGCTAAAGTGGAATTAGGCTGGACATATTGCTAGAAGAGATGGTAATAGATGGACAATTGAAATCTTAAACTGGATTCCAAGAGACCACATGTGAGATGGATGGATGAAATAAGAAAGTATGCAGGGGCGATGTGGAGGAGAGAAGGTAAAGATCGGAGAACTTGGATTGAACTTGGAGAGATCTTCATCCTGCAGTGGATTGATGATGATGATGACCTGAGGTAATTTTTCATTGTAAACAATGCTATCGATGACTTCCATTTTTACTAGCTGACTCAGATCCTGTCCTTCCATATCAGGGTATCTGCTAGAAATGTTTGGTTGTCCTTCCATGCAAGGTATCTGTTAGAAATATGTTTGGTTTTTTAGTGTGGGGGGGGGGGGGTAACAGTAAGAACAGTTTACGAGATATTATGCAAAGAGAACTTTAGTAAATTGTAATGTATTATATATTATTGAAAAATAAGGTTTGACCTAAAATATGTCTCAAAAAAATAAATATCAAACAATAAGAACAGTTTATGAGATATTATGCAAAGAGAACTCTAATAAGTTGTAATATATTATTTTATGTTAATTATTATATTATTGAAAAATGGGGTGTGTCCTAAAATATGTATTCTTTTCAAGTAAAAAATGTACTCAAAAAATAAATAAATGGTGAAACAAAATTTTCTCTAAGATAAAATGAATACAAACTGTACATAAATCAATAAACATCAAAATAAACACATTTATTATGAGCCCTGATTATATATATGCGCGTGGGAGATGATATATGATAGTGGAAGTAATAAGAAATACTAATTGAATACTTACTGATGGGAAAATTGATTCCTGGCCGGCACGACTCATAAATGTTATGATTCCAGGTTCAAAGTCCGATCATGAAGAAACCCTAGATGCAATTCCCATGCTTGTCCTGCAAATAAAATGATTTCACCAACTTTTTTTTGATTAATGCAGTTTTTAGATCTGAATTATCATTAAAAATTAGCTTCTACAAAGAGAAGGCTCAGAAATACATACATCGGCAATCGGAGCAAGTCGTCAGAGTCCATACATCTTACGAATACTAAATCTAAAAAAAGATAGAAAAAAAAAAATTAAAAATTGCATTTCAGAAAAGAAAATCATAAAAAATGTAAATTTCATCATAGAAAAAAAATACATACATTTTGAAGAAAGAGAAGGCTTATAAATACGTACATTGGCAATTGAATAATCTCAGCAAGCGGCAAGATAGTTCATTTCAGCTGTAAAAACATTTTACGAATGCTAAATCTAAAAAAAAATTAGAAATTACATTTCCGAAAAAAGATCCGTAAGTGTAATACTTACCAATTCCGTGCAAAATGGGTTTTGGTAGTTAAAGAGAGAGTCTATTTAAAGAATAAAGATTCAGCAAATTATCCTTAGAAAAATATATGTGAATATAAATAATAAGCTTAACATCAGGAAATTGATTATCAACAATTATTATTTGTGATTGGATTTAAAAGAAGCATACTATAAAATTTTAGAATTATCATCATTATGCCATGCCAATCATCAGATATAATCTTAAAAAGCAAGCATTAATATTTCTTGCTGCATACATATGATACCTAAATGCTAAATAAATGAATGTAAATACTATCTGAATGTGCAGGAATCATTGAATGTTGCATTCATTAAATGTTAACCATGTTCAAGATCATCTGATGCCATAAATGTGCTATCAGTAAATAAAATAGTAGTCATCATCATGAAAAAAGTAGTGTGTGGATTTTAAAAGTAATCTTGAGCATCTTAGCATGATTTAAATATATTATATTGAAGCAATGGATCTGAAGTCCGATCCATGCTTCACAGCCTTCTATAAACTTGGTTAGTATTATAGACCTGAATTAAGTTTATAGTCCAATATCAGCAGGGTTTTGCATTAAAGCTAAAATTAATTACGTTTATATAATTTGTATTTGCATTTAACTATTTCATTTTAAATAAATTCCATTTCAAGATTAAATTTCTGTTAATAAAAATTACTTGTCAAACCTATTAGTCAAACATATATATACGTCAAGTGTATATATATGAGTTAATGCAAAATTCTGTTGAAATAAAATGTTTATTTTAAAAATGCTTATTTTATTAAAAGAAATAATAATATAGTTTTTCTTGTTAAAATATGCGTATGATTTATTTTGAGATAAGCCCACCAACATTTTCTAAAAGAATGTATGCTTGTAATTAGTTAGCCCATTCAAGGCAAATTAAAGATGGCTTTCTCTTTCTTTTTTAATTAATAAAATTCAAACTTTAAAGAAAGAAATTTAGAAGAAAAAAGTAAAAGTTATTTTTAGAAAATGTTACCTTGAAACAAAGGAGTGTGGGTGGGCTTATCAAGATCTAAGATGATAGGCAAAACAATAGAGGGTAGCTTACAAAAAAACGTATAAATAGGAGAGTGAACAAAAGATTTGGCATTCAGATTTTCCTTTTGGAAATGAGATTCAGATTTCCCTTTTGAAATTTCATTCAGATTTCTCTTGGGAGAACTCTTGGCAGATTTTGCTTTTGCTTGTTGGGATTTTATTCCAAAAAGTTATACAATTGTCATCTTCAAAATCATGGAGAAGTTTGAACATGCTCAAGCTAAAAGTCATATGAATTTGATGGATTCTACTATGCTTGGCTAGGCAAATAAATAGCTTTGCCTATCGCCGAGGTTCTTAAATACCATCCAAAATGCCGTAGTATCCACCTAATAGTGATCTGAACTCTGTGCCGTGTCTGTAGGACGTTTCGTAAAAGCATGCTAATTATTTCCATTTTCCTTGTCCGGACAAATACCTATCGACGGTCAGATCAAGCCACGAACGCCGTAGGAAACATGACCAAGGAACCAGGACGGTAATCATATCTCTCCTCCATTGAACTATTTACTTTCTACGCTTTTGTTCATACCTTTCTTAATTGAATTATATTTTGAATTGTTTTATTTAATTATATTTGTAATGTAACCTTTTTTTTATTAGACTAGTCTTAGATATATATTGTGTGATCATCTATCTATATATTTAACCCCTTTTCATTCGTTATTCTTCATTACTAACATTTATAAATATTTCGTATTCCATTGCGGTGTAAGTCAAAGGTTAATTTTTCATTTAAATCTCTTTCCAATTTTCATTTATATTTGTAAAATTCCATACGAGTAAGTTTCCTTTGTTTGCCAACTTGATCTCCTCGATAACGCCTCTTTTGTCCGCCATTAGCTTATTAGGTATATCTGATTTAGTTATATACGTCTTAAATAATTTTTAAACTGTCTGTTTTTAGTGCAAAGCAGTTAGAAAATGCTTTGCGAAAGATTTTTATTGTTGTACTTTATCGAGGAGATTCGAGTTGACAATTTTATTAAAATTGGGAAGAAAAGACTTAGACCGCAAAAAAATTATATCGTTTAATCTGTTTTCATTGTCTAATTAGTTTTCATTAATTTAGGGGAATAGCGGAGGCCATTAAATCATTATTAATATTTTAAAGTCATTAATTAAATATCTTTTATTTAACTAAAAAGCTTCAGTTTTCTAATTTTATTTTAATGCTTTATTGTTACTTTTCCAATGATCCAGGCACGCAAAACACATATTTCTTAGTACTTTTGCACATTTAACTATTTAGCTCCATAGGTATTCCCGTCCATGTGTCTACCGCTGATGCTAAGCTTTGTGGCTGGATGAAAAAATAATTTATGCATGTCTCAGATAATGTTGTTGGTTCGTAATTAGCCTCGAGAATAGGCGAACAAGGCAGAGGTCATAGTAGTCTTGATTTAATATCTCGCGTATGGGTGGCCTCGAGGTACTTTCGCCTAGTATTCGAACTGGGTTAAACCAACATACATCATCTGACTGTCACAATATTTAGGTCATCATCATGAAAAAAGTAAAGTGTGTGGATTTTAAAAGTGATCTTAAGCATCTTAGCACGATTTAAATATATTATACTTACAACCATCCTAAATTTTATTATGTTCAAGCTAGCTTTTGGATCACGAAATTGCTGAACATATACGCTTAAGATTAAAATCGTGATTAATAAATTTATTAATTAAAAAGTAAATAGAGGGATATCTCTCTATTTATTATAGTAAATATTCAGGTTAAAAGTAGTAACAAAATAAATAAAGATATGATTAATACAATTAAACTATATCTGATTTTGACTTAACATAAATCATAGATTGAAAAAGAAACACAATTATCACATGGTCTAAATGGTTATTGGTATATATATAAATTATAAGTGGTTATAGAGATAGATATGTCTGCATACATATAGGCACTAGAATATAAAAGTATTTCAGTTATTAATTTCATTAAATATACAGGCCAATATTTTATTTTAACTAGACAATATTATTATATATAATATATTTCAATTTTTAATAATTAATTTGCCTTTAAAATATATATAAACCTACATTATTCTTTTTACATATAAATGATATATGAATCCAAATCTTATATGCATTTTCAAATAAAAATATTTCAGTTATTAATTTGCTTTCAAAGTATATTCATATAAAATATTTTTATTATTTGTCCATCATAGTTCTTTCTTTATTTGCCTCTATGAACATTGATTTTAATTTAATATTTTAGGCTTTTCATTTATCATTAACATAAAAATTTATAAAACTACGCAGGTTTATTAGATAGAAGAAAAACTTATTTAGACCAAAAGTTAAATTTAAGAATGTTTTTTCCAAATTTATTTTCACAAACCATCATTTGTTGTTTATGAGCCTTATTTTTTAAAATAAGAGAATACAGTGAAAAAACTGATTTTTAAAATATTTTTTAGCACTATATTCAATTTTTAAAATAACATCATTATATACATATATTTTACTCACCAGAAAATGCCTTCCATATGGACTTAACACATATGTAATAATGTTGTTTATAAATAATAGTTTCTTAATTAGAATTAATATTCAAATAATATTTCTGTCAATGTATATGTAATCTTTCTCAACAATTTGTTATTTCTATGCTCAATATTTGCAAAAATAGGCTTCATGCCTATATCTGTTATGTATAGTAATGAACCCTATCAACAGCCAGTTTCTTCTATGCGTGCTTCTTATATGTATATATCATATTTGTATATGCAAGCAGGCAGGCTTTACATATAGATTACAACAAGTTCTGGTTAGTAAATGAACAAAGCCTCAACTCAGATTCAGCGTTAGGTGCAGCAAGCTTTATCTGCCACACACATATTGATCTTTGGGACAACAGAAAGCCCACACATTTTTCCTGGAGCCCATTCTCAAACAATATGGAGACAACTAGCAACTACCTGTCCACCCAGTTACAGCAAGTGGCAGTTGCACATGTACAAGGTATGAATTATCAGAGAGAGCACTCACATAATTTTCTGAGAACTCCACATTCATCCAATGTAGAGACTATAAACAACTGCCTTTCTTTTTGAATCTGCCAATGTTTTAGTTAACTCACTCCAAGATTTATAAATATATTAAGAAATATATAAATTAAGGAATGTATAAAAATTTATAAGCAGAAAGAATTAGAATAAATATATTCTTTTTGTAATTAATAAAAAACAAGATTAACTGTATTAATAATGGTTATTGTTTTTTATATATCAATGCAGAATTAGATACAAAACAGTTTTTTAATTAGAATTTTCCTTTATTCTCTTTAAATCCAAAGGTATTGAAAACAACTTTTGTAATTATTGTACATGTCCATTATTATTTTCATCATCTCTGTTTTATATACAAATACACCTGGATCTCTTTATGCAGTAGATAGGTTCTACAAAAAAAACGCATAAAAGAAATTGCACAAAAATAGACTGACATTAAAAAATGTGGGATACGTTCCATAATTTTCAAAAATCGCATAAAAGCAATGCTAAAAGGTAAAATTCCTTTAAAAGTTGCATAAAAAGAAATAAAGTATGACTAATAAAAAATTTCAAATATTTAAAAAAAATTGATACACAACAAAATTTTTTTTACTTTTTTTATTAACTATTTAATTTTATTCAAAACAATATATTTTTATGTGTAATTTATTTTACATTTTTTCATACACATTTTAATCATTATCGCTATTTGACAATATGCTGATACGTTTGTGAACTGATAAGAAATCAGATTTATCACAAGAGGAAATACAATTAATGCCAACTTCAGTCTCTTACTGTGTTTAATAAGTTACATCAACTGAAAATTTTCGTTCATGGCTTCAAGTCTATAAAACCGTCAATTTTTGTGTTATCGTAGCAAATTTACGGTCTTTTTAAAGCTTAAAATGTACCATAAGGCGCTGATTTGCTGTTGCTCATTTTGAATCAAAGGGAGCGCTTGACAACATTTTTGACAGCTCCAAGTTCTTTGTTTTGATATTCAAAACGAAAATGTATATTTTAGAGTATTTTTTCGTATTTTTTTACATATTATAAATTATTTTGATAAAATATGCTGAAAATAGAATTATTTTAGAAAAATAAGATTTAGTAAAAATTCTTTACTTTTACACGAATGTAAATTGAGAAAGAAATCAATGACGTACGCAGCATTTTTTAATAGGTTATGAACATTCTTTTTAGGTTCTCCATTATAGAATATTTTTATAATTATAAATAGAAATTTATTTTTGAAAAACTTTTTTTCACTTTCATAATCTGACAAATTATTAATTTGCTTTTTACAAATGAATCTAATATTAAAAAACCAATATATTTTTACTGCTGATTCTGTAATTGAACCAATAAAAAGTTTAAAACTTTAATTCACTCAGCCAGTAAAAAATTTTTCAGTCTAAAAGTTAATGGTTTTCTGTCGACAATGTAATCGGTGATTAAGCTTTGAGACAATGATTTTACTAATTGTTTATGGAGCTCGCGATATACAGATATACAACTATTTAGCTCTCATTGGAATTTAAGAGCTCATTCATAATTCCTGTCATTAATAAGAAAATGATTATTCAATTGATTAGAAAATTGAAGACTCTTGAATCATTTTTGCTGTGAAACGAACAGGTTCCACTTCTGTTTCATTATCTTTTTCTAAATCTTCTATAGTATCCAAATTTATTGCCAAATCTTTTTCCAACAGGTATTTGAAGTATGTAAAATATAATGTGTGTATATAAAACTGGGAAATTCCGATTTTAAGTGAAATATGAACTTCTTTATCACATAAAAAGATATTAAGAAGAAACATGAATCACATAACTTCACAATCGCATTTAAAAAATCCGCACAAAAAGAGATCCGGATGTAATTTTTTTTTTTTTACATTAAAAATTTAGATTATTGTCAAAATCAGAAATAAAATAATATTATATTTGCAACAAAAAAAAAATTCAAGAAGTATCGTGTTCAATTTTTTTCCTATATTTTTTAGTCAGAAGAATACATGATTTTTTTTTTTAAAAGTCATCTGTTCTTTTAGATAGGAGAAAGCTTTTTTAATATAAAATTCATATATGTGATAAGCCTATCCACTTTGCAGTAGCAAATTCATTCCTAAATTTTTTACTTTTAATTAATATAGTGTTGATAAACTAAAATATTGATTTTATATATATAATGTAACAGAATCGCATAATGAGAACAGCTTGGCCACAAGTTATTAAGATTACTATTCTAGGGGAATGATTATTTGTTCAATGATGACAACAGACTTACTCAAGTACAAGTTTTCATGCAGATTTAGTCATAATTCCTGTTAATCATCCACTCTACATATATATATATATTATTTTATGGATAAGTGTTTAAACTAATTTTGTTAGAAATGCTAAATCAAAATATTTTTATTGTTGATATTTAAATAAAATTTTTGTCTATCAAATGAAAAAAAATTGATGAGAAAATGATACTTTTAAATAACAATTTATTTATAGCAATAACAATAAAATATAAACAACTTAGCATCTTTTGTATTTATTTATTCAATAAAATGAAATAAATATATATGGCATAAGGAAAAATTTAATTTGAATCTGAGAAATCATTAATATAACATTTTTATGATATTTAAAACGAATTCTTTTATATCACATGACTTTACCCTTACAATACTAATAAAAATATCATTGTGTTATTTTTTTTAACATGCTAGAGGAAAAGTGAGTTTTTTGTAAACATTTATTTATTATAAAATCATTTAAAATAATCTTAACATATTTTTTTTTTAGTTTTATTTGTCTGCTGAACTTGACATATATGTAATGTTTTTTTTTACTTCTACATTTACATTGTCAGTTCTGGATAAATCATAAAACTTTTAAGATTTTCTGAACAACAATAAGTTTCTCTTAATCTGGCTACATAGAAAAGAAAATCAAAAGTCTGATGGTTATTCATATATTTTCATGTCTTCATGTATACATAATAGGAGCTAGCAAATTCTGATACAATTTCCTTTAATTCTGTTTAATAAATGTTCAATATGTGTGCAGGTTCTTCTGCCTTGGTATATTCCTTATAACTAGACATTTATTTTCTGTATTCATGCTCTATAAAGGCTAGATTTTCAAAATGGATTCAGCATTCCAACTGGATTTTTACCCATCATGGTAAATAAATTCAAATAGGAAGACTATAAATGGCTGGCAAAAACCTACTTTTTTTTATTATCTAGCAACAATCAAAATTCCCATAGCAACAATAGAATACTCTTCCATTGTCTGAAAATTAACCTGCATTTGCATTATTATTATTTTTTTTATTACCATTTAATATCTTTGCAAACAGTTATTTTTATTTTCAAATCAAATTTGTTATCACATATGACTTCCTTTTTTTTTTAAAAAAAAAAAATTAAACCTTTAAAAAGTTTTTTAAAACAATTGTAATCCTTTTTATTTTTTAGATGGTTATGTATGTGACTCATTTGGAAACTATTGGAGAGTCTTGCAATAGGTTATTTAAAGGCTGTTTATCTCTCTCTCTATATATATATTGTAATGTGATAAAAAAAATGATGATGCTGGGGAGATGATCAATCTAATCTGAATAAAATCTAGCTCATTCGTTGTTCACCATTTTGTAATGAATTATTGATTATAATTTGGGATGATGATATAAAAAACTTTACTATGTATCAGAATTGAGACGTCATTCACAATAATATAGATCTAGCCTAAATGTGGAATGTCATTTTATAAAAGCCCTAAAGTTGATTTGGCATTTTGTAATGATTGCCACCTGTACATGATCATCATCGGCTAGCATTGGGTAGCTATTTTGTCACAATAATAATGGATTTTCTATCTCACTACCTCTTTACATTTATTCACTCAACATTTGTCATAAAGAAATGCTCTTAAGATTACACCTGTGTAAAATTATCTAGCTCAGTTATTGTCCACTACACTACCGTAAAATACTAACAATCTCTTAAAATTTAATTTATTCAGATTATATTTAAAATGAAATAAAGCAAACGAGATCATCGCCTCAGATATCAACAAATTCATAATTCCAAAGTAAACTGCAATAACCAGTGAAACCATACATCATCGCCCTAAACAATGATGTATGAGTAAGATATCTATTTGATTGATAATTGAATAAAACTAAATTAAAATCAATAAATAACTGAATTCCGACATACTTTACTAATCTAATATTATTTATAGTAATGCAAAATTTACTTTAATATTTAATGACATTTTATTTAAATCTACTAGTTTCTAAATCATTATAATTACATTTTGAGCACATTTTCTAAACTACACAATATTTATAATGTTTAAATGAAATAAACCTTTGCTCAGTTTTAAATCTATTTTAATAAAATGTTAAATATAATACAAACATTTAATTCATATCCTACATTAGATCGACATGCAATTATTGCTTCAGTTATATTCTAAAATGAAACACTACTCAAGAATTTATTATCAATAAATATATTAGGTAATTTTACAGTACCCAATCACATTACGCAAAATATACTGTAGGTTTCTATTGGATATTTACTGATTTACAATCACTGATATCATTCATCTACTTAAATCTCCAATCAATTGGTTATAAAATGGATAAATTATATATGATGATAATTGGCAGTTATCCAAGGCAAAGATAATATTATATTAAACTAGTCAATAAATTTATGATCTCCACTTCAAAGAAATTTAAGGAGGTAATTAAACCAGATAGATCATTTTGACTAATGTTAAAACAAAAATCTATTAAGATTTTTGTAACCGGACAAGATAAACAAATAATCAATTGAACTAATGAAATTATTTTACTAGTAATATTGACTTAGATAAGTAGACAAATATTTAAATGCAGTACCAAATAACAAAATTTATATCTAATCGGATTTAATAATGAAGTATAAAAAAATATACATGTATCTAATTCTATTTCATTTAATAAAATGGGTTTGATCTTGGATCAAATTTTAAGTACCAAAATTATCTTGCACATTTAAAAGAAATATTTAGATTCACTGGATTTTAAATCAACTCTAAATTTATTGGTTTATAATATAAAAAAAATTTAACAGTAATAATAAAATATAACAGAACAAACAATTGATGTTTGTAATAGACTAAAATCAATAAAAATAATATCTATATGTATAGAACTCCAAAAAATATGTTGCCAGACAATAATACTATATAAAATGGAAGGAGAGATTTTAAATAGCATATGCCACGATAAAAAAAAAAAGTGATCAAATAAAAATTGTTCTCTATTTATTCATAAATGTAATCTCTAAATAATTAAAAACATTAAAAAAATCTGTTATATTTAAACCCTTTTTTATCGGAATCTCCAAGTTAAATCATGAACATAAAAAAAAAATTAAATATTTGAAAACATCAGGTCTTATTATCCTATATCATCAGATAAGAGCTTAAATAATAAGAACAAAATGAATCTCCGACCTTTTCATTGCGGGAATTTTATAATACCCATATATATAGTATTTTACTATATTTTTAAAATAAAATGTAAACTCTTCTTTCATTTAACAATATATATATATGTATAGAAATCATACCATCTAAGTGAAAGTCTGATCATTTTCACTCACTATCCACCACAGATCCATCCTAGCTTCTGGTTATTTATTTCTGATCTTAAAGCATAGAGATTATTTTCCTTTAAGTAGAGAAGATAAGCATGGATAATAACTTTCACAGATTTGAATCCAATTATTTTCGCATTTAAATTCCGATATTTCTTTTAAGCATATAAACATTCAAGCCTAAAACAAGATACTTTCTCAATGCATAATTACACATCCCTGACTTTCATTTTTTTTTTCCATTGACAATAATGTGCAAAGAGAATTCCTTTAATGACACAATACAGTAATAATCAAGTGAAGAATAAATACTAGCCTTTTTTCTTTCCAAAAATAAATTCTGACTTCTTAACCACTGAATATCTATATAGCTGACCTGCAATACAATGCATTTTGATGGGGTTTTTTTTTACATTCTTGCCATTTCCCCTGGAATTTCATCAGGAAGCTACCCCAATTGAATGGGCAAATAGTTAAAATTTTATTCTTCTATAGTTTTATAAATTAATCACTCAAATAATAAAATTTAATAAATTTTTAAAGACAGATCTAAACGCGTCTGTTCTGGCAATGATACAATTACAAGAATCCAAATTACCATGTTTCCCTTCTATTTATAAGATACTCTTGATGATGTTACCATTGTCACAACAACTGTTGGAAATTGCTCAAATTTCACTCGATAAGGGACAATTGTTCAAAAAATTTTTGCCTCCAATTAATAAGTGAAATGGAGATTTTTAAATAATTAGATTCAGTAAAAATAAAATACTGTTTTGTAAGCTTAATATTATTTTTTTTCCATTTTAAATCAAAATAAAGAATTCCTATTATATATAATTCACAATACATTTTAATGGATATAAATATTTTTACATATGTCTTTTTTTTAATAATTTTTTTATATAACTAATTTATGACAAATGTAACATTAAACATTTAATTTTATAATAGGTGTTGCTATGGTGATTATAATAATAGAAATTGAAATGTGTAATATTTAATAATAATATTTGTCTGAAGGTTTGTGATGATGGTATATTATTAGATGTGATATGTTGGACTACTTCCATCATCTATGAGTGAATGTTGAATGTATAGAAAATTTTAAATAATATTTTATTTTCTACAAACGCAGACGGTATTGAAATAAACCGAGAGTGTAAGCCTCTCAAGCGTTTGGCCAATCAGATTGCAATACTGGGACAGAGAATTTAATAAGAAAAGAGCGGTTCCACTCTTTTCTTTACTTGTCTGTCTTCCAAATACAAACAACTTGTTAGTAATAACACAAATAGACAACACAGGTTAGTAATTACACGTTTCGCATAGTAGTATTCTCCACTTTTCTTCAAATGTTGCTGGCCTATATGCACAGTGACAATATTTGCTTAGAAGTTGAACTTGCACCTTTAGATTCTTGAATATTGAATTTAAGGCAAACGTTCAAAGGTGCGAGTTCAACTTCTAAGCAAATATTGTCACTGGCATATAGGCCAGCAACACCTGAAGAAGAGTGGAGAATGCTCCTACTCAAACGTGTTATTACTAACAAGTTGTCTGTATTTGGAAAGTTTAAATAAACTTTAAAATTTTCTATACATTCAACATTCACTCACAGATGATGGAATTAGGTCCAACATATCACATTTATTAAATAATAATATTGATTCTCTTCAAGTGATTTTTTTTTTTTTGATCCATTTAACTATTTCTAAAATCTATTTATTTATTCACTTGCTTATATATATATTTTTCAAGATTGATCACAACAGATTTATAAATTGATGCTAAATGTTAATAATAAATAAGAATGTTATTTGAATAGTATAGCTACCATTGTTACGTGGTTAATATTAATACTTCTACACCTCCATTTTCCATAGATCAAATAAAATAAAAATTAAACAAGACCAACAAACTTTTTTATCTTTTTATGTAAATACTATGACATACTCCATTAATCTGGTTACTTGCAATATATGTGTGTGTGTGTAAGGAAAACAAAAATACATTTCAATTGTGTAGTTTTTATTTGTTATAACTAATAAGCTAATGTACAAACATATATCCATAGATAAGGCTAAAACTAATTTTTGTTTTGTTGTCGTACATTAAATAATAAAAAAAGGCTTTATATATCTATATACTCTTAATAAATGTATATAATAAATAGAAATCATTAAAATTCTTAATTATCAAGAAATATATTCATGGTAGGAGCTGCACATTTAGTAAATGTATGTATAAAGTTTTTTTACATATTCAAGTAAAATACTTGATATCTATTTCATTTATATAATGAATTTTAAAAAAAAAAAATTAATGAGATATTAAAATGAAAAAATTGCTTTTTATATCAGATCTATAAAGAAACGAACAAACAAAAAATCCACTTTTATATTTCATTGTTTGTATATTTTACATGTTGTCTTAATCTTAATACAAGAGCAATCTTATGATATGGATGGATGACTTGCTTTTGCAGATATACATTTACATTTTGAAGGGAAATTGCAGGAATTTATATGTATATGTTAAATTCGATTTAAAAAACTAAACAAAATTTATTGTTTGACAAATTATAAAAAGTAATATTTTAAATGTTTTTTTATAAAATTAATTGAAACAGTAATTTTGGAAATTACAGGTATTTATATGGATGATCCTGTTTTCATATTTGTAATGAATATTTATATCTTGCATATCAGAATGCAAAAGAAATTATATTACATATCTTTTTAGAAGTGCAGATTGTTGGACAAATTACTGTATGGAGAGTTTTACCTGTTTTAACAGCTTGAGCAAGCATAAGAAAAGGTGATCATGTGATGTTTAGTGATCTAAGTATCACTTCAACTTTATTATTAATTTTTACGATAATGGTTTTTAGAACTGTTTATAGATGGATTGTGAAACAGACATCAAAATGTGATAGAGGTTTGATGACAGACTTTTTAATTGGTTAACAAACAAAAATAAGATCATTTTCTTGGTTTTTGGATTTACAGTATGCTGATGAATATAATATTTTTGCCAATTCAAAAAATATTCATAGTATATTTAGTGTTTTAATGTTAAGAAAAAGTGTTTTTAAATTAGTCAGTGAGTGAATTTTTAAATATATAAACTTGAAAATGTGAATCAATTTAATTAAATAAATATTTTGGTAACTTTTTAAATGTAAAGGCAGGCATAGATGTTGTGTAACACTGACTCCAATGTACTGTTGCTGCATTGAGAAATTTTTAAAACATAGGACATTGCAAATTAATTAACTGTATATATAATGGTTATTTTGACTTATTTATTGTATCGAAATGAAACATGAACCTCCTTTCAATGTAACCAAAAAAATTTCCATTTAATGTTATTTAAAATTCAAAATAAAGTGATAAGATCATAAAACTAATCAATGTGTTATTTATCTAGTAGGATGTGATATTTAAAATCACATCTTTTTTTTTTGGGATGTGAAATGAAAGAATAGTAATATATTTTCAAATAAATAATTTTATGGTGAACTAAGCATGGTTTCATGGGAGAAGCAGGCCATGTTTAAGTTTATAAAGTTTTAAAGACACTTGCACTGTTGATTGCTTTTATTAGGAAGATATGGTTGATGATTGATTAACATAGAGAGTTCCAATTAGGCAAGATGTTAAAAATCTTTCAGAGAGTAAAATTTTGCCACAAAAAAAATTCAAAGAGAGCATCAAAGTCTAATGAACTAGCATGTTTTATATGTGGATGTATTTGATTTCTAGAGTATTATTAGTATTTTATCTTTGATTTTGTTTTTCTTTTAAAATTAGGATGCAGTATTGTATCAAATATTTATTTATAATAACTTTTTCTTTAATAATTATAATTTAATATTAGTAACTTACTATTTGGTTGTAAATTATTATATTTGTTTTAATAAGTATAGATTTTCAATCTATTAAAAAGCATATTTTTTTATATTGATTATTTACCTCTTTCTATTCAAGTATATGATTGTATATTTATAATAACTACAGTTAATGTTTTTACATTTCAAACATTACGATTTTAATTGTTGGAGATAAATTATTGGTGTATTTTTTTTTTTACTGTCTTCAGTGTATGCTTGAAATGTAAGAGCATTTCTAGAAATATATGCATATTAAAAACTGGATATTAAAATTTAATAAAAAAATTATGAAGAACAGTACCTATCAGTAATTTTATTATTATTTTGTGTATTTGTATTGCAAAAGAAAAATAAATATTTTATTTCTAGATCAATTGATGTTTGTGGCTGTAAAAACTTCACTAACACTAGTGTAAAGGCATTAGCTAACAATTGTCAGCAGTTGGAATATCTTGATCTTAGCTCTACTAGCATTAATCATAAAAGGTAAGAATATTTTGAAATAACTAAATTGCCTTTTTTAAAAAAAATTTAGATTCCAAATGCACATATAATGAAAGAATAGCTTTGTGATGTAATGGTGAGCATATCTATTTAAAAAAATCATTACTAGAAGTTTGAATACAGGTGGAATATGAAAATGTGAGTTGTTTTTAGTTGTTGGTGCACTACAAATTTTTAGAGCTCACTCATTTAGTATTTCTAGTATCTTATTTTTTGAAGATTTTGCTTACTTTCAATTTTTCTTCAGAAGAAAAGGCATATTATTGGTCAATAAATGAGTGTTTAGCTACTTTTAAAACAAGAAAGTAAAATAATGTCATCTCAGCCAAAATACCCTAATAAGTATTGTCTCTACTTTGCAGTTGAATATTTAAAATTTATTTAGCTTATATAGGGGGGGTATTTCAATTTAAATTGATTTAAATCAATCTAAATTTTAAAAAAAGAAAACGTTTTTAGAAGATTTTCTAAGGCTGATTTTGATTTGTCTTTGTTTTTTTATTTTTACCATTGTTGTTTGGTTTACATAATATACAATTCTTTTTTTTTTTTTTCACTGCAGTTTTTATAAGAATGATTTTATCTTCTGTTATTTAAGAATTGTATTCATCAATCTTAATAAATATTTATATATTTTTGCTTTTTTATTTTGTTTTAATAAGTTAATTTATAAAAAAAAATTGTTACTTTTAATTGCCAATTTAATTTTTTCAGATAATTTTAAAATGTATTTATATACATATTTTGTTCTTGGTAGTTAATATTTTATTAATTTGTTGGGTTAATGTATTTGAATATTTTAATTTCCTTTTTTATTTGACTAATAAAATATCACATGACTATTACATGATTCCAGATTAAGCATATGCTGTTTCAGTATCATACTTTTTTTTCACCACCTCTATCCCACCTACTGTAAGCTTTAGTAACTAATAGATGCCAGATGATAGTGCTTAATAAATTCCTATCCATTGCTGACCTGTTCAATATCCCCAGACTAGTTTCAAGCTTATGGCTTTCATCAATGACAAACCTTAAATCTTAGAAAGTGCACGTGAACATTTAGGATCTAATGCATGTTCTTTTTAGTAGCCATGATTTACCTCTTTGTATTACTGTCAAACTATCAGCCAGATTTGAAAGTCATATAAGTGTTTTCAATTGAATACTGTAATATATAGATACTAAATTAGCTTCAGATCTAGTTTTTTTAAAGTGAAAACATATTTTTCAAATTGGGCTGATAGCTTGATAGTAAAGCAGTGAGGTAAATGATGGTTACCATAAGGAAGATGCATTAGATTCTAAGTGTTCAAGTACACTTTTCCGCTTAATATGGCATTATTAAGCATTATTATTGGGCATGTTAGTTATTAAAGCTTCTAGTAAGTTGCCATAGAGGTAGTGGAAAAAAGTATACTTTTTATTTAATATATGTAATTCATCTTTTATGTATTTTACATTATAAATATGTTTTCTTTCTGATTGTCAGTAATTTTTATTTTTCAATATTGCAACTTTTTGTGAAATATTTGAATTTTTTTAAAAAATTATAATTCTTGTAATTGTCATATTTAAAATAAATTTGTATTACTGGCATTGTTTGATTTTAGGACAATATTTTATAATTTATATCCATTTTATTTATAAAATAATTACTGAAAATTCTAAAATATTAAGAAATTTTATTGTAATGAGTTAGTTAGAGGTGATTTGAGCACAGACTTTCAAGCTTTCTTCAACTATTCACTCCATCTTATATAATCAATACACATGTGAAAAAGATAAATGATCTCCAATATATGTATTTCATGTTGTATCAGCACTCATTAGTTGGTCCAGATCATCATCTTCCACATATATATATATACAATCAGTTCTCAGTTTATATTAAGATAACAAATCTTCAAACTTTAATGGACAGGCTTCAATCTTTTCCATGCTCCAACAATATTAGCATTAACAATAGTTTTGAGCCTTCTATCATTATATTTTCAATAATATGGATGGCTGATGAGTTGGAGGGTAGAGATTGTTGTCATACCAACAATATTGATATCAACAAGGGCTTTGAGCATTCCATCATCAGATTTTCAATAATATGGATGACTGAAGAGTTGGAGGGTAGAGAAGATCAAAGCCTGTCCATTAAAGTTATGAAGATTTGCTATCTTAATATAAACTGGGCACTGGTCTTATTACCTAACTATTTTCACTTGATTTAAGGCAGAGAATATATTTATATATAATGCTATATTATTGTTTGGCATTATTTTTTTTTTTATTATTAATAATTTTTTATTTAAAAAATCAATTGTAAATTGATAATTTTGCATTTTTTTATTTGAAATTTTTCAGCTTTATAATTATATATAGTGTGACATTTTATATGTTCTACATCTACTCATTAAAAATAAATCTTTTAGATAGATAAATACAATTTGTATTTTGATAAAAAAATCCAAGTTCATAATCAGATAATTGGTTGTATTTTGTCTATGGCAATAAAGCTGTTTATAGAATTTGATTGAATATTTCATTGAAGTGGTAATATTTAAATGCTAAAAAAGAAGTATTTAATAAAAATTCTGTGTTATTAGGGTCAAGACATTTATTTTGTTTTTGATAATATGTCTATAATTATTATCATTGTAGAAAGACATTTAATAAGTACTTTGCTTTTCATTAATGTTTTCAGTTTATTAAAATTTCATATTTAAAGAAACTGATGTTATGAGGAAGAAATAGCAGTAATAAAATTAAACTCTTTCAAAAATTTTTTTGTTAAATAATGAGCCTAATACTTTTATGTTTAAAAGCTGTTACTTATTGAAATATTATTGGATAGCAGTTATTAAAAAGACAAATTTAGATGTAATATCTTGATTTTTATCCATATTTAAATATTGATTATAGTATTTCAGAAGTATCATGAAAGATTTATAATGAATGATCAATATATATATATATATATTTTTTGAAGAACAAAACATATTAAGTATTAATTATTTATATCAGGGATAGGAAATCTTCTAAAAGTTCTCAATCTGACCTCCAAACATTTTCACAAATGTATATAATACAGGCCTATATAAAACTTTTATTTAAACATTTACATGGTGCAATGCAAATATTGAATTATGAGTTAAATAAAATAAAATATTTTCTCAAGTCCATCTTTTCCTCTCTCCAACTTTTATAATAATTCTTCTTCATTCTATCAAAAGTACAATATTCTAACAAATTATTTATATTGTATGGTCTATTTTACTATGGATTTAATCTTTGACAGAGAGCTTTGTGTTTGTTTTCATAGTGATTTTCACAGACAAACATATATCTAGCAAAAATAAAACTAATTTTATTTAATTTTATTATTATTATTATTATTTTGCATTTAATTTTTTTAATTTTTATTAGGATAGTGACAGGAATAAGATAATAAAAATTGACATAGAAAATTCTATATTTGAAAAGAAATAGACCAATGCAGGAGTCCCCAACCCTATGCCCGCGGGCACCATGGCGCCTGCAGACCATTTTACGTGTGCCCGCCGCTATCTGAACACAATAAAAAATTATTTATCTGATACAAATAAATTTAATTTCTAAAATTTCTTATAAATTATTGTATTATATTGTAATCAAATTGTAGGGCATACTATACTTTTACAGCATAAAAATATAAACGTTAATTATATTTTAAAATTTTATTTTTTTTGTACATTATGTGTATTATTAACAATATCCAACTATAAATTTACACTGAAAAAAAAATGGTGCCCGCCACCTGGCCGGTATTATAGAATGTGCTCTTAAGTGCGAAAAGGTTGGGGACCCCTGAACCAATGCATATTTTTTTTATAGAAAGAAATAGTAAATCAATTTGCTTGATATGTCTGGGAAGTATTTAAGTTAACAAAGAACACATTATTCAGAGACACTATTTATCAAACATTCTGACTTCAGCAAAATTATTGGGAAAGAAATATTAAAATAGAAAACTTGAAAAGGAGCTTCATCATGTTGCTGACACATTTTATAAAAAGTACAAACAATCAGAAAATACTGTGATAAGGAGTTTATAGATGATTGCATCCTAGCTGCTGTAGAATTAACCTGCCCAAACATAAAAAGAAATTGAAGAATATATGTCACAAAGATAAATTCAAGATGAATCGGAAAAATTGTAATTGAATGTGGAACAGTTATTAATAATAATGATGTTACTTTATTTTTAATACAAAAAAATAAAAATATGGTCTTTATTTAAGAGGAAAATTGAAATTGATCTATCAGTTAAAGATTGGCCAGCAGTAAATTAATTACATTTTTAATCAAATATAGTGGGCTAATCTTTAAGCCCATAATTTTGTGTGGCCTACAAATGAGATTATAAATTTCCATATTGGCCTTGGCACAAAAATGGTTTCCCAATCCAGATTTATAAAAATAAATTATGTTTTGCATAGTTTAATATAATAGAATGGCAGATTTTCTAATCTATGATTTGTGCTCAATTTTGTGACTTATGGTGCTTGGACTTCATATGAATTCCTGAACAACCATTCAATTATTTTTTTTAAAGGAAGTTATTTATTTTTCAGTTGTTTTAAATGCATTTATTTAATTGTGCATCTCTATGTTGATTAATTGTTTTCTAAAAGAGGGAGAAAAAAATTATACGAAAGCAAATCTCTCCCACATCTTCTATATATATTGTTTGAGTGTGGGTGGGGAGAGACAGGTTTACAAACATGTGCATATATATATAGAAGAAATGTCAAAAATATTATGTAATTCTAGAATTATAAGAAAAAAATTGCTTATAATCTGTCTTAAATAACCAAGAAGAGTTACATTTAGACTCTGATTTAAAATTGATTCACCAATATTAAAGGAAATTATAGTACTCTTAATTAGATAGTTTAGTAAATAAATTTATATTTTGTAGAAATGGTAGGAAAGAATAAAAAAGCTATATGATTTATAATAACAACGAAATTGAAGTTTGGAAATAAAGGAAATTATAGTACTCTTAATTAGATAGTTTAGTAAATAAATTTATATTTTGTAGAAATGGTAGGAAAGAATAAAAAAGTTATATGATTTATAATAACAACGAAATTGAAGTTTGGAAATTTTAAGAGAGAATTTTAGATAAAAAAATTGACCAGATATTAAAATGATTTTAATATTTACAGTTATAAAAAATATTTCTATTGTTTTATATTAAAGTGAAAATTAAGTAAAGAAAAATAAAATTTATATGTCGAAATTTTAAAATGTGGTTGGCAAGATTGTAGTTAAAGGGTGAGCAAATTACCCTTCAAATTAAGGATGTGGTATCCCACATTGAATTTGATGACTTTCTCCAAGCTTTTTGTGTTTTTTACTTTATTATTTAAATATTTCTAATTACTTTTTTTTTTTAATATATCAATTATCCTTTTTTCTGTTCTTTATTAAAGCTAAAGTCTCTACAGATAATTTTTATTTACTTAATACTTTTTATTGCTAATTTTAGCTTTCCACTTTATCTTTTCCTTTTTTCTCCAAATTCAGAAACTATTTTTTTCCTTTTTTTAATCATAGAAATTTTGTCTTATATAAATGCCTATTCTAAAAAAATATTTAATAAGCAACTTTTTAAATTCAAATTGAATTTATTTGAAATATATTTAAGGCATGTCAATTCTCATTCTGATTTCTTTCTTATATTTTTCAAGTATCTAAAAATGGTAATCAGCTTCATAATTTTTTGTTTAATCTTTACTATTAAACTTCTTACCACTTGTTTATTTGTATTTATTTTCATCTCAAACTTTGCATTAAGTTTTATCAATCTATATAACATTCTGTTGAGCTCAAAACAGGAAATAATTTTGAAATGCTTTTTTCATATAATTTTACTATAACTTTTCCTTTGTAAGTAATACAACTTTTATATTCGTTTTCAGACTATTTATTCCATCATGGCAAATCTGTTAAATTTATAATTATTTTTTATTAAATTTGTTCTGTTACTAAATACAAAGTATTCATTCAAAAATTGATAATTTATTCTCATGATTACATAGCAAGTTGGTTAACTATTTGAAAATTACAAATTTTTATGACTTTTTTCTATGTAGTTTGTTAATTACATATATACAATTTCCAGATTTATGCTTATTTTTTCTATTTATTTATGCTAGACTTATAACTTGCATTTCATATTCATTTTAATTATATGCATATAATAAATGTCTTTTAAATATTAAAAGTTTTAAATGGTAGTTATTAAAATATTTTTTTTCTTAGTATTGATATTCATTAATAAATTTTAAAATTTATAATTTTTGTATTATGTATATTTTTTTAAATGTTTTGTTATATTTTTATTACTATATATTTTTTTTAAATGTTTTGTTATATTTTTATTACTATTGTTAGAATACCTAAAAATTATTTAACTGAAATGTTTTTATATGTTTTAGTGTTAATTTGTTAGCTAGTCATTGCAATAAACATCTGGAATCCCTCAAGTTGAGCTTTTGTCGAGATATCACTGAAGATTGTATTATCAAATTAGCTTCTTATTGTAAAAGGTAATTAGTTAATTTGAAATTATTTTTTAGCAATCATATTAATTATTTTTTTATAAAAATTTTTAAAAGTCCTAAAAGATTATTTATTAATACTCAGTTCTCAAATTGTTGGCATAAACTATAAAAAATAAATTATTTTAAAAATTTAAAGAAATATTAAACGAAGAATTTGAATGTAATTTTAATAGTGAATATTATTTCAGGAATTAATTTTTATTAGTTTAAAAAAAAAAAATTCCTCTTTTTTTTTTTTTGCATTATTTATCTATTTAAAACCATTTTTATTGTCAAGATCCCTCCCCTTACAAAGTATTATGGTATTATATTTGAAATGACGTTTATGTATTAGACCAGCATTTCTTAAATTTTTTTCTTTCATGGCTCCTTTTTATCATCGAGATTTTTTCGCGACCCCACATATTAATTATAAAATGGATACATAAATAAGTATTTCCATAAATAATTTATTTCTTTGGTAAATAATATACATATGAAAATAAGTAGTTTTAGAATTTGTCTTAAGTATACAAAAATTAATGAAAGAAAATCACATTTTAATGAGACGGATGTGTTTGTTTTTTGCGGCATCACAAATTAAATCTTGGTGAAATATTTGATACTGCTGGATGTAAAGCATCTTCAACATTTTTCAGCATTGAACAATATTTGGATTTAATATATATTAAAGCTGAAAAAGTCATTTCACATAAGTATGTGATGCTGAATGGCAGAAGAACATTTAATGCCATTTCAGAAATTGTGGAAAATTCAGTCTTAGCTCCGATCCAGAATTCAGTCAAGGATTTTTGTGGATAGTCAAGTTTTAAGTTGGAGTCACTCGACAGCTCAGCAAATTCCTCTTGGACTTTATATGGCAGGTGATTAATCTCATTAATGTTAATCAAAAATGGTCTTTCAATCCAAGATAACTTTTTGAAATCTAAATTCGATATAAAGTATTTGTAAGACTGTGTTTCTAGGGTTTTTAAATGATCTGTAATAAGTTTTGCAATTAAAGTTTTACAATTATTTTTTTCATTTGTAAAATTGTCGATACTCGAAAACATTTCCAATGAATAATTTTCTACCCCATTCTTCCAAATGTTGATCTTTTTAATAAAACCTTCAATTTTATCATTTGAAGTAAAAATATTGCTATTTTTTCCTTGAAGAGACAAGTTAAGATCATTTAGCATCTCAAAAATATCAGATAAATAGGCACAGCTTTGATAGTCATGAGTCATTTTGAAAAAGAGCAGTAAGATCAGATTTTTGTTCGGTTAAAAATACAAAAATTTCTTCTTTTAATAACAATAATCTTCTTAAATGTTACCTTTTTGACATCCATCTTACTTCTGCATGTAATAATAAATTATTGTATTCAGAGTCCATGTCTTTACAAAGATTTGAAAATGAGCGGCTTTTAATGAAGTTTATAATTTTGACAGCATCTTGAAGCACATCGTTCAATTCCGTTGCTAATTTTTTTGCTGCAAGAGCCTCTCGATGGACCAGGCAGTGTATAAAAGTTACATAATTATTACCAGAAGCTTTAACAAATGATTTAAAACCAATATTTTCACGAGGCATTGCTTTTGCACCATCTGTGCATACTCCAAAGCAATTTTTCCATTCTAAATCTTCAGTTTTAAAAAAAATTATCTACTTTATTATATATATCTTTCCCTCTTGTATGTTCTTCCAAAGAATGACAAAATA
This sequence comes from Epiperipatus broadwayi, assembly GCA_028023455.1. Classification (NCBI taxonomy): domain Eukaryota; kingdom Metazoa; phylum Onychophora; class Udeonychophora; order Euonychophora; family Peripatidae; genus Epiperipatus; species Epiperipatus broadwayi. Next base: position 1,305,738 of record JAQFVV010006230.1, on the reverse strand, counting down.
ACAATTCTTCCTCACTGTTTTCTTTATAAATGTATCTGACATATACTAATAAATGAGATATTTTTGAAATATCAGTTGTTTCGTCCAACTGAATTGTAAATATTAGGCTTTCTCTAAGTCTAGTAATAAGTTACTCAAATTGTTCATTGCTAATTTCAGAAATTCTATTAGTGACAGTGTCATTTGACAAAGGAATTTTCCGAATTTTATCACCATATTTACTTCCGTGAAATATTTCTACCATTTTAACTGTTTTGGCTCCATTAGCTGATGACCCACCCATCTTATTTGATCGGTCAAAATGTTGTTTTCTTTTTTTAATGACATAAAAACTATAAGCATGACGTCAATAGAAATATGGACATTTTATACATCTTTTACGTAGCTTTCTGAGGCTGTCTTTAAAAAAAAAATCCAATGTAAATTAGATTTTTTATTAATTTTTTTCGTAACTAGCGCATTTAATTTTTTTTTATCAATTTTGTAATTTCCACGAAGCGATAAAAACAGAAAATACTTATCGGGCTGCAAATACGCTTTTATCGGAATAAAATACTCTGATTCACAAACAAGGCCTTCAATGGAGTCTAAACGTAAGCAAAGTATCAGGCTCATAAGTATACATTTTTAATTTTTTGAATAATATTTTAATTTTTTTTTTTAATTATTTGAAAAAATGATTTAATTTTTATTAATTTGCGTTTGTAGTGGCGTGTGTCTATATAAATTTATATTTATTTATGCTCATATGAATTCATATAATTTTGTGTTCTAATCCACTTATTTTATAAAAATAATGATTCTCAAAAGGTTTAATAATTTATTATTTGAAAAATGATTTATTAGGTTTGTATTCATGTGATGTGTATATATATATAAATTCTATATTTATTTATGTTCATATGAATTTATATGTACAGTAAATTTGTATGTTTTAATCCATTTATTTTATAAAAATAATGATTCTCAAAAGATTTAATAATTTATTATTTATTATTATGTTTATATAGTGTGTTTGTGTTTACAAGTAATGATTTACAAAACTAATAATCAAATGTACAGAAAGATTGCATATGCAGGCAAATAATCAAATTCTGATTCTTGTCTATGCCTTCATACTCGTGCTGTGGAGTCACTCTAGTTTTGCTATATGTTTCAGCACATTATTTTCAAGTCTATAGCTAACAAATGGATTATATGCAAATTATATTTATGTGATACAATAAATATAACAAGATAGCATCACTGGTGTGCATAAAGAATGTAAACATCACTGGTGTGCATAAAGAATATAAACATCACTGATGTATACAAAAAAATATAAAATGAAGAGATGAAACTCATTTTATCAGTGATGCAGACAGTGGCATACAATTTCTAGTTTTAGATAGACAAGAAGCCAATTGCTATGATGACAAATGCACATCTATCTTCTAGAAATGATTTGTTTTATAGATTTTATTAGGAGGAATCTGTTTCTTATAGATGTCTTTGATATTTGGTAACTTTTGGGGCACAAGATAAAAATGAAGTTTTCTTATGCGAATACTTTAGGAGATTCTGAAAGTATGGATTATCTCAGGTAAGACATATTATATATGGTTTGAAAGATAATTTTGTGAGGAATAGAAATAAATTATCATTGAAGATATAATTTAAACTTAGTGCATGATGAATTAGAAATTATGAACAAACAATAAAGTAATAATTATTTCGGATGTTGAAATTTCTTTTTTTTTTATTTTTTAAATGGTTATCACTATTTGACTTATTGTTTTCCTTAGTTTTTCTAGTTTCTATTAATGTAATTTTTTTTTTACTCTAACATAATTAAAACTGAAATTATTGTGAAAATCTTGTCTTAGGCCAGTTTTTAAAAAAATTCAATATGGCGCCTGGGGAACAAAGGAGTTAATAACAACAGGTAATATAAGATTTTCTCTAATGGTGTATGGCTTCATATTTTTAGCAATCAGATATGAAACTTTATATGATGCGAGTAAATATTTTTCATTAACAATTATAAATTTCTCAAAATATTGTTTTTCTATATTTGAAGTTTTTAATAGTCGTTTGAAATATTCTTTTGGTTTATTGACATGAAAGATTCATGGATTCAAAATGCCTTTTTAATTTTATTGGTTTCATACTCTCCATACACAAAACATTATTGCAAATTAAACAAAGAGGTTGTTCATTACCAACACAGTTGTTGAAAGTAAAGCCAAATTGGAGAAATATCTCATATTTTCTTTTTCGCATCTTAGATGCCTTTTTCTGATTATGAGTTCCTGCTTGAAGAGACTTTGGAATATTGTCATCTGCATCATTACCTTTGGTACTCAAGTTCAACCATTTATCAGTGAGTAAAAAGTATTTTTATTCTAAAATGTAAATAAAGTAACAGTATTTATTAGTTAGCACAGACACTAAATGGAAGCCATGTTTTTTATTTAATTATATGAAGCATATTTACTCCTGTGTGTTCTATTTTTTAATATCCCATATGTTTTATTTTTTAATATTTGAAAAATATCAAAAAATCAATTATAAATTACTTGTTAATCTTAAAAAATAGGAATATGTTTTTACTTGTTAATAAATAAATGACAATAAGTTTCAAATAAAAAATAAATTTTTATAATAATTTGGATAAAAAAGTGAGAAAAAAATTATACAAGCATTTTTATATATAAAAACTAATGTCTTTCATAATATTTATTCAAATAAATACTAACCTTAGTAGAATAAAACAGTTTTTCCATATACACTTTAATGCAATAATTTTTCTTAAAAACTTCTTTATTTTCCTTACAGTTTCGTCTGTCCAGCAGTCTTCACCAGAGCTCTATTTTCTTCTCTGCTTTAATTAAAATGATGTCATTTTAATTAAAGCAGAGAAGAAAATAGAGCTGTAAGGAAAATAAAGAAGTTTTTAAGAAAAATTGTTGCATTAAAGTGTATATGGAAAAAGTGTTATAAGCAATATATATGATTATATGAAGATATGCAAAGAAAGTGAAAGAGAAGAATAAGAGAATAAAACAGTAAAATACAATATTGTGTTGTTCTTGCGATGTGGACACTTGTTGAAATGAAACTGAAACAAATAACTTGACCAGAAATGCATTATATAATCACAGTGGTGCCAACTTTATTCTCGCCACTGCAGCATATGTTTTGATTCTGAAATAACTTATATGCCGAAATTGCAATATGACTCCACTATTATGATGCATTTAGTGTTATTTTTCAATATGTAATTATAATTTACACCACAACTTGGCCATCATTACGATTTTATAATTGCACTGTACAGAAAACGTAATAAATTAAAGATAATGAAGGGGTTGAGACTAATATTTCTTTAAATTCATGTATCTGAATTAAATTTTCGCGACCCTAACTTTTCGTTGGGGTTGCGACTCACAGTTTAAGAAACACTGTATTAGACAATTAAGCTATCTTTCCTTTTTATATGAATAAATCTAGGATGTGAGAATATTTTGTAGTCTTTTATATATATCTACCATTATGGCAAATGTAGAAATCCATCTTTAAAAGATTATCATTTATATATGAGTAAAATAAAGAGAAACATATTGGAGAAGGAAGCTAGATATAACATTTATTAGGTGAGAAATTAAAAAAGCTTTACTATATATATTTATTTTTAAAAAGACTATAGTAAAAATGCATTAAACAGTATAAATAGATTTGGCTATTAAAGAAAAATAGCTGAATGAGTTTATAGATCTGAATTTTAAAACCATCTTCAAAACAAATTATATCATAGGCTCTGGCAACTGTACGATTGATTCTTTTTCTGCCAATAGTGAAGATTGATTCATATCATACTTTTCTGTTTATAGCCATTTCATTATCATATGTGATCAACATTAATCTGAAGTCTTAAGTTCATAGTTATTTATAGTTAGATTGGTATACATTTATCAATCAATAATAGGATGGCCGACTTGGTTGGCTATGAACCATTTACTTGAAAAAAAATCCTAAATCCATAGCTATCTGTAAGAAATTTTTTTTATATTCAAATTCACACTCAAGGTTGAGGCATGGCATGCACATACAGATATTCTTTTCATTATTATACCATGAGACCCATCTCATTTTTAAGAATTTAATTTAGCTAAATAATTTAATAGTTTTGGTTATTGTTAATAATATATAGTAATTATTATATATTAAAAAATAACAAAAATAATGTGGTTTTGATTGGGGGTTGAGGGGATTAAAAAAAGAAAATGAATATTGATCTAAAAATGCTGATTTTTTTTAGAAAATTATCTGATCATATCATTTTCTGTAAAGGTTTGTCATAATTTTTTTTTTTTTTTTATAAAAATATAACTTAGGTATGTAGATGAGTTTATAAGATTAAAAGTTTTTTTTAACAACTTTAAGGTGTTTGCCAAATGGAATTCTTAAAAAACTGATTTAATACCAATTTTCACAATAACTTCAGTTTTAATAATGTTAGAGCAAAAAGCTTTACATGATAGAAACTAGAAAAACTAAGGGGAAAAAATAAGACAAGTTAGTGATTACTATTAAAAAAGTAAGGAAAAAAGAAATTTCAATATGCAAAAAATTATTATTTTATTGTTTGTTCATAATTTCTAATTTTTCATTAACTAAGTTTAAAATTACATCTTCATTGATAATTTCTTTGTATTTCTCACAAAATTCTCATTTAAACCATATATAATACTTCTTCAAAACTTACAAAAGTAATAGCATAAGAATTCTTCATTTTTATCTTGTACCCCAAAAGTTAAAAAATTTCAAGGCATCTATACGAAAAAGATTCTTCCTAATAAAACATACAAAATAAATCATTTGCAGAAGGTGAATATGCATTTATAATTATAGCAATTGGCTTCTTGTCTATCCAAAACTAGAAATTGAAATCTCTATCTGCATCATTGATAAAATGAGTTTCCTCTCTTTATTATATATTTTTTGTACACACCTGTGATGCTTTCTTGTTATATTTATTGTCCTCACAGAGATGTAATTTATTTGCATATATATATAGCTCATTTGCTAACTATGGACTTGAAAATAATGTGATGCAAGATATGGCAAAACTACTGACTCCACAGCATGAGTATCAAGGCATAGGCAAGAATCTGGATTTGATTGTTTGCCTACATACAATTCCATGTTGTTTACATAACCATTGTGGCTATCACCACACACCTTCCACTTGAAACCTCTCTTTGTTGGTTTTAAGAGTTTATATTGTCACATGATACTATGTCCCTTAAATTTTGTGATTACTTCACCATCTGTAATCTTCCTGTGCATCTGATAATCAGTTCTAAAATTTACATTGCATTGCTCTATAATAGTCTAATTTTATAGATGCAGAAAAAATTATTACTTGTTATGCAAATAGACATGCTAGTATACACTAATACAAATATAAACATGCTAAAACCTTTTGAGAGTCATTAAATTTATAAAATAAGGTTGCCTCAAACTTGAAGGGTCCCAAAATTACATTGTACATAAATCACTACTTTCGCTGTATATGAATACAAATATAATATGTTATATACTATGCAGACAGACCTAGTACAAACACATTAATAAATTATACTTTGTATCAAATAAAAAAAAAAAATTTAAATAATAATAAAAATCTAAAATTAATACTTATAATATCCAACATAACGTTTATTTTCAGAATGAAGACCTTGAAATTGCAAAATCTTTGAAGCATGTTAAATCCATTTTATTACTAACTTTGGCCATTGAAACATTTATGCTTTTGTTGTTTTTGTTCAATCTAATAAATTGAGTAGAAAAAAAAAATTAAATGAACTTATTAAAAATATTAATTAAAAATCGGAATTTTGGCAGATTTTAATATGCTGTAACTATTTTAAAAAGGAACTTGAACTGCAGAGAATGATGGTATTGACACATCCGTAGTCCATTTGGTTTTTCTGCAATTTTAAAAAGAAAACAAAGAAATATTAATTTCAAACGAATGAGCGGCAGCCACACTAACTTTATGACAGTTAATGCATTTGATGTCTGTCTTGGCAGATGATCTATCGTAGTTTTTTAATCTTTTCACACTTGTGTATTCTTTTTAAACCAATTTCTATAAATTGTACTCCTTGTTTTTAAAAAAGTAGCTGTTTTTTTTTTAAATACTGATACTTTTAATCAATGCCTATCTTAATATAAAGTAGTAGAAATGAAGTAATAAGTTGGGAAATGAAAATTATGGCATTAAAAGTTATAAATCACAGATTTAATTTTACTGTTTTCATACAACAGAAATAAGAATACCACCTTTATATTAGATATTGATGATCAAGTAAACAAATAATATAGTAATATTTGTGTTATCTGAAAGTCTACCATAATTGCTGCATAATCATTTATCAGTGTGGACATTGTTAATAAGATAATTGAACTTGCTTTGATGCCCTTAGTTTTTTGATATCAGGCTCAACAGATAGGAGAAACAATTTTAAATTCTTAATTGCATTAAACTTGTTGCAGTAATTATTTTTTATGAGGGTATAAGAAGAAAAAAAAAACTTTACAGTTCAGTACTAGTAAATGGTAAGAAATATTAGAGCACTTTGTCGTTGAGCTGTTTATATTTTTCACTGATATCTATCCAGAAAGTAAGATAATAAACCATGACATGATCACCATTTCTTGTGCTTGCTTATAACTGTTATTAAAACAGGCAAAACTCACTATATGTATTGCCACACACAGCAAGCTAGATTAATCAATGGATGTCAGAAACTAGTCCGGAGATACTGGATGAGTAGGCAATAGATGGGGATTTTATTCACAAGCCTTCTGGCATTCATTGATTATTCTAGCTCACTGAGTGTGGCAATACGTATTGTGAGTTGCCTGTTTTAATAACAGAAAGTAAGATGTTAGAATTGGTTGAAAGTTTAATTAACTGCTGTTTTTCCTTGATAGTTAGTTTAGCTTTCTTGAAGAATTCTTCATTCAAGGAATCTGCAATCCTTTTCCATATTGAGGGAAGTTCTTAAAAAAGGACATTTTGAGACCTTTTAAGTGAATTACAATATTCTCTTTCATGTTTTGGGATAAGTGCAGATCATTCTCAGATTATGCAGAGTTTCAAAAACTTCAAGCTCACCTTTTTTAATACATATTTTCCAAAAAAAACAGTTTTTAATCATTGGTACAATTTTGTCTTTTACTTGGAGTACAGTGATTGAGTTGAAGTCCCAAGTTGATCAGTTTTTTTCTTGAAACATATCTGATAAATATGCAATCAGTGTCATGAAATGTTGTAACAAGACAGAAAGGCCAGTCTTCAAAAAACTCCTCAAACTTAATTTTTAAGTTCAAACAGTCATGTAAGTACTTTACCATGAGATAGCCACTTATTTCCATTTATGAATGCAGTAGTGACTCCCTGGCATATGGTGAGCTACTTTTTAACTCTGCCTCATAAGCCTGTAAAATAAACCAGACATATTTCTAGTACATACACCACAATAATTCAACAAACTAATGTCCTTTTCAGCAAAATATCTCCTATGTTATGCTCTGTTAATGGGAAACAAACCAGTAGGTTTTCTTTAATTTCATTTTCTATTAAGTAACTCACAATGCCAGCAAAATAGATAAACCAGCAACATCTATACTTTCATCAACCTGGATGAAAAAAATTTTACTTTTTTTAAATTCTATCTACTATTGCAACTTCAACAGCATCAGACATATCCTGAATTCTTTGAGACCTTATATTGTTTGAAAAAGAAATAGTATTGATTTTGCAGGCATATAAAATATTGCATCATTAATACAAGGTGAAATTAAATCTTCATTTAAAGTGTGGGTTTTTTCACAGTCAGCTATGTGAGAAGAATGCAATAGGAAACCTCAAATACCTTTTCACTCTCTTTATTTCCTGAGTTTGAAAGCTTTTGTATGTAATGAAAATAATGACTTTCTTTATTTTTATATGTAAGATGTTTAGTTTTAAATGTCGCCTAAGTAGACAGAAGATTTTATGCAACAGTTTGATAGATAATACTTCTCGACATTAAGACAATCATCATCTTCCACATTTGATAACCCTTATTTAATATATTTTTTACAGAATTTTCTTTTCTGTGTATTTATCTGAGATATTTGCGTTTTTACTTTTTCCCATTGTGGATGTACTTATAGTCGCACATACATGTTGAGAAGTGCTTGGCAAGGAATTATAATCCCCTTCAAGTTTTGGTTTTTTTAATGGTTCCTGTTTTGAACAACTGATCCAGCACTAACACATTTAAGAATCACTAATAGTAATAATTGAAACTACATTAAATATTAAATAAAAATATACCTGAAAAGCATCTCAATTAAAATCACTCAGTAATTGGACTGACTATTCATAAAGTGTTGCAAATGGAAGTTACTGGAAGGTTCATTATTGCAAAAGTAATTTCTCTGCAACATATGAAATGTTCTGGAAGAAGAATGACAAATGATGTGAACTGTATGCAATGATTAGAAGTAGAATGGTTTGGGAGAGATGGGTTCATATCCACACCCTCACCAATTATTATTCATTAATATGATCTAGGGAAGCACTGCAAAATTAGAAAGCAAGAATCAAATACATATCAGTTTACAACTGAGTTAGTGTATGATCAACAGTTGAAAATAAATTATTCCTACATATTACTGTTTGCTTTGAGGCAAGCATTGCAGCTTCTTTAAAGAAATTTTAATCTAAAACTTTGCTTTTGAAATGTTGGACAATTTTTTTTTTTGGGTCAGGGGCGGGTATTTTTAATTTTATTTTGTTCTGTGATTCCTCTAATTTTCGCAGATTTGAATTGTAAACTTAGTCTTTTTCCACTTTTACTGATTATTTTCTGTGTATTTCTGAACAGCTCAATGGATACCCTTGGATCTGTTAGAAGTTGATAGTCCATCATATTTCAATCATATTTGAAGTAACTTGTTTTTATTATGTAGGAATAGATTATAAAAATATGGTATTTAGGTATTAGTTCTGCAACATATGGATAGTATACCTTTTTACATCTGCAAAAAATGTGTAATCTTGCAATCACATCAAATGTAAGCAAAATAAACCCTGCAATATTATCTGATCTCGTATGAAAAGGTGTTTCTCTTTATCAAAACTTTTTTTTTTTTTTGATATTTCGACATTTTCAGTTAATGTCCAGATTTTTTTTCTGACAACAGCTTTCATTTCATTTGCGTTTTTGCTTCATCGAAGTATTTCTATGTTATTTCCACTTCCGAGTTACTCCAGTTCATTTAATTTTCAGTGTGTAAATATACATAGTGTTCGTTTGAAAACTATGGGGTTCCACGAAATGGCGAAATTAGCAGCAGTGAAGGATGTCAAGGCAACACCTTGACTCATATCTGGCCGAATTTAAGTGTTGTGTAGATTGCATAAAAAATGATGTGTTCATTTACATACCAAATGACATAAAAATAAATTTTCTGCCAGGATGAAAAGTTAATAAAAGCGTTGTAATTTTATATTTCTTTATTTTTTGGGGTTTTTTTTGTTTTGTTTTTTTGGAAGAAAAAAAACATTAGTTTATTAGCATTTCTGTGTAAAATCCCATTCAGCTGATATACTGCACAATCACGTGTTCAAAACTCCATTTTGGAGGGAAATTTTTTAGTTGAGATCTCCATTTTGTGTCAAAAATGTAAATGCCAAATTGCTTGTTTCACCGTGAAAATTACTGTTATATATTAGACGGGAAATAGCATATGTGTATATTTTATGTTTTTTTTGTAAATATTTAAAAAAAAAAAAAAGTAATATTTTGGTACTAGAATAATGGCATTACATATTTTACTTATTTTTGGGCAGAGAAAATATACTTTTTAAGTTCCGCTTTTTTTTTTGTGAAATTCATATCATTAGTGTTGTTATAAATTTTACAGTGTGAAAGTCATATATATTTCTTTATAGCAAATCAATATTTATATTTAAAATGTTCTTTTTAATATCGATTTACTATTGTTATAAATTTTAAAGTTTTTCGTGTGAAAGTCATATATATTCGCGTATGGCAAATCAATTTTTTTTTAAAAGGTTTTTTTTAATATCGATTTCTTGCTCAAATTTATATATCTTTATTATTGTTATAAATTCAAATTCCGTTCCATTTGCTATTGATATATTGATATAAATTTTATTCTTTTTCATGTGAAAGTCTATATAATTCCTCTCCATATTTTATACTTTTAGTTGTGTGAAAGTGGTATTTTTAGTTTTGCACCATGGAGCATGTATTAGACATGCTACGCCTTTCTACATACGTATTCAACCTACCCTGATAACTTTGTAAATCTTGCAAAAATATCATGTGCAAGATCTTGCGAAAAATTTTGTTTACAAGATTCTTGTATATGTTATTTTGGTCAGATCACAAGATTACAAAGTTATCAGCAGATTGATATGAATGTAAAAAGGCACAGCATGTCTAAAAAGTTCTCTATGTTGCAGGATGAATACCGAAAATATTGTAAAATAATATATTTTATTTATTTAAATATTATCATAACCTTTTTTTAAATTAATAAATAAATTTTTTTTTTTCTAAATATAAAATGGTCCATACAAAGGGCCATATTTTTCAGTAGTGTTTTTTAATATTATAAAAAGTTTTTTTTTTTTTTTTCAAATATTGCAGGAATGAAAAATCAAATAGAAATAAACAATAGATCTTTAATTTAATTGTTTATTTAGTTAAACAAGAGATCCTAGGAATATTACTAATCTTTATAATTTTTTATTTTATTTTTTTTACTTAAAGAGAAAGGATTTCACCTTTTTAACATATGCACCTTACTGATTTTATAATAACTCAAAGTTGTCATGTTGAGTACAGAGCAGACTCTCAAACCCAAACACAAGATAGAGACTGTAAAGATAAGAGTGGTGATCTTATCTTTAAACTAAATTCTGATTTATATAGGCCAGTCTGGAGTGTATTGGTTTGAAAATATTACTTTGTTCATTTGTACATCCATTACTTTCTTACATTAACAGTCATGAAATCTTGTGATTTACTATGTGTTAATATTACGAATTAATAGAAATTATGTAACATTCAGATTTATTTCTTTGCAATTATTTATTAAGCACATAGATCATATGAAATTAAACAGAAAGGATTTCACCTTTTTTAACATATGCCTTCCTGATTTTATAATAACTCAACATTATCGTGCCGAGTACAGAGGAGACTCAAATCCAAACGCAAGATAGAGACTTTATAAAGATAAGAGCACCCGTCTTATCTTTAACCTAAATTCTGATTTATATAAGCCAATAAAGTGTCTTGGTTTGGGAGAGTGAAGATGTTACTCTGTTCAATTTTACATCCATTACTTTTACATACATTAACATTCGTGAAATCTTTCACTTTACTATATGTTAATATTACAAATTAATAGAAATTATGTAATGTTCAGATTTATTTATTAAGTGCATAAGTCATATGAAATTAAAGAAAAATGACTTCACCTTTTTAAATCAGAATTTAGGTTAAAGATATGATGACCACTCTTATCTTTATAAAGTCTATTCTCTGCACTCAACACAATAACGTTGAGTTATTATAAAATCAGTAAGGGACATAAGTTAAAAAAGTGAAATCTTTTCCATTTAATTTTATACAATCTATGCGCTTAAAAGTCGATTCTCTGCACTCAATACGATAATGTTGAGTTATTATAAAATCAATAAGTTTGATAAATTAAAAAGGTGAAATCCTTTTTTAATTTTATACAATCTATGTGCTTAATAAATAAATCTGAACCTTACATAATTATTAATTTTTCATATTTTTACGAAGTATTCAAATAATATACATTTTTTATAATTTTTTATAGCATCTCTTTTCATAATGAAATTGTAGATTTTCAGTAAATTAAAGGTGATTATCAAGTTATGCTAAAGTTAATGAAAACTCACAAAATATAAAAATGCTTGAATTAATAATAAAAATACAGTAATTTTCTGTCAATGTGTGAACAATGATAAAAGTTAGAAAACATTTAAAGATTGCCTTGAGCAATTTAGTATAGTGATAAGTGGTCGACTTTAGTTCTAGAATCAATTCTCATTTTAATAAAATAAATCATTTGCATGGAAATGTTGTTCTTAATCTGTCCCAAGTGCTTCATTTAATTTTTTTACTTAAAGATTTTAATTTTTGAATAATTTTAACTAAGAAAATTATTTATGTTCTTAGTAATATTCATTTAATATCAAAGTAAATGATTTGTAAAAAGAATGTGTTTTTTTTTTGTCAGAAATCATAAATGAAACCATGAAGTTGCTATTATTTTTTATCAAAGAATAAAATGCCAATTTCTTTCCAACATACTGATTTTTAATTTTTTTTAAATTAAAAGAATATAATCATGTTTTTGATATAGACAAGTTTTTAATATATTTTTTTTAAAAAGTCATTTTCAACCATATTCAGAAGTATGAAGATCTCCAAATTTAGTACAATTTCTCCAATCCATAACTTATTCACATCATTCTAGCAAACTTCCTTATTCATCCACTTCATACAGCTTTTTTTTTTTAGATCTTTTACATACTTTTGTGATCCTCTTGTCCATCTTTTATCATTTGTTTCAGCAACATGTTCAACCCAAATCCATTTCAGTCTTACTTTTTTTCAATAAGGTTAGAAATATTTGGTGTTTTTTTTTTACTTATGTATTTTGATATTGATGCCCTTCTATTATATCGAATATAAATATCTCCATATTTTGGTTTGAAATCCAAAATCTCTTTTGCTCTTCTGTTAAGATCTAAAATCTCATATTTGTAAGTAAGTATTAATTATAAATTTCTTCCATAGTGTAAGCTTGTGGTTAAAACACCTGTAGAGGTCCCTGCTATCGCATTTTATACGCATATTGTCGAGGTTATAGCCTCAGTAAATATTACTTAAGTAAGTATTGTAAAACACATTTATTAAATATTTTTTAAATATTTGAGTACATTTCTTTTTAAATTACTTTTATCAATAGCACTCCAATTTTATGATTAATTTCTCTCATTATGTAAAAGAAAGATGGATTGCTTTGATTTTTTTTTTTATAATTCATTATGTTTCCACTTATATTCTTTTAATTTACTATTTTCTTTTTTGAAAAACCATTGAATATTATTTTAAACTTTTCAGCATTTATTTTTAATCTTACTTGTTTTTATCTTATAAACTTATAATATTTTTCCAAGCTCAGAAGCATTTTTTAAAAAAGTAATTATGTCATCTGCAAAATCTAGATGACTTAAATAGTCTCCACTTTTTTTTTAATCCACAAAATATTTTCTGTATCACTGCTATAACTAGTTTTGAAGTATATGATAATTACTACAATATTCTCTGTTCTCTTTATTTTTACAAATGAGAACAATATCTTAAGATTAGATAGAACAACTTTATGGTTTCATATATTCTTTAAAAATCCCTCTAGTTTTGAAGTTAACATTTTACCCAGTTACATTTTAAAACTTCTCCAAGCAACCCATTAGCATTCAGTGCTTTTTCTTTGAAGTCTGTAAGATGGGTCTTTAACTTCATTAAACTTGATATATTTATTAAGTCTAAATTATCAATGAGCTAAATGTCTTATTAAAAGTACCCATCTGAATTGTTTTATCCTTATTCAAAAAATGATTAAAATTACTAATTTCAAGTGTTTAAATATCATATCTGATTTAATAAAATTATATTGATTTTCTGTTTTTGATTATTTTCATTCTGTCAAAAAAAAAAAAAAAAAACAGATTTAACATATATTGAAATTCAGCATGAATAATAGTTATTCTAAAGAATGAACATCAACTTTTTTGTCAGTATATTTGGAATAGAATTTGTTATTTAACACAACTAGCATTTTACCGTTGGAGTATATTATTATTACTATCCAGCTAATGATTGCATTTTTAATTATAACATAAATCATAAGATGCTTCTATTTTGACTGTGGATGCACTTAAATTCTTAATAACAATTTTTCTTTCTAAACAAAATATTTGCAATAGTCTATCAATCCACTGATTTTTGCAAAAATTCAATAACAACAAATCGTTGAAGCTCATAATTCCCATTACCACTACTACCAAAAAATTTGGGCCAAAATTTATTACTTCTTTCAACATATATTAGTCTTGTTAGTATTAGTGTAGAAACACCTCTTTTCTAACAAGGAATATAAACTTTTATTTCCTCTGAATTCTGCAAATTGTGATATGATATTAAATTCTTTAAAAATAAATTGATATGTAATAAGATAATATGATTCAGTGATAACATTTGTTAATTGTTAGTGGTTTTTGCCATTGTTTATCATCCCCATTATTATAATTTATTTTAGAATCTTATATCTAGAGCTATATCATAAAATAATGAAGCTCCATTGATAGCTATGATAGATGGAGAGGCAGAATAAAAGTAGTTGTCTTTAAATAAATCTTTTCATTTGTCCTATTAGATTAGAATTGAGAAAAATACTTATATTTAAAAGAATGAAAAGAGATTTTAAATAAAGTAAAAATAGGGAAAAAAAATTTGATTATATATTTTTTAGTACTAAAAAAATTGAAGAAAGGAGATTGTTAGGAAGCAAGAAGGTGACATGAAGGGATGGAAATTGATGATGGTGTATAAGATATATATAGTCTTTGTTAAGATTACTATTCATTATTTTTCCTTTTACTATTAATAATTCCATTGACAAGTGATTGTGTCTACTAATATTATTACTATTATTATAGCTAGCATAATCACTGTTTCTTTTTTTTGTTTGTTTTTTTAATAGTTGTTTTGATAGATTATTATAATTAAATTATTATTATTTTATTTAAAGATAAGAAATTTTTTTACTTCTTATTTTGATATAATAAATAATAAACTTTGTAAATAAATAATTTTGTCATTTAATTTAATAGTCAAAATTGATACATACATACAAAAAATATAATCATTTATACCATTGATATATATTAATTTGTATGCAGCATTATTTGATTGTTTGACATAAATTTAAAAAAGTAGTTTTTTTTTAATAACTTACAGATTAAAGACTTTACATCTATATGGCTGTAAAAACATAAGGGATTTAAAAGCTGCTCTTGTTGGGAATCCTCAACTTGTAATTGAGATGTAGGCTTTATTGATCTGCATTAAGTAAGGGACCAGGGCCAGTAAATTCATCGCCATGTAAACTCCAGGCTTTTTTTTTTTGGGTGATTGTTCTAATTTATTTTTAATTGTTTTCACGTATGTCTTGTTTAGCCTTTTTATATGAACAAAATTAGAACTATTATTGTTACTTTTAAATATTTTTGTGGGAGCAATCAAAGTGCTATATTTTTTTGTCAATGTTAAAATTTTTTCTATTGGACTTCCAATTAAGGTTCAGAATGTAAAAGGGTCTTTTATAATATATATAAGTGTGTACTTAAGTGTGTGATTATATAAATATTCCCACATTTACAACTGAAAACATGTATTTATTTATATATGTATATCTTTTGTACATACATAACACACTAAAATACACATATATGTAATCAAATTACAATTATATAATGAATAACTTGAAAACCTATTATATATTTATATGCATTCATGGTATGTTTTGCATATATCTACATATATTGGGTAAATGTATGGATGAATATATTTGTTTATTTGCAAATATTTATGCACATGAAAGTACAGCATTATTTTATATTTTTGTTGAAGAAAAATAATAATATCACTAATTTATAATTCATTTAAAAAAGTATTTCTTGCTTTCTCTTTATATAAAATGCTTTTTGGAAACTAATAGCTTTTATATTCCAAATTATTAAAAAATGGCTGTAAAAAAGTACATGTAAAACTATTATCAGTAAAATGTTTTATTAGCAAGATTTTTTGAAATACTTCATTTATATTTTAAAACTGCATTAATATATTTATGAAAATAAAAATTTAAATTTATATTACCACAAGATATTGACAGTAATTATATATATATGATTTATATATATATATTATGTATATATATATGTAGATACATGCTGATACATGTATCCATACATGTTCTGTGTATTATAACAGTTAATGTTAAAGACCCACTGCCATTCTGTAAAAACCATAATAAAATAATAATAATAATAATAAAAAAATAATTATAAAAAAAAAAAAATCTAAGTAAAAAAAGTGCCTTTTAAAGGTTGTTTAGAATGCTTTTTGTGTAAGTTGTGTTTCGAAATTCAATTTTTGGATCACCTCTTTTATATTTTGATAAGATCTTTAATGTTGCATCATTTATTACTCAGTAAAACAATTCATCTTAAAAAGATTGATGTTAAGATCAATACTATTTCCATTAATAATTGTAGATTGGAATAAATGTGTTGAATAATTAGTTATATAAAGCTGTAAATGTGATGCGCAAAATTAATGATGTGCAAGACTAAATCAATAATATTAGTGTATGTATGTACATACATTCACAAACCTGCATTCTTAAATATGTATATACACATAGATTTTAATTTTTTTAAAATAAGTTTTAATTTCAATTAATATATATATATTTAAACATACGTGTATGTATATATATATATATAATGTGTGTGTAAATATATTTGAGGCATATTAAGTATTTATTCAGATACTTACTATTTTTAATAAAATAATTATAAAATATGTTTTTTATTTTTAAATATATGTATTAAAATAGATAATTCTAAATGTCATGGGAATAAAAAAAAAAGCATATTTAAAAAGATAAAAAATGTAAAGCATTAAAAAATGTATGTTTTTTTTTTAATTTTACATGAAATATGATTATTTAGTGAAACTTGCTTCAAAGTAGCTTGCAAGCTTTTTTTAAAAAAAATCCAATTGTTTCTATTTTTTTTTAAAGATTAATACAATTCTGACCATTGAAATGATCATTTCATTATAATTGGGTTATGAGATCTATGGTATTTGGATTTAAATTTATTTTGTAAATTTTTGTATTATATAAATTTTTTGTTAAAGGTTTTTTTTTTTTGCTTGTAAATTAAATTTCTTTTTAATTTAAGGTTATATATTTTATTTGAAAATGGCTAATTATTTAATACCATATATGCTTTCATATTATTTTTGAATAAAGAATGTAAAAAAGATGAATTAATGATTTATATATATATGTGTTGGAATATTTTACTGTTTGCAAATTTAGTTTTTATATGCCTTTTATCAAGCAAATATGGTAAAATTAAAAATGCTTAGAAAAGTCAGCATGAATTATTTTAAAAGTTTATTTAATAGTTTACTTTTATCAATAACTCCTACAAAGTGTCTGTTTAGAATCAAATCTATGTTACTTTTATAACTCAAAAATTTCAATGTAAAAAAATAGTTAAATTTAACAAAATGTATTAATTCAACAAGGAAAAAGCTTTCTATTTTCTAAAGAATTTTTGTGATAAACTATATATATATAATCACATTTAAATGTAAATCCACCTGTATTTTTTTTTGTTTAAAAAATATTTGCTTGTTCTGTTCAGGTTGTAAAGAAATGATATTTGTTATAGGCAGGCTATGCTAATGTCATTATTGTGACATTAATTTTCTGTAAAACCAATAAATAAATTTATTATTAATTTTGTTATTTTGGAAATATTTTTTATGCGTTCAGTTATTACATATTAAAAAAAAAAGAGGATGACATCATTACATTAAACTTTTTTTTTTAGTTTTGTTTTGAAGGTTAGTCACTTCATTTTACAAATGTTTTATATAAATTAAATATTGTATAAAGTGTAGCTAGATCCAGAAATTTGTATTTGAGATAATTGTTGTGTCTATAAAGAAAAGCATAAAGTTTTGTATATAGTTAACTCATTGATATTCAAATTTTTGGTATTTTTTTGAAATACTTTTCATGAGTAATACTTAACAATACAGGGAGGTGGGTGCTTAAAATTTTGACCAATTCTCCTCCCCCACTTTCCCAGTTTATTATGCTAAATATAATTCCTAAGACAGTTATATTTAGGTATAAAATTATCATTTGTATTAGTTTAAGCAAAGATTATTTATAACAATATTAAATTGTTAAAAAAAATTATAGTTTTCAAAAAAATATAAAAAAGTTCCAAATTTTTTCTTTTTTATAAATATGAGTACCATTTTAAGAGTGGGAATATGGAATTATATTTGTAATAAACTTTTATAATAAATTGATTAGAAAATGTGTTTGTGTTGGTTTTTCGTTATAATTTTTCAGCAGCTTAACATTCTGAATATGTAAGTACCTATTGTTAAAACAGATTGTGCTAATTACTCTAGCCTACAAGCTCATAAGCCAACAAAAATTTGTATTTTTTTAAAAAAAAATTGTATATATTTATAATGTATAAGAACCAAAAAAATTATTAAGAATAACAGTCACATGTTTGTGAATGTACATTTTAACATGTTTAGACAGTAACATTTATGTTTGAAAATTTGTGATGGTGGCATTTTATTTATTCTTATATGCTGGATTGTATAACTATATACTTTTCTTACAATGCTTAATTGTAGGCTATATTACCGATTGTTGAATGTATTTGGAAAAATATAAATAATTGAATTTTTCTAAAAAATATTTAATAAATTATTACAGTATATTGCAAAGAATATTTAGCTATTCATGAAAAATTCTGACTTCCTCATAGAAAGCAAAAATTATTAATCAGAATGATAAAAAATTAGTATTTTCTTTATTACTTCATTCCTGACAAATGAATATATCCTGTAAATTTTGCACTAGTTATAGAGATTTACCATTCTGTTTACATATTAACTGCTGTCTCTGAATTGTATATAATCTAGCTTAGAAAAAGTCATTATCTTTTAATTGTATTAGAAAATTTGAATATAGTTTTACACAGTTTTTTTCCTCCGGATATTCTCAAAAGTGAAAGATATAAAAATCAAGCTTTTCAGATACTTTCCAAGATGGAAGTTATAAAAATGAGGCTCAAAATTATTTTACCATGTACTTATTTTAATTTTGAATCATTGTTCAAAGTTTTACTAACTAAATTCATTATTTTATCTCTCTAAACAGAAGTAAGCACATTTGTAACTTGCAGAGTTATATGACATTATTGTAACAAACTTTTCAAATTATTGGCCATGCTTTGGTGTATTAACAACTCACATTCATATAAATGATCAAAATCAGATCTCATTTGTATTCCAAAATCAAAAAGTAAATCAATGATTTCTGATGTTCACAGAAGCCATAGATGAACATCATTTTCTAGGTCTTCAAGTTAGGTTTAATAATAATCAGAAATAGCAAATATTATTGGTTAAGACATATTTGTGTAACTTTTTTGGTAATTTCAGAATACTGAATGCATAGTATTACACAACTTTATCAAACCAAATATTTTTCAATATTTAAAAGATTCATCACAAACTGCTTTCAGAATAGTGATTATCTTTTAAAATGCTTGAGAAAGTTATAATTTGGTTTTATACAGATCTTTGATAAAAGTTATGATTTTGAGCATCACTTTTAGGTTTAAAGGGTTATCCTACAGATTTTAACTCTTAAGCCCTCCATATTTCTATTAATTCTTTTTAGTATTATTCTATAATGATGATCATAGATGAACAAATTTTCTTAATGTGAGAATGAGAATAAAATTAGAATAAATTATGTTAATTAATAACGTGTATTAAAGTAAATAACAAAGAATATTGATATAAATTCTCCACAATTATAGGGTTTGAATAAGTACATCTGTAAGATATATTTTTGACATATTACTAAAATTATTTTAGTCTTAATTATTATTGTCTGGCAATAAATGTGGAACTATTTTCTACTATATTATATAGTTTGGCAATATCTAACAGATGAATCGAATTTATCTGCATTACAGTTTAAACAATATTAAAAAATTTCTTGCATGCAACTCTGTGATTTATTCCCACAAGAAGTGAAAATACTCTGTTCACAATGTCAGTAGGGAGAGGAAATAAAGAGAATAATGCACAAAAATAAGCTTAAAAATTTACAAATAATCTTTTATACTGAGGCTTTTTTAAACAA
The DNA here is from genome assembly GCA_028023455.1 of Epiperipatus broadwayi. Taxonomy (NCBI): domain Eukaryota; kingdom Metazoa; phylum Onychophora; class Udeonychophora; order Euonychophora; family Peripatidae; genus Epiperipatus; species Epiperipatus broadwayi. Next base: position 1,285,575 of record JAQFVV010006230.1, on the reverse strand, counting down.
ATATTTAAATTTCTTGCCATCATTTAAATGCTTAATGAACATATTTTCAAATATCCTACATCTAAGTTATGTTTGAAGTTGTTTCAGATCACTTTGGACAGTGAATTTTTTGATGATCCACTATGAGATCCCAATTCAGTGGGTTTTTTTAATATGATCATCTTTATTTCTAGGGTTACTTGGTTTTAAAATTTTCTTGATAGGTACAAGTTTTGGTCTAATGCACACAAACATGCAGGCAATAAAGCAACATCTCTGGCTATGTCAAATCAAATTCTTTGATATAGCAGTTAACTGATTACATTTCAAACTCTAGTAGATGTAGGCAGGTTATCATCTCCCAGACAGTATATAGCTAGAAGATGATAGGTTGATGCTTGTTTAATGGCATTAGCCAGCTATCTTTAGAAAAAAGCAAAAATATAATCACTGCAATGGGGATATATTAATAAGTATTTTTCTCATTTATAATCAGCTTTCTTTTCGAACATTCTGGTTTACAATTAGAACAATCAATGAATGTTGCTGATATTCTTTGATATTTGTCAGGCTTTGCTATCTGTTGAGCTTCCCTGAAAATAAGATCTGGTCTTATATTAATTTTTGCTCCAAAAGGGACTTAGGGCTTATTTTCAGGAGATGTCTTATTTTTATATGTACGAAAATATGCAATTATTGTAAGTACAAAAATCTATATTCATTCAAATACAAAAATCTTCATTTATTCAATGGTAATTTCAACAGCACATAAATTAAGTTTTACTACTGCTTGAATATATAATGTTTAGGAATTTAATTATATTGCAATATTCTTGTTCCATATAAGAATATTAAAAGATATTTACATTCTGTTAAATTAGTAGTATTTAATTTAAAAGTAATATATGAAACATTAAGCTGGCTTGATTAATTTGTGAACTAAAATCGCTGTTAATAATAAGTTTCAATCTTTTCGGATATCAAGCTGGCTTGATTAATTTGTGAACTAAAATCGCTGTTAATAATAAGTTTCAATCTTTTCGGATATCAGTTGATTTATTTACAATATATACAGTTGGAGGTCAGATGAAAGAGGAATTCTTAGACTGAATGAGTGGGCATTAATAAATGAAAAATTAAATTGCATTTGCAAGTTTATTAAAATGATTAGTTATGAATCTGATGGCAAAATAAATCTGAGTGACAACACATTTATATCTACTTATATATCCATTATTTTATAATTCAATATGTCTGTTGTGTGTTTCAATGGGCTGACAATCTTAACTAGATCTTATATTTGGGGTAGGACTTATATTATCAGTATCCTGAAAAATCATGCTAGAGCTTATTTTCTGGTTAGGTCTTATTTAGTGGGAAATAGTAGATAATTGAATGTTAAAAACTATAGTCCAATGATTAATCTATTATGATGACTACTCTGTTTTGATCCGATTTTTATAAAAATATTCTTTAACATGCTTTTTATAACTTCTCATTCCACCATCTGTCTGTCTATCAAAAAAGCGTGTTTTCCACAACTCTATCTAATCTATCCACTTGCACAATATTTTTCAAAACAACTCCAACCTTTTCATTTGTTCAAATTTTAATTATCTATTGTTTTTATGAATAAGTTATTTATCATATATTTTACAATAGTTTCCCTCTATTTATCAGTTAAAAAGTATATATCTTGAGTATTTTTATATTTTTAATATTTTCATATGACTGATAATCTTATTTCTATAATTAATTCAGACATAAATTTCAATTTTCACCATCAGTTAGATATCTTTAGGATTATATATTTGGCTGTTACATTTTTCAATTAAACAAATTTACCATTACAAACCAAAGCAATGGATGTTAATGAAAACCGATATCCGAGTCCAATGTAAAGATGGAATTTTAAACTAAGCAGTTTTCATGAGCACTCACTACAAAGTTATGTTACTTGAATCTTGTTCAGTTATCAAATATATATAGAAACATTTTAATTTCCAGCCTTGAATAATAATGAAAGTCATTTATTCTTTTTTATAGAGTCAGTATGTTCTAAATACTAATATAAATGAATAGTAAAAATTACTGCTATAGCTTTGCTGCTAACATGCATTTTTGGGGATATATATTTTTATATGAAAATATTTTTTCATATTGATTATATTTAACTTAATTTTTTTATAACTTTGTTATCATAATATTAAAACATTTATTTAACATTTTTTCAATTTCAAACCCTGCCTATATTTTTTTAAAATTTATCTTAAAATCGTCATTGAACTCGATTTTTAGTCATCACAATATCCCTCACATAGTATGAAAATAAAATAGGGTTTTTCTTTCTATCTTCATGACTTATTGGATTAGTTTTGTTTCTATTTAATTCTAAATTTTTATGCTATGCTGATGTAAAATTTTTTTACAGTTTTACAAGATGATATATGGGCTGCTCTAATCTTTTTTTGAATTTTTATATATTATGGAGCTTCATTCTACATTGGTCAGTGATCTGTGTTGTTTTATTTCAGAGTAGTAAGAGGTAAGGGTTTGCTTGGCTCGTAATCTTCATCAGGAAAAGTGTGAATGGCTGCCCCAATCTCTCCAATCATTAGCTATTCTTATGCCAAACAATGGTAAAATTTGTTTGCATCTCGGTTGTGATTACTCTTAACAAAAAAATTATATTCATTTGTGATTGCTCTTAGAGATTGGCTTGGAGAGGAAAAATATGTATGATATCATCAAAAAAAATCTTATAATAAGCCAACCATTATGAATCTAGGAATTCTTTATTGGTGCTTTATTTCAAAAGATGAGCCATCCTCTCGCAGTAGGGATCTTTGTGGCCTCTGCCTATGTATTTCATATCTCACATCTTCAAGTACCAATACCAACAAAGATTTAGTACACCTGGGTCTCGTTTTACGCGATAGATAGGTTCCTCAGAAAACATGCGCAAACGAAATCATGCAAAAATAGATGTAACTTACCTTGAAAAAGGGGGGATACAGACTGTGATTTTTCAAAACTCGCGTAAAAGCAAAGCACCAACGTAAAATTTACTTTAAATTTCGTGCAAAAAAAAAAATAAGGAAATAAAATATGACTAATAAAAAATTTCAAATTTGAAAATAATTGATACAAGACAAACTTTTTTTAACTATAATATTTAATTTTATTCAAAACAATATATTTTTATGCATAATTTACAGTAATTTATACATTTTTTATACACATTTTAATTATTATCGCTATTTTCCGGTAAAAAGGTTTGTTTGCAAACTGATAAAAAAATCAGATTCTTCACAAGATGAAATACAACTAGCGCCAACGTCACTCTCATGTTGTGTTAATTAATGGTTTTCCAGTGACAACGTAATTAGTAATTTATCTAACAACTAAAAATTAAATTCTTATTTTTGTCATTAATTTTCAATTTTAATTGTGCCCACTGCTATTACTCACCTTTTAAAAATAAACCTTACGTTGTTTTTTAAAAAGCAAAAACAGAATGTGATTTAAAATGCAAAATTTACAGCACAATGTTTGAACAAATTTACATTATAATCTTGTAAAATTTAATGTGTTATACATAAAATGTGGAAATCATGATTTTAATTTCATTATTGCATAAAATCTTACTATTATAAAGCACTGAAAATATTGAAATTACTAAGTTGAAAGTCGAATTTCAATAATGTGCTATTACTTTCAATATAACGTAAGTGCGCGAAATTTATTATTTAAAGTAATAGCGCAATATTGGAGTTCGACTTCCGGTGAAACACGAATCGCATAACTTCAAAATCGTGTTAAATAAGTCCGCGTAAAAAGAGACCCAGGTGTATATTCTTTGGCTGTTATTAAAATTAATATTTGATCCATTTCCAGTTCATTTGATGATTTGTTTTTGTTCAGGATTCTCTTTTTTCTTTCCTTGCCCATGGAATGATTTTTTTTTTTTTTATGTTGATCACATTTATATATGATCCATCACTCTTTTTGAATATAAATTCACTCTGAGATTTAAATCCTTTTTTCTCGTGGGCTTACTTGTATTAAAAACATTTAATAACTATATTGCCTGATCAATCAGCTTTCTGTTGTTGCCAATGAACATCTGTTTTATGTTGCTTGAGAAAATTTGCTGTCTCTGGATTCTGTCAATGAGTTGATCTTGATGCAGGAAGTTTAGCCATCTCTGTGAAGAAATGATGTACTGTATATGCCTCTTTAGTTCTGCATTTCTTCTTTCATACTTAGTATTTAATGCTTCTCTGAAAATTCTTGAACCAGTAACAATTTAGAATAACTTATCTGAACTGTTGGAAATTATTGCATTTATTGAATAATGAATTTCACTAATCTTGAGATACCTTCTGTAAATAGCTATAAGCTATTGCAAGTTTAGTTTTTTCTATCATTGGATTTAAACTAGAATACATATTCAAACTGCTGAGTATTCTGTGGTAGTTTTTTCCATCTGGCCTGAACAAGTACCTTTTTTTTTTTTTTATTAAGGTAAAAAACCACAGGTGACTGATCACCAGCTACATGATATTACAGTGTTCAATGTTACAAGGTAAAAACAAAGTACATACGCTCGATAAAAAAAACATATCCACAAAAGGGTTGTATAACCTTACTCTATATGTATCTATATATGGACGAGCACAGATCTGCACAGCCCAAAAACTCCATCAAGGGAGCGCAGCATCCCATCAGAGCAGTAGAGGCGCTGAAAACTTTGACCCTGTACCCTCCTGGCAGGTTTTCCGGAAGCGGCAATAATCGTCAACAGCCCGCACCTACAAACCAGACCCCCAATGACCACCACCATCAACCCCTGTGAAAGAAATGAGGAGTGTAGACCTGTGCCTACCAATGCCACAGTTGGATTTAATGTAGTCTGGAATCAAGCCAGATTTACTTGCACACCATGAATACACATTATTTGTCGATATCACCTAGCACACTGAGGTCAATGGAGCTGAAAGTCTGTTTGTAATCATTATCAACCTCCTGTGTATGCAAATGTTCACAATAGCTGTTCAATTTACCCAACTATAAAGTCCCTCAGAGTTCACTATGGTTATTATTTGTTGATACTATTTGGATTCTGCTTCTTTGGATTGAATTCTAGGTCTTGATTAAGCATCAAAGATTCGGTTGTATAATCTGAAAGTTTATTGTTAAAGTTTAAAATAACTAAAAGAGGATGACTCATTTGTAGCTTCAATGTCTCTGCTTATGTCTAAAACATCATTTGTACTACTTTTGCCTTTAAATCATTGTTTTTTTTCTTCTGAGGAGTCATTTCGTTGTAATGCTGTGTTGATTTGAAAATTTTTATTTATATTTTTTGTGATGCCCCAATCACACCGAAAATGGGCTAATAACTTCTGTTTTGATCATTGTTGAAACTTGATTTTTGTGCAGGAAGATAGTTTAAGTCATAATCTATAATGTTCAATTATAAAATTGAGATCGAATTAAAATTTAAAATAATTTATTCGACCTGTTCAACACAACGATATCATAACTTTATTCCTATGAACAATTTAACACTAGGATTTCTTTCTTTCTTAATTTTCTGATTAATTTTGTATTTATAATGTTCCTTAGGTTGTTTTCTGTCTTCCCTGACTGGTTTTCAGATATAGAAACTTGTTTGACATTATTAATATCTCATGCAAAGATAAAGTTCTTAAAACTATTTTTGTTAACATTTTTATTTTCAGCATTTTCAATGAGATTTCATATCCAAATGTTTTCTTTTTTTATTCTATCAATAAAATTAGGATTTCTAGTCTCTCTATTCTTTTTAGAACCATTTAGTTTCATTTGAAACTATTTTTCAAAGATTTATGTTATTCTAATGATTCTAAGAATTACTTAACCTAGCGTTTGCCTATTTCCAATGACAGCTGTTTGCATAAAACGGAAACGATGTGTAATTTTAATTATTCTTGAATGAAAACTTCTTTAAAATTTCTTGTAAAGATGAAAAGGCAATAAAACAAGTATTCACTTACATCTTAGTAAACTTCTCTTCTATGAATTCAAAACTAGACTATAACTTTGGTGAATAAAACTGGGAGCCTGTAACAGCGTGAACTAGAGTCCCAGGCTCCCTCTGATTTACGTTGTTCATGTTATGTATTAAAATCTGCATTATCTTTTTATATCATCTGCACATTATTTGCTTCAATCTTAGCATTTTCCCACTGGTTTAGTCTGATTATCATTTTTTCCTGCACCTTTTTTGCATTTTTATAGCTATTGTACCTGTTCTTTTATATTCATTTTGATTTAAATATATGACAATTTTGCATTAATGTATCCTGCCTTTCTTAATTTGTATCTTCTTGTGATGTGGCACAATGGTATTTGCTTTTTCTTGTATTTTAGTTAATATCTCTTGATTTTTGTATTAATAATCCTAATTGCTTCCTGAATATGTAGCTCTATGTTCTTTATTTTTCCTTTCTGCTCTTCTTTGTTCATTTCTCAAGTCACTTTTTTTTCCCATATTGTCCTTTATCATTTTTGGATAGCTCTTTATTTGCTTTTAGTGAGCCTTATTTTTTTTTAGACATATTATCTTTATTGTCTTTTATCTGCTTCTCTATTTGGCTTTGGTTATTTTCAAATGTTATAGGTATATTATTTTCACTGTCTTGTAGCATGTTCATCATCATTATAAATTGCTTAGTATTATTTGGGAATGGGGCTTCTGGTCTTTCATCATTCTGCATTTCTTAGAGATTAATCTTCATTATTTGAATGGTTTTACAGTGTTCTGTTTCCATGGCCTGGGCTTGCATTTTCATTTTAGTTTTTGTTTATGTATTCCTGGCTTTGTATCATTTAATAATGCATCCATTTTTCTTTATGTAATCATCTTTATACATATTATTTTTTAACCTAGTATACTATATATTGCCTGACCTTATTCTAATTTTATTTTGGTTAACCTGCTTTACTATAATTTTATTTTGGTTAAACTTAATGTCCAAATTCACATTTTATTAAATGTATATGTACTGCTTTTACATATATTCTGTACAATCGTCTCTAACTTCAAGCTATAAATGAGTAAATCAACTCTAGTGATTTATCAATTGCCTCTTGGTTGTTCCAAATGTAATTCATTTTTGAGTTGGTTTTATGTTAGTATTCAAATATAATGTGAAGAACTACATTGTCAACTTTTCAAGTTATTGGTTACTGTTAAGTTTAACAAATTAATAAAAACTGATCAGATCACATTTATATTTCATAATTTAAATTGTGCTGTTTATGGAAGCCATAGTTGAACATAGCATTCTCAAAATTTTCAGGTTTAATTTGTTTTCCATAATGTGAAAGCTAATCCATCCAACTGTGCTGAGAATTTTCAAAATACTTGATCTTTCCATCTTGAATTTTTAAATTTTAATGAATTATTATTTTTATGGACAAAAACATGATTTCCAAATAATGTTTTGCAATAGTCTTAATTTTTGCAGCAATTAAAATGTATATATCTAAATATTTTTACACTTTTGATGTTTTCATATTAACCATGGTATCCAAATTTCTATAATTAATTTGACCATAATAAATTATAATTGTCAGTTAATTGCTTTTAGAGATGTGTGCTTGGTAATTATATTTTCTATCTGATCAAACTATTATAAATTAAAGCTATATGTATTTGAAAAGACTAATCTCTGTCCACAGTAATAAAGTTTGAGTTTTTATCTAAGTAACCTTCATGAGTTTATGTTACAAAGTTTATATAACTTGTATCCTTGTTCACTTAACAAACATATATATATAACATTTAAATCTTTAGCCTCAACTGATTCTGATAATGGTTTATTTCTTCTTTTTATAAAACCAAAGTGCTCTAAATTCTAAAATGTCCAACAATATATATTATTTAATATCATAATTTTGCTCCTAACAATTTTGGGGGTGCATACTTTTATATAAGTGGATAGTTTATTTTGACTATGTTATATTAATCTGTTATAAAAGTGCTGTCATAACACTGAAACCATCATTTAACACTTTATTTTCAATTTCTACCTATTTTATATTTCTTAAAATTTAACTGTGTGACTCATTCACAGTCATCATCATCAACCATTATCAATCAACTGCAGGATGAAGGTCTCTCCAAGTTCAATCCATCTCCAATCTTTAGCTTCTCTTCACATCACCCCTGCACACTTTCTTATTTTATTCATCCATCTCACATGTGGTTTATTTCTGGGTCTTTTACAATCTCTTGGAATCCAGTTTAAGATTTCAATTGACCATGTCCAGCCCAACTCCACTTCAATATTTTAATTTTTTCAATGATGTCAGTAACATCTGTTTGTTCTTTTACCCATATATTGTATTTTCAATCTTTTCTTGTTACTCCCAATATGCATCTCTCCATACTTCTTTGAGTGGTATGAGGTCTGTATTGCTCTTCTATTAAGTGTCCAAGTCTCAGATTCATAATCAGAACTGGTAAGACACATTTATTAAAAACCTTCCTTTTCAAACACATAGGCATATTTTCTTTTAGTATCAAGTTATTTCTACCAAAAGCACTCCAACCAAGTTTAATTCTATGATTAATTTCATCCATTATGTTTCAATCTGTATTAATAATCTGACCCAGATATTTATAACTGTTAACTTCTAACTCGTCATAATCAATCTTTATTTTCATATTTTGAGAAAATCCATTAAACATTACTGTAGTCTTTTTAACATTTATCTTTAGTCCTACTTTTATCTGATAACTCCTGCCGATCTAAAGTATTATTTGCAAAAACAACTTCATCATCTGCAAAATCTAAATGATTTAAATAATCTCCATTTACTTTCACTCCTTTAGCTTCCCATTTTAATCCACAAAATACTTCTTGCAGCACTGTTGTAAAAAGTTTTGAAGATATGGGGTGACCCTGTCTTACACCTTTCTCAATGTTTATTTTCCCACTATAATTGGATATATATGTTTTAAACATTATAATGGTTTATGTCTGACAATTGCCAAAGGAAATCAATCAGATTGTTTTCTGTCAACTGTTTTGATTTGAAAAATTATATTTATTTTGCTTCAATAATTACTCTAAATGGATGTACTAGAATTTTGAACTATTTGAATATTTTGCTGATCAAGTTCATCCCATAATAGAAATATTGTTAAAAGATATTTTCCATTTTATATAAATTTATGTAGCCAAATATATTTAAATATAAAGTCATTTACTTGATATATGAATTTTGCTTTTTTTAAAGACAATTGTTTTTAATCATTGTAAAGAAATCTATAGCGATTTCTATACTAATGATAAATTTGTCTTTGTTAAACTTTAATTCTACTACTGCTGTGATAAAATGGGCAATAATGAATTGTGTGATTCTTGGTTTGCACTAAACTATATCTATGTAAATCAAAAGAGATACTTTTTGTTTCAGTAATTATAGATGATAATCTATTGATGGAACTTTATTAATATTTAAAAAGATTCAATCTAATTGATTTTATTGTTAAGTCTGAAAAAATAAATTTATCTAGGTTCTAACATAAAGCATATTTTTCGAATTTATTCACTGGTTTGAAGAGCTTCCTGGATGGATATTCAGCCAATATACCTAAAATTATTTTGGATGTAAAATGGCATTGAATTAGTGCCAAATCTATTCTACTTAATATTTTTTTAACAACTATTTGAAGCAACTTCTAATATCTGGAGGTATTTGTAAAAAAATTGGTAACCATTGAAAGGAAGTAGATTTCTGCATGTCAATAATATTTAATTGTATAACCACAAATTTAGTTTGAAAAGTTATTCTTGAAATTGAGACAAAATATCTTAGTAAAATATGCAAGAGCTGTGGCAACTGTTCTTAAAGTATTTATTTCATCATCTCAAGTAATTTTGTCCAGCTTTCCAAGAAGATTATTCTTAGAAAATATTTTAGATATAAGATTTGACAAAGAAAATGAATAGATCATTTGCAATAATTCTAAATATCTTGAAATAAGGTTATGCTTTCCAATCTTTTATTGCAGAATAATTCATTTAATTTGTTTTTCTTCCGTTTAAATGGAAAGTTGAATCTATTATCTTTGGGAATTAGAAGTAAAGAATCCATCATTGAAAAAGAATTTCAAACTTTTTATAGATATTAAAATATTTTTCTACTTTTGTAAATAATTTTTTTTGTGTGTATGAAGTCGAAACAATGTAATCAATTGAGATGAATTTTCTGCTTCTGAATAAAGTAGCAGGCAATCTAAATGCAGTAGTGTGGCAGTGTGAGAGAAAAAAATAAGCAGAACTAAGCTATTCTCAAAGTGAAATGTCACAAGAATTTTAGCATAGTGTGAAGAACTGCATCAAAACGTTCACATGGTTAGGACGCTTTCCTCAAATTTGGTATGTATTATTAAATTATTTCATGTGACATATGACTTGACTTCTTTGTAATTATTTTTAATGTACTAATATTAGATGAAAAAAAGATCAATTTTTAAACAACTTCTAAAAAATGTTTATTAATTTTACAGAACAAAGTTTTTTTGTTTATTACACTCATAAATTATTAACAGATACATATATATGACTTTAAAATAATTAAAAACTTTATTATTTGATAATTTATATCCTCAAACTTAAATAAGAATGACACATACTTTTATATATTTAGGTAAATGATGCATAGATTTCCTTGATTTGAAATATTTTCATTACAGTTCAACATTATAATATTTTAAATTATGAAATTTTTGAGTTTTCTTTTTAGTGACCAAACAGTTTTTTTTTTAACTTTTTAATCTAAGAATTAATTCGAGAACCTTTAATTAACTCTTAAGTCTGCCTCTCATATTACTACATCAGACTACGATAACATCATTGATTAGAATTAAAAATTATAATGTGCAATTAAAAAATTAAGTTAAACAACAACAGACCCATAACTTTATAGAAAAAATGATTCTTTAAATGCAGAATATTTTGAAGCTGAGATAGTTCACAAAATTTTGAAGAAAATAACATTCGACAGGTAATTCTTAATGTTTTCCAAATCTAAAACAAGGCTTATTAACAACAATAAGAGTGAATAATCAAGTAGTGAAAATTATGAGATCAGAGTGACTTTAAAGTCAATATGAGCACAGTAATAATATTGGCATCAACAAAGAATTTGGGCATTCCATCATCAGATTTTGAATAGTATAGATGTCTGGAGAGTGGAGTAGATTGAAGCCTGTCCATTAAAGTTTGAACATTTGCTATTTTAATATAACCAAGCACTGATTATATATGTGTGTGGGGAGTGATCTGGACCAACTAATGAGTGCTGGTTCAGCAGGAAATACATATATTAGAGATCATTTATTTTTTTCCATGTGTGTGGTCATGTGTATCAATTGTATGAGATAGAATGGATAGCTGAAGGGAGCTTGAAACTGTTCAAATCCCCTAAAATTACATTTCAATTAAAAGTAAATCATTTGAGAACATGAAATTGATAATCTAAAATGAAATAACTAAAAAAAAGTAATTGATCACAATTGCAAAAATTTGATAACTGATAATATTAAATTATAATATTCTTCATTTTTGAAAACAGTGTAACAACATTAATTATTAAAATAGAATTCTGTATTTAAGATATTTAAAACAAAAGTCAAGTCTGACCAAAATGAGAGAAACATAAAACAATGTAAAAAAAAAGAAAGGAGACAAAAATTTAAAATGTTCTACTTTTCAGAATGAATCTGGCTTAAATCGGCTATTAATTTCATAATTGGTATGAGTAAACAATTTGGTATAAATCAAAAGGTTACTATCACCATCATCAAAATAATTTGCTATGTAAAATAACATGATCATGATAACATCTGATATTTTCATAATCATCAGAACAAGAAAAGTAAAGGTTAAATCATATTTACCATTTAATATACAATCTTGCCTTGTCTTAATAAATTAGATTTTAACATCTTGTTGATTTAATTCAATACTTCCATCCCTGTCCTCTTGCTAAGAAAAATGTAGCAATACTAAAACAGATGCCAAATAGCTCCATCCTCCCAATGCTAAAGGCAATCTGTTGTGTAATTTGCATTTTCAAATTTTTCTGGTAGATGTAATCCTGGAATCATTTTTATAATCGGCATTCAATGAACTAAATGATGATGGTCTATTATTCTTATTTAATGTTGTTCAAGTATCAACTTTTCATATTTGAATAAATTCTGTTTTAATTTTTATTAACAATATTTTATCAAGACAACTAAGTAGTTTTTCATCATTTTAAAATAATTAGTAAAAAAATATTACCAGGTCTCAATAAAATAAAATTTTATGTAAACCAAAATTTAGAATTTGGCTGAAATTGTTTATAAATTCCATTAGAAGTGTTGAATTTTTATTATAAATTAGAATTTTCTGTTATTAGATTTTTTGGTATTTACATTATTATCTGTTCTGAATCTTGACAGATGTTTTTTTTTTTTTTAATTATCTATTTTCAGGAGTGTCAAATTTTGAAAACAATATGTCATATTTAATATTCCCGGTATAATTTTTTTTAATATTCTTATAAAAATACATGAAATTACATAAAACTACCACAATTAATTGTAATTAAAATAAATTTAATATAACTGCAGTAAACCTTAAACAGTTACACTAAAACACTTGCTGGTTTCTCTGTACAAGCCACCAACATCTGCTGCTGTGGAAGTATTCTCTCTTGATGGTTAATATTCTATAATTTTGGAAGTACTCTACAGCATGTTCTTCTGTTAGTGGAAGATCCCACATTTTAATCCTTTGGCAAAAAAGAAAATAAAAATGCTTAATGACAATCTTATTCTAAACATAAAAAAATCACAACGATGTTCATAATGTGTTAATGTTTATATTATACCGAATACTCAATCTATTCTGAAACAGAGGGCGCCACCAGACCACTACGTGTCTGGAAAATTTGTTTACTGTGATCAGAATAGGAGATCTTAAATTGTTTAGACAATTCGAGACAAAAGCACAAAGACAAATGTCAGCCAAATTAAGTTTAAACATATTTCATAAATTTTATTATGAGAAAGTAAATTATTAAATATAAGTTTATGACACAATAGATGGGGGTTAACTCAGGCGTGTACCAGACATACTAAAGCTATGACAGACTGACCTTCTATAAAAAGGGAGGAAGCAAATTTCGTTCAGCAGAGGATTCACTTAAACACTGGTTTCCACTTTATGATATTTAAACCATATGCCCCTGAAATAGATCAAAGAACACAGTGCCGATGAGCTTTCCAAGATCTAAGCATGGTCAGATCTCGAATGTCCTTATATTGGTATGAACTGCACCAATTACTACATTTAAAATAACGGTGATTGATCCACCTCAAGAACAATCAAAAAATATTATTGAAACGAAGAAACAATTAAACCTGGTGAATCCCAGCCAAACGATTGGCGAAAATTACTTTAAAATTAATAATTAATGGTCCCAATAAGAGACAAGTAAATGATTAGAAAAACAGTTACATCTGCCCCAGCAAATAAAGAAAAGAAAATAAACTTACAAACAAGTTCTGAGTACACGCTCTGACAAATTTAAAGCACACATAATAAATACAAAAAGAAATCTATCGGAGAGTGCACATGAGTACGAAATATTAAAAGTTTAAATACTCTAGCAGAACGAAAGTATTGTTCACCTGTAAGTTAAGAAAGGATAAATTTTATCTTCCTGCTGACGACTTATAAAATTACAAAGAAAAACACAATTCTAATTTCCGCCTTTAGAGATATTAGAAACAAAATCACCTGCGAAAATCACAATAAAGTCATCAGCCAAAAGAGTTTTGGAGGTTTAGCAAGAGGGCAAACATAGAGTATAAAATTAATTATTGAATACTAAATAATTACAGGTAAGCATAAAAAAAATATATACAAGACTGCTAAAGCATTTACAAAAGCGAGGCATAAAATAGAAAACTCATTCGTCACTCTCCAATAAACAAAACTGAAAGCAAATTGGAATCTTAAAACTAAGATTCCAAGACACTACAAAATATTGGAAACCCAGCCAAGATTAAATATGAGGCTATATTGATTTAAGAATACACATTTATGATCAGATTGAGCGGAGATTTAATGAGAATTAATTTACCCTGGGAAGAATAAAAACGAAAATAGTTACCTTTCGGTAAAACAAAGTTCATGTAGAGTGTGCACTTTTACTTAAGTTCATTTTCAGGTTCTTTAGGCAGCAAGGTAGATGTAGAGAGGTTCCGGCTTTTTTTAGGTGTTCAAGGCATTACTGGAGCAAACTTGGAAGTCAGGGATCCGTCTTTTGTGGAGTTAGCAAGCCATTCAGATGGTGGTAACAAGTATCGAATTTTTCATTTTGTTGCAGGCAAAAGTATTTAATCACAGCTGATGTCCTTTAAGAAATTAAATGTCCGCGCTGATATAAATTCTCACTTGATAAACAGCTTGTCTATCAACGAACAATGAATTAACTCACACTCCAAATTTTCGGGGCTATTTATACGTTGCTCCATTTCCCGTGAAACACTTTCCTTGTTGTCCAATTTCTACGCCTTAGGCAGGGCAAATATTAATCTCCCGCTCAATCTATCTAAGAATTCTACCCAGGGTTTATTGAAATGAAAACAACAACATAAAAATCAAATCTCCGCTATAAAAATTGTTTACAATAATCAAAATAAAAGCAACAGGAATGCAATTAGCTAGCCAGCTTGTTTTTAAATCAAATGGATTTAAAAACAGGCGGTATATGAAAACTATTTTAAAATAAATCGAAAAACATTTTTTAAAAAAATCCGTTTTACATATAAATGCTTGTGTTTTGATACACGCATTCTTTTTAAATAATAATGAAAATTTAAACCCTAAACGTTTAATTAAAATTAAAAGCTTAATAAATTTTTTTTTTTTTTGTTTAATAACAACACCATTGAACCGGATTTCAATCAGGTTCAATATGTTATAATAGATATAAAAAAAATTCAATCTTGTGAATGGAATTTACAAAATCTTTATTAAATATTTGAAAACCAGGCATTCTTCACCAACGTGGAACTTAACTGTAAATATAGGGGATTTGAACACAGACTTTCAAGCACCCTTCAACTATCCAGACTATCTCATACCACTGATACACATGTCCACAGACATGTAGAAAAGATAAATAATCACCAATATATATATTTCGTACTAAACCAGCACTCATCAGTTGGTCCAGATTCTCATCTCCCACACATATACAATCAGTGCTCAGTTTATATTAAGATAGCAAATCTTCACACTTTAATGGACAGGCTTCAATCTATTCCAATTTTTCAGCCATCCATATCATTGAAAAACTGATGACGAAAGCCCAAATCTTTGCTGATACCAATATTATTTGCTATCTTAATATAAACTGAGCACTCATTGTATATATGTGTGGGAGATGATAATCTGGACCAACTAATGAGTGCTGGTTTAGTATGAAATACATATTGGTGATTATTTATCTTTTCTACATGTGTGTGGTCATGTGTATCAGTTGTATGAGATAGTGTTGATAGTTGAAGGGTGCTTGAAAGAGCTTTATTAATAATTTTAAAAATTAACGGAAATTTAGAATGAATTTCTTAATATTTTTTTAAACTTGAGAAGTGACAAATGGTAAATATTTATAATATATGTAAAGAATAAAAAGAATTAACTAAATGTAGAATGGAATTTATAAGAGATTTCTTAATATTTTTTAAACTTAACGGGATTTATAATCAATTTCTTAATATTTTTTAAACTTAATAAGTAACGCGTTGGGTAAAATAATTTTGAGAAAAATAAACAAATATTTGAACATCCTTGAAAATGGATAATATTAAAAAAAAAAAAAAATGCCTGTCAAGCTTCTGGAAGGTATAATATGTAAGTACATACTGTATATTTTTTAAAGCTTTACTGTATTTATCATGAATCGTACAATGGTTTCAAATGTGATTGTTTACCTAAGTCAGTTCTCTGTTGGAAGATAATATTTCCAAATATAACATGATCATCATCAATGATAATTTGTCACTGTTTGCCATCACTTAATATAATTCATAACTAGAATTTGGAATTACATTTTTAAGATGCCAGTAACAGGGGGGCGGGGGTTAAAGTGGATAACTGAAAAAATTTAAAACTATTATATATAATAAACTTGATAAAATTTTCTCAAATTAGATTTTTTTTATCTAATTTGGAAAACTATATTCAGTATTTGGATTAAGTGTAGTTAGTTATTATTATTTTTAGATATTCTTAAAATTTCCATTATATCACACATTCTTGAATCTTATTAATAGAAATATCTGAACAAAGTAAAGAACGCCTAAAATAGATAATACAGCTAAAATAAAGAATGAAGTTAAATTAATAATTCCATGTGGTTCTGTTTTTTTTTTTAAAAAAGCAGATACATTAATTTTTAACTAATTTTAAAGGATATATAAAGACTAGGAATGATATGACAATTTCTAATCTAATAATAGTAATAATCATAATATAGTTATTGAAAGTGAATGACGTCAAAGATATAAGTGCAGGAAGTTAGACACTTGGAAAACAATTTGCAGTAATTATTTCTTACATTTACTGAAAATAGAAAACAATCCTACAAATAACTTTTATCCTTTGTATATTCCACTCTGTTTTTTTTTTTTTTTTGCCTTCTAAAACGCAATATAAGTTTAGAATTTTTTTTTGTTTTATTTTTGAATTCTAAAACACAATAAACAAACAAAGGCATTTTAAATATTTTAAAAATCACCTAAGTTACTATCTGGACTTTCTTTGCATAGAAACTGAATGATTAGCACATCTGTTTGGCATGATCACTGCCTGCAATTCAAGTCTGGGCCAAGTGAATCTTGGACATTTTTTAAAAATCAAATATGCTTAGAATTTTTATTTCAGGTAGCCAACCCAAACATTCATTCAGTTATGAATATTGAATGCGAGTTTTTAGCTAGAAAAATAAAAATGCTCAGGTCAATAAAAATATACTTGCGATTTAATGCAATTTGTGGTTGGAAGCTTCATTTTCCTACTGACACTAAACCCATGGTTACCTTTAAAATATGATGTAGATTTTAATGCCTTAGGTTTTATTAAAATTTTTAATTACTTTGTTGCATTTATTAATTATAATTTTTAATTTAAAATATTAAAGGAGATAAGCAAATTAATGTCTATGCACACTAACTAAGGCAATATGATTACGTGTTTGTGCAATCATATGTTCATCTTTTAATTATATTCATAGTTTTGACTTCAAGTTCCCTTTTTCATTTTGTTAAGCTAAGCTCTTGACACTAAGAAAATAATAACTGGGACAGATTTAGTTGATAAAAAAGTTCTTTTCATTTATAATTTTTGCTCAAGGCAGTACAATGTCAAAACTAAATTTGGGATAGGAGTTTCAATTCAACAAAGGTTACATATTTACAGTTCCATTTAGGCATTCCTCCATTTATTATGGAGTTAGAAGAGACATAGTAAAGATGGTCATTTAAGATTTGCCTCATACTGTCTGGATAAATTACTATACATGGTTGACCATTTATTAAATTGATAGAAACATTGTAAAATAAATAATAGTATATTGGAAGAGATAGTCCTTATAACAAAGGTTACATATTTACAGTTCGATTTAGGCATTCCTCTATTTATTGTGGAGTTAGAAGAGACATAGTAAAGGTGGTCATTTAAGATTTGCCTCATATTGTCTGGATAAATTACTATACATGGTTGACCATTTATTAAACTGATAGAAACATTGTAAAATAAATAATAGTATATTGGAAGAGATAGTCCTTATAACAAATGTGATTATTTTAATTCTATTTTTTTTCTTCGAAATATAAGTATATGGGTTGTTGAAACTATTTGATGCAAATTCATTAACACCTGAGTGGAGAGTAGCACTTGGAGCAAGGAAGATTTCATATTTACAATTGAGAAAATTGCTTTTTTCAGCGAAAAGAAATTTAATATAACATACAAAAAGTACAAGCTATTTAATAAAACTATCAGTGAAAGAAGATTGCATCATATTGAATTTACTGTAAGGCTAATTTAGTATTTTCTATTCTTGGAATTTTTAGTATACCAATGAAAGGCTAATAGTTTTAAAACTTGATTATGCTATGGTGCCTGTGCTCATTTTATCAGTTCATGTGTTCCAATATTAAATTCAGAGGAAGTATACTTATAAACTTTTTTGGGGGACATTTTTAATGCATGTGTTAGTAGGAATAATAAACTAGCCAAAAGTCATTGGAAATAATGGCAATGATATTATAAATCAAATGATTTGTTATTGAAATTTTATACAATACATGAATTAGCTATCACAAATATGTTGTTTATGCAGAAAAATTGCTATTAAAAGTCCTAGATGCATCAATATTCAAAACAATAATGTTTAATAAATTACATTATTATAGGTGTTAGAATATATAAAAAAGTTATTACACAATCCTTCCAAGTACAGATTATTGAAAAGATTATAGACTACTACTCTCCAATATTAAAATGATAGATGCATTTAAAAATATTATTTTAATCATACTGCATACTCCACTAAATTCTTTAGCTAAAAGCACTCTAATTTGGACTTTGAGAATTGTTGTGTTACTAAGGCATGGAATTTTCCTAAGGAGTGTGTTATGGATATAATGTGTTATTGGTTTCATTAAAAAGAACCATACATGGTTTCTCTGGAAATAATGACTTAATTGTCAGAATAATAAGTTGAATGGGGAGTTTTATTTTAGTATTGAGATTTTAAATGTAGAAATTTAACAACTTATAAAAAGGTTTAAAATGATTGGTGTATTAAATTGTAGAGAATATACAGGCATTCTCTGATTGTGGTTATTTGCAATGATTTTATGCACTGAAGCTAACATATGTAGTTGGAAAAATGATATCATAATACTATTAAATTCTTCAATGGTATTCTCTAATAAAATAATGATATTTTGAAAAAATGGAGAAACTTAATAATGATGCAAGAATTTAGATGATGGTTTTTAATGATATATCCATTCAACAGATTTATTTAGATTTGAGTAAAGTTATCCATCATAGTGAAGCTAAAACAGTCTTGTAATTTTAAAAATGGAAATGCAGCATATCCTGATGAGAGTAATGGACGTTTTAAAATATGCTAGCTTCAAAATTTTTGAAGTTTTCTAGAACATGAAGTTATTCTATTTTTAATTATTTCAATTTATAAAAAAATAAAAGGGATAAATAAGATTGCAGTAATTATTATGGAATATTATTATTCATTACAGCAAAAGTACTTTCAAGGATTTTATTAAATGAATTATTTTTTACTGGCAATCCAATAAAGTTTTAGAAAATCAAGAAGCAAAACAAAAAGAGTATTTGTTACCAGGGATGTTCTTACGTAATTGATCAGATCTGTTTTACTGTTTGGAATTAGTTAGTTATCTATCAGATGTTATATATACATGATAAAGTAGGGGTAAAAATCTAAGATTTCTGAAATAAAAATTTATGTTAAGCCAATTAAACAAAGGTGAAAATAGTTCAATATTGTTTTTCATTTTTATGGTGGTTGTCTTTGGAACTGCTTATAGACAGCTTCATGAATTAGGCATCAAGATGTGATACAGATTTGATCATGTAATTTTTAATTTGAGCTGATTAAAAACAAAATAACTTTATTTTTTGAACTGTTGGATTTATAGTATGCTGCTGATTCAGTTCTTCCTACCAATTTAAAACATGATTTATTGAATGTATTTTTTTTTTTTGATGAGCTAGTAATGGGAAAAAATGTTTCAGCAACTTTTATCTGAGATGATTAATAACTTGAAAATATGAATCAATTTTGCATCTTTTAATGATAAGAAGATGAATTTATATGTTGAGGAGCATCATAGGCACCAGTGTTATATTGCTGCATTTAATAAGATGAAAATAAATAAATAGAATATTTCATCACAATTTAACTACTGCAATTGCATTTTGTGTGATACTCTGGTCACACAATAGTCTATAACATCTCTTAATGATATTAGCAAATTTAAATTATTTTGTCTAATAGGAATAATAGATTGATTCGCATATGTATGCGAATATACGAATTTTTACTCCATATTGTAAACGTTAAAAAAAATCTTTTTCATAGCATCTAAAATGAAATTATTTTTTTAAGAAAAATGTTTGAGAGTGAATAAAATTGGATAATTTTATTTTTTTTATTTACTATCAAAGAAAGAAGAAAGATAAATCAAATTTTGTAAAGAAAAAAATCCTATGTTTATTTCCTATTCTTTAAGTTTTGATTTAAAAATATATAAATAGATTTTATTTATTAACAGTAGCAAGCAGAGTATAGCTATCTATAAATAACTGTAAATCGAGTGTGTATTTTGTATCTATATATTACTAATAAATATATTATAAAATGCATGCTTATTCATTTGTGTTTATATGTATAATCATGACTAAACTACAAATTTGGTGCAGTTAACAAGCTATTCCCCCCCCCATGACTAGGGAAGAAAAAAAGTTTTTAAACAACAAAATCTTTCCCACTGTGGGTCATTATATTTTGTCATTATTCAGAAGAGATTGAGCTCAAATGTTATCAGCATGTTAATAAACTTTGTAAAATTAAACAAGAATGGTTAATCTATTATAAAGTTAGAAATTCCCTCCAGTGGGTTGTTAGATTTTTGTCTTTATCAGAAATTGACAGTAAAGCAAGTACTCTGAACAGTGACTCCCATAAACTGAAGATTTTTTTTTCTCTCTTACAATATAAAAATGAGAAAAATAATAGAATGGCTAATGTTGGATCAATTGAAGCATTCAATCCAGCCTATCCAAAGAACTGGCCAAGCTATAAAGATTGAATAATCTTTTATTTACAGGCTAATCAAATCAAAAGGACTGAACTGAAATTAGTTGTAGTAATAATGTCAATAATCAGACCCAACTTACAAGGTCTTTAAATCACAAACAACATCAGAGATACCACTGACCTAGATTTTGACAAGGCATTATCTCTACTAACCAACTTTTTTCCTCCTAAACCCCTAAATAATGCAGAGATATTTTAATCTTTATGTCCAAGGGGAACATTCATTAGCATTAAAATGCGATTTTAAAGTCTTTCTTAACAAAGATCCTTGAAATCGATTTTTCTGCAGAATGAATGATCATAATCTTAGGGTCAAGCTCCTAATGGATCCTGATATAAACTTGAATCCACTTTGTCTCAAGCAACACTAACAGAATCAATGTCTAGTCAAGCAAAACCATTGGAAAAAATATAATATTCCAAAATATTAAGCATAACAATTGGGTCAGCACTCAGCTGACAACTCAAATAAATCGAGTGAAAAATGTTGTTACAGATGTTATGAATTGATACAGACATAGGCAGAATGTCCACACCACTATACAGTGTGTACATATTGCAAGTATGCTAGTCACACAAAAACTGCTTATTTTAAAATGAAACAACAAATAGTTAATGACAGAATGGATTAATCCATTCCAAAAAGCAAAAAAAGCAATTTAAAGTAAAAAAAAAAACAGTTTGCCTGCATAAACAATGTGAGAAACAATGACTGTTTTCAGGCACAGAATTATTATTAATGATATTCCAATCACAATGAAACTGGACACAGGGTCTGCAGTGCACATAATGTCAAATAAGATATTATCTACTATTAATATGAGTAATAAATTTCAGATTCATTCTAGCAGCAAAACAATAACATTATCAGGGAAATCAAATAACACTCTTGGAACAGATGAGAGCTAAAGTTCCGATACCTGATAAAACTACATATTTACAACTGGTTGTAGCATCAGTCATGACTAATTCACCTCACTTAGGGTTCACAGTGACAAAAGTAAACATATGTAAATTAAAAAGTGATTATCCTGAACTATTTGACAAAACACTGGTGACATATTTAGGGCACAGTCAATTTACCAATGAATAAAGAGGTAAAACCAATCAATTGTTGCAGACCATTATCACTGGTCTTGAGGCCTAAAGTAGAAAATTATCTTGAAAGGTGGCAGATTTTAGAAGTTATTGAACCTATATTTACTCAGAATGGGCTACCCCAATTGTCCCAATCATCAAAGAAAATAGTGATGTGTGAATTTGTAGAGATTGTCAATGCACAATTAACAAAGATGTCTGATAACTATCCACCACCATCAGTTAAGCAGATCCTATCTACACTGTCAGGTGGAATCTTTTTCACAAAAATTGATTTGAAACATGCATACCTGTTGTTGCCAGTTGATGATAAAGCTGCAAGAGCATTGTCGATAATTATGCAGGCGTATTCAAAATGAACTGGTTGACCCAGCAATATTCCAGACCCACAGACTACCTTATTTTTATGATTTTTTTATTACTGGCACAAGCTCCAGAATAACTGGAGATCCACTAAGAAACTCCTAAACAAATTTGAAGCCTCAGACATTAAAATAAACTTAGACAAATGCATATTTGAAGCTAAAGAACTTGAATTTCTGGGATTTAGGATAGATACAGGTGGCATTTATCCTCAAAAAAGATCATGGCAATTAAAGAAGCAAAAACGTTGGGGAACAAGAAAACAGTATTTTGGGCTTCATAAATTATAATGACTGTTATGACTTTTTATATCATGAAACAGGCAGCTGAACCACTATGCAGACTACTGGACAAAAATGTAATCTGGAAGTGGGACAGGCATGATAGAGGCCTCAAAACTAAAAAACTTAATATAAGACTCAATAGTATTGGCACACTTTGACTCTGAAAGAATTCTGGTATAATATTGGGAACAGATGCTGTTGTCTCATAGGAATTATGATGAGACACACTCCCCTATTGCATTTGCATCAAATTATCTCTCGAAAGCTAAGAAAAACTGTTCAGAATGACAGAGTGGTCTTAGCCTTGGTTAATGGTATTAAAAATTTCCCTGACTATCTGTATGGTCGATCATTCATAATACAGACTGAACATAGACCCATGTTGGGTATTTTTATTTCTGATAAAGGAATCTCTCAGCATGCCTCACCATGAATGCTAAGATGATTTAATGTTATCAGGTTATAATTTTAAACTGGAATACATTGAGGGAAAACAAATATATTTTAAATTGGTTGCAGAAGATGCAGGTGATTTAAACTCAAAAAGACAATCAATTAATGATAGACTTAGAATTAAATACTCCTGTTAATAGTAAATCATTGGCTGGATGGATCACTAATGACCCTGGATTCCAAAGGTTACAAAAATGGATCCAACAGGGTTGGCCAAACAAAAGACCTAATGAGCTACATAGCCTACTGGACTCAAAGACTAGAACTCTCAATTGAAAATAACTGCATTATCTGTGATTAAGAGTAGTGATTCCTTCGTAATGGGTATCTAGGGATCATCATAATGAAGATGCTAACAAGTTCATACTATGTAGCAGCCTACTTTAGACTCTGACATTGAGTCTAAGAACATCACTGTTGGCATTGCAAAATGAATCAAAACATGCTGTCATAGAACAAAATAGTTCAGTGATCTAAACCTCAAGGTTCCTGGACTTGAATTCATGTTGGCCATGCAGGTCCATGGGGGAAACTATTATTAATAGTCATTGACTTACTGTAAGTGGCTGGAAGTAATGGAAGTAACAGCACTTCAGTCCACAGCAACTATTAAAAACTCTTGGAAGGCTATTTGCTGCACATGGCCTACCTAAAACTATAGTTTATGACTGGCATATTTACATCAACAGCATTCAAACTTTTTATGCCAATAATAGCATTGAACTAGTATTCAGCCCATCATTGCGCCCTGAGAGCAATGATCAGGCTGAAAGACTAGTTCAATAGACAAAAAATGCTAACAAAGACAGGTACTGGAAATTAAACCACCCATGTTTCCAGAATGCTGTTACTACAGCACTCTACAATGAGCACAATCACTGGAAAAACACTAGCTGAAATACTATTTAATAGGGATCTGAGAACCACCCTATCAGTTTTCAAGTCTAGTTCTACAAATGAGAAAAAAGAAAATGACAATACTAAACTGCAAATAGGCACTCAAGTTTTATGTCAAATGTATAATGAAACAACCAAATGGATCCCTGCAATGGTGATTGAATTTAAAGGACTGAAAACAGTGGTAGTTGAAAAGTGATGGAGAACAACATTATCAGCCAACTGTAATGGATCTTAAGTTTAAAAAAAAACCGATGACAACAGTGGACCAACTGAGAACATCAAGTCAAAAGAAGCAAAAAAAAAATCTCCCAATGCATCTGCATGACTATGTTCTCTGGGGATAATTTTAACCAGAGGGTGGGAATGTCATATTCATATTTCACCTTGCCTTAAATAATGAACTAGTCCAGATTCTTTTCTTATTGTGATCAGATTGAGCTTTCATTACTGTTAACCAATGTGTGTATAAAGAGATAACACATAGTCAATTACAAAAACAGGCCAATAGGCAAATGATGCTCACTGAATCCAAATGTTTCCATTAAGATTGGGATGTAGCAATAAATAGTATTTGAAGATAAGGTCAGAGAACAACTGTTAAACCTGAATAATAGTAGCCTGATTCTCCATATGTGATTGAAGGGAACTCTGATAATCTGAACAACAATGATCATCCTCTAGATTATAGCTATTTAATCTAATGGTATATAGTAAAGCAAATTCATGTTTAGAACTGGAAGCATCCAGAATCAAAGCTGACTCAAAAATGTCATTACAGCTAGAAGGGTCACCATATTTACTCACAAGGCAGGTTGCCAAGTACAGCTGTAATGGGTAGGAAATCTAAAAGAATGTACAGTCCCTTCAACAGTTCACCCTAGAACTGACAAAATATCTTGCCAACAATAGTAGCAGGCAATGTATAGCTATCTATAAATAACAATTATAAATTGAGTGTCTATCTATATATTACTAATAAATATATTTAAAAAAGCCAAATTAATAAATTAATCTCTGATAAATATTTTAAACTTTGCTTTAAAATATTAAAATTGTTTTATAATTTTTTGAATATCTTAAAAAATCCTAACACAGTGTCAATAATGACATTTAGTGATAAGTTTCCAAAATGTGATGATTATAATGGCTGTAGTTCTTTGTTATCATTATGTTAGAATTTATTACCTTCTATTTTTAAAAATAGAACATATGCATATTGTGCCCTTTTCTATAGGTCGGTAATAGTTTATAACAGTCAATTACTAAAAAATTTTAAATTTAGAATATGTTATTTTAATATGGTAATTGTATTAAGTCAATTATATCTTTAAAGTACAATTTGAAGCTAAAGAGAATACGTAGTATATAAAATCATTTAAAAATAGTTATGTAAAGCTTTAAATATTGTTTCATATGGTTGTAAAAGCTGGCCATATTAAATAACACAGCTATAAATAATTAAAAGTATATTTAAAAATTCGATTTTAATAGTTTAAAACTTATAGTTAATAAATGCTATGTTTAAATTTATAATCATATTTAATAGTCAAAATTAATATAGTATATTTTAAAAATAAACTTTATGATGGTGAGAATTGTATTTAATTCTATATTTTCTAAATTGTTCTTCCAAATTTCATAATTATTTTATATAATATAATAAGTGTATCAATTTTATTAGTCTAGGCAGAGAAATAGATTGAAAATCGTCTGTCAAAGTTATTGATCATGTGACTAGTATATTACATACGTTCACACACACGCTTGTTTGAAATAATAACAAAGTTTAAAATATTTTAAAAGTTATATTATAGAATTGGATGGAATTATTGCCTATCATAAAAGTAAATAGTATTAAACATTAAGTTAACTATCGTATAACATGCTTAAATGATGTAATAAAGATGAATACATTCATAATATAAAAATTAAATATTTTATTTAAATAAAAATAGATAAATTGAATATTAAGAAATGAAATAAGTTATTAAATGTTATTTTAAAAGTTATTTTAAATGTTTAAATAGTTTTAATAAAATAATAATTTATTCAAAAGTAATATTTTAAATAATATTTTAAGTTCATTATGTCATAATTTCTAATTTTGAAATTTAATTCTACTATAAACCAAAAATATGTAAATTTGTTCTCAAGCTAAAGTAAGAATTAACCAATAGGAATAGGTATTCTTACAGACTATAAATATCGTAGTAACTAAGTTATTGAGGGAGATTAATAATGTATTGAAACCGGAGAAAGGTAAATTATAACTATCAAAAAGATAGTATTTTTAAAATTTTTTATTTTAGTCAATTTTTTTTGGTACTTTCTTATCGTTTATTTTGCAAAAACTAATTGATAATTTTAAAGAAGTATTTCGCAAAAGGAAAGTTTTAGAAAAAAATTATATATTTAGAAACTTCGTGGAAATGATTTTCTAATTTTTTAAAAGTTACTTGCCAGTCATATTTTATCTAAAAGTTTAACCTAAACTTCGCAATAAAAATGGATATACTACGAAATAAAATGGATATAAGTTGTAATGCTGAAAAAATGTTTGGAATATTTATTGATACAGCTTTATTAATATTTCACCGAAGAACTGTTTTGGTATATAAAAACCACAGCTCGGACATCATACGGAGTCTAATGAAAAAATTGGAGATGCATTATTATTTATAAGCCTATCCAAGATTTATTTTTTAAATAGTAATAAGACAATTGTATATTGCATGAATTATTTTATATAATATTATATCAAAAGGAGTAAAATGTTATATCCTTTCTGAAGGTAACATTTTTTTTAATTTTTTTTTTAAAGTGATATATAAAAATACCAAACGAAAGTTTAAAAGTATTAAGAAGGAAACTTATATAAAAAAGTGAACATATAGTTGAATAAAAGATGGATCCATGGAAATACAAATAGTACTTAAAAGTTTATCGAATATTTTTAAAGTTAAATGAAATGGATTGATGCATCGGATACACAGAGAATATTGGTAGAGAAGATTAAGAAGCTTCACGGGATTAATTAATATTATGATTTAATAATTATCATCCTAAATACTAAAACCAAGGATTATTTTTTATAAATTTTACTAAATGGATTAATAATTATTTTTATTTTAAACTTTAACGCGCGTGGAGGAGAACATTTTTAAAAACTCTAGAGAAAATAATAAACATTTTGGACTTATCAGGAACTATCGTCAAGAAAATATGTAATTATAGTTTTGATTCCTTTTATTTTGTTAACCTAGTTTAAATCTAAATTTTTATATAAGATTAGGAAAAACATAAAAACACTAATTTATTAATATTAAAATTTTATAATATAACAATCTAATAATTTAGCTAAAAATATTTTAATATAAAGTGTATGGGTGTGAATTTTTTTTTATATCTGCAATGCTCAAGTGGATAAAGGAAGCCTACTGAACACGATGACTAGATAAAGGTTATTGGTAATAATAATAACTATTGATAATTTATAATGTATATTTTTTTGTTTTCTTTAGATCATCCATAAATTGGAAAAATGAAGTATAAAAGTTTTTTTACTTATATGTAACGCATTTTTATACAACATTTTAAAAACATTATGAGATAGGATTGATTTGAAAAATATGCATACGACAAATTTTTTTTTTTTATTAGTGATATAATCCAACATAACAAATAATTATGTGATTCTTTTAAAATTTTCATGTTATTGGATATTCAAATATTGTCTAAGTAGATTGTATATGATTAGACATATAGAATAATGAAGTAAGCAGACTTTTCTTGTGGAACAGCTAGATTGTTTAACTATTAATGAATTTTATTTATTGTTTTGTAAATGCAGATAGTTATTTATCGATGTAAGATGTGGAAAATCTTGAGAAATAATGTTGAGATAGTGGCTTGGAAGTATTTAGTGAACAGGAAACCAAGATGATGTTTTAAGTAATAGGATGTTATAAGGAATGGAAATAATATTTAGTCTTTATGTGAATATCAGCATAGTTAACAAAGCCCTATGACTGATACACATTTTATTTGGACAGTGTTTATATTTCTTTAAATATTTGATGTTCTAATAAAGCTGAAAAAATAGCTTTAACATCGTCCCTGTACTAGAGGATATTAGGCAGGTAAATGTCATACCTCTTTGCACTATACCATGATTTTGAGATATGTTAAGAGTAATACTCTAGCTTTCTTCCTTAATCCTATGCATCTGTTTTCGCTATCTTTATTTCATGTAACTGCATCGTTCAGTAAGATATGTTTAAGAGAAATGATAAATAATTTAGAACTTAGGTTATGCTATCGTTTTGTATAAGATTGGTTTATTTGCTTAGAAGGAATAGGATGTTATAACTTAAAATTGAAGATCCAAAGTATCCTAAGGAAAGAAAAGAATCATAGAATATATTTTGAATTTTATTTCAGAAATTAAATATAAACTTTTTTAAAAATAAGGTATCTAAACAAAAATATTTTCTTTAAAGTGATAATAATTTTAAATGCTTTAGTATTATTTTTTTTAAGAGAAAAATAAGTATTGCATATTTTTAAAATACAATAGTACAAAGTAAATTATGTAAACAATATGCATAGTATATTTTTTGTTTATTGATAAACAGAAATATATTGATGATTACACTTATATCATACTAAAGTAAGGCTTAAAGAAGAATATATTATGATTAGTAAACATTGTGTGATAAATACTAAAATCTAGTATTGAATTTTGGATAATATTTTGTGTAACGTCTTTGACTTTGCAAGATGAAATTTTTTTTAATATTTTGAGAAATCCATACTCATTATAAAATTTTGTTTTCTATAGAATGTTTTCTAAGTATGAATTTTTTAAAATAAGATAGTTTAATAATATTAAGGATAAAATGCTGTTGCTAATAAAGTAGATAAATATATTTGTAATAAGTTAACCATAATGAGAAAACAAATAGTAACATTTTTTTAAATTTTGTTCTAAATCTAAATAAAGATATAATTGAAATATAAATTATTTTTTTTATAACCCGGTAGATCAAACTGTAAAGTAAAAAAAAAAGTTAAGGATATCCACTGTAAATAATGTAAATAAATTGTTTATTTATTTGTTGTTAGTAATAAACTTTGTTAAATTTTATTTCAAAAATTTTGTGTCCGTGTTATTTATTTCTCCACATCGCTGCATGAAAACACTATATATGCATAATAATCGAAACAAATATATAATTTTGCACAAAAAAATAAATAAATAGAAAATTATTTTAAGAATTTTAAATATTTTATTGGTATTCATTATAATTAAATAATCATAATCTTACATTATTTTATTGGTCATAAATCAGTTATCACAATATTATATTAAATTATATGCTATCAGTTGCCACACATATTTTGTTTGTCAGATTATTAAAATGCTACCACGTATTTATTATATTATTACATGAAGATATAAGATCATATTATATTATTTCATTATTTTATTATGGTAATAAAATTATAGTAAAAGAAAAGATATACAGAATTAGTTAAACAATGAAGAATATGATTACTGTTATTTATTATTATTAGTTTCAGTATAGTAGATTATGACATAAAATCCCTTCTCATATTTTACTACCATATTTTTATTAACTTAGAATAAACTTTATGAACCTGAGATTATTTTATTTGAGCTAGATTATTATTAAATAGAAGATTAAGACTTAATTATTAGTTTAATCTTAGTGAGTAGAAGTTATTAAAGTCATAAGAATACTATGAGTTTGTTATTTGAACTAGTAATAAAGGGGGGATAGTGTTCTTATGACATTGAGGTAGTATCCTGTGGGATATTGGCTCAATGTAATCTATCTTGTCACCTGTATTTTCACTTCAAGTCTCATGAAAATATTAAATATTTATTCAATTTATTTTATAAATTGAACGTTATTCGTATTTTTAAATTTGAGCTAGTGAAATATTTTAATTTTAATGCTGAATATTTTAGTTATTAATTATTAACTGAGATAGAACCCGTTTTATTTTATATCATATATTATCTGGAAGTGAGGATGAAAAATAAAAAATATAACAATGTATATTTTGATTTTTAATAATTATTTCACAATTATTGTGTAAAAATAATCATGAATTTTAGACTTCACAAAAAAAAAAAATTAAGTTTTTAGTATTTCAAATTTTTTTTCAAATTAATTTCAAAAATTGTCTCAAAACAGATTACAAAGAACTAAATCCATCAAACACTAAAATAATTTTGACCTTGCTGCTATTTGATTACACTGACATCTTCAGATATTTTTTTAAAGAAAACTAATATTCGTTAGAACATGGTTTTAAAAAAAAGTAATATGATTTAAGCAAATATGGCAACAGCAATTTTATTGACTGAAAATGTCATTTCACTTAAGAAAAGATTCACAAAGATTTTACAATTATGAGTGAATTAGTTATGAAATTTACTAAAAGCTAATTAATTAAAAGGTGATGAAATTGTTTTTAAAAATCAACTTATAATCATCCTATTAAGTCATTTTTGAAATTGAGCAGTATATAAGATGTTCTCAGAATGAAAATGTTATTGTAGCAAGAGTAATACTTTTTTTTAATTAATTGTTTTTAAAAAAAGTTTTTACCAGAACTTTTATAACTTAGAGCTTCTGTTAAATTAGTAATATATGTACGATAATCTTTCATTCTAGAGAGCAATACATTTCAATAAAGTTGATAAACTAAAAAAAATTTGAAACATTTGCTAACTATTCTGTCAAATGATTTAAAACAAGCTATCAAGGAAAAACCTCACTTCAAATTTAAGTAATCATTTAAGAAAAGCTGCTCGAGTATGGAGTCTACATTTCAAGCATGGAGAAAACTTTCACAAATAACAATTTCAAAATCCCACGGATTTATTTGTATTATTAATAGAAAATTGGAACTGATATATATATATACTGTGTTAGAAATCAATCTCATTGCTATTTTTATAGAAATAAAAGTCTAGTTAAAGCAAAGACTGATCTAACATTATAAAAAACGTTAAAGTAAAATAAGCAATAAACTTTTTTCTTAAGGGTGTACTATAAAATAATCCTAGGCAAAAAAAAAAAAGCATTTTGATAATATTTTATATTCGTTTGAACCTATTTTATTAATAAATTACTGGCTATTGTAAATAATTTTGGATATTAAATAGTTATTTACTATTTTTAAAATAATATTTTTTAAAATCATAATTAATTCTGTCAAATCAAATAATAGAAACTCTAAAGTTAATCAAATATATGTGAGTATATCATACGTATTTCAAACCAGTCTCGTAATTAAATATTGTTATTAATTAAAAATATTTAACTTGCGTATATACAGTTTTAGCTCTTTATTTTTGATCTAATATTTCTTTTGTCTATGTTTGCTGTAATTGATTGATATTTTGAGTTTGAATTTACATAAATTAAAGGAAATCAAATATTTTGACTATTCTTGGTAGTCTAGTTGTGAGGAATATAAAAGTATGTGCATGTTATCTATTAAATAATCATGTCTAGAGATTAGATTACACATGAAGCTGTACATATTTTTTTCTCTCTAGAGGCATAGGCAAAATACTTTTGCTGTTTTACTATACTCATATGCATACACATATCTGCTGTCACTTGACATAATTTTTATTTGTATTCCTTTACATATTTGAAAGTTTAATTTAAAATTGTATGTTAAGAGTATTCTACATTCCATTTCATAGTTGAAATACCAACATTTTGACTTTTTGTAACATAAAGGCATTAAAAAATTTTATGTAAGAAAAATGCATAGCAAAATTATGAAACCAAACAATATATTTTCAGCTTGCGGATGTGATACTATTGTCAAATTAGATTTTCTTTAGATTTGAAATGAATGAACAGACATCTTAAGAATATTTTATGATGAATTTGAACATTGGGAGAAATAGATCTTAGTTATATTACAAAGATTATCTCAAAAATTCTTTAAAATAACGAAATATTGATTGCTTTTATTTGAAAGATACGGTCCAGGAAAGATAATGGAGAGCTACAATTTGCAAACTGTTGAAATTTTTCAGAAAGGAAAGTTTGTTGCAGATATTAAAAACATTACAATTTATCAAGTAAATAAATTAATGAATGAGCATAATTTTTACCTGGACTTATTTGTGATGCAGGGATTGGTTTATATAAACATTACAAAATATCTCTAAAGTATTATTATTGCTTTTCTGTTTATTTTTTTTGTAGTTGCTGATGATTTAGGTAATTAATGTTTTTATTTTGCACACTATTTTTCTATTTATGAGTCTTCATTAATAAATTACGTATCTATATGTTATATATACTTATACTATATAATAGTGCCACCCAGTGCAAGCCTTAATAATCAATGGATACAAGAAGATTTGGATGAGTAGGCACCAGATACGAATTTTAAGCACAAACCCTCTTGCATCCATTGATTACTAAGGCTTGCACTGGGTTGCGCTATTGTATGCAGAGTTTGCTACTGTTTTAATTAAAATAGGATTTGATATAGTTAAAAACCTATTCAAAAACCTGTTCAAAATCATGCTTTTAAAGTTATCAAATGGTTATAAAGTTACTGACAATTATTTGCAATTAAATTGTTGAAAATCGAATTGCTAAAATTTTGTTATAAAATATTATAGAAAGTAAACATGATAAAATTATTCTTAGTTTATAATTGTATATTATTAAAAATGATAACTAATAAAAGCATTATTAATATATAATTACATACTATTTTAAGTCAAATTAGCTTTTTTTTTTTTGTCCATGACATAACATTATTATTACTTTCATTCAATTTTTAGCAATGAATGTTTAATTAATTAAAAAGGCAACAACTATATATTAAGGACACATTCAACTGTCTCAAATATAAAATGTAATGATTTTTAAAAGTACAATATTAATCACCGACTGCAAAGACGACACGATTATCAATATGTACAAATATTGGGAATAAACACTTTATAAATCCATTGTTTTTAAAAATGTTTTTTTATGTAGTATTCTGTAACGCAATATATTGAAATTCCTCTGTTGTCTAGACTATTTTTCATTGTATTTGCATCTATTTATATATTATTATAGCAATAATAAAAATCGGGAAAAAAACAAAACAAAATATTTTTTCTCACCAAAACACTATTTTTTAAATTCTCTTAGATCTAATCCAATGTTGGTCTTTTGACAGTTACACTCTTCTCTTTTCGTCTTGAATGATATGGATTCTTTAGCTTCATTGTCAAGACAATATTGAGTTTCCGAAGATAATTCTGACAATCGTAGACTTACCATATCGGAATATCGTAAATGTCTTGTGGAATGATCATCAAAGTAACATTCATTATTTTTTATTTTTTCTCCTAATTGCATTTTTGCGACCTCTGCGGGCAAGACTTCAATTTTAATACTACTTTTTTTACAGCGGCATCTATTTTCTCCCAGAAATTCAGTCGGATTTTTTATTTTAGTTACAAAGTCCCTATGTTTATCAATGATTGTGTGAGAAGAAAAATGATCTCGGATAAGTTTTAATATGATACTTTTAGAAAGATGAAAAATTATTTTTTCCATTTCATTTTTTTTCAAGGAATACTGTTGAAGTGAGTTCATGGATTCAGAAGTTAAGGTGTTTTTTAGTAGGCTTTGGAAAACTTTAAAATCTAAATATTCACTAAATGCTTTAAAAAAATTATAATGTTTACTTGATTTTCTAGGTGAAATACTGATGAAGTTGGTATTACGATTTGGTAATGTAGTTTTTTCATTACTGAATATTTTGGTCAAATTTTTTTGATAAGGTTGGCACCATAATGTTTTGTCCTTGAAGAAATTTGGAAATTTTCGAGACTGTGATTTTTTGTTATAGTAATCCCATTCGATTTCATCAAACGAATTAGAATTTAAATGTCTCATATCACATTTCACTTGAATCAGATCTTTAGTGTTTTCTTCAAAATGCATTGGTATTTGCCTTCGATAGGTTGCTAAATGCTTTCCTTTACTACTACCTGATTTTGGTTCCTCATTAATATGTTCCTGAGGTTTAATATCGTCTAAGTTTAATAAGTGAAATAACCTACAGGTATTTCTTTGAGATCGTGAAGATTCAGATATCACTGAAGTTCTTGAAAATTCATTGAAAGAATCGAAATTAGAGATGAATATATCATCAGCAATATTATCACTATTGTTTTGACTGAAAACATAATGATGACTTTCATCCTTTTGATTTTGAACATGATAATTCGCACTGATTTCTTTATAATTATTACCATTGAATTCTCTTACACGAATACTTTCATTTGAAATTTCCTGCTCAATTTTTCCGCATTCCTTTGCTAAGCACAAACACTGTTCACCTAAGTTATTGTTATATGTTTCATCTCTATATTCTGGAGTCTGTTTACTGACTGCATATTCAGGACTATTCCTATCAGATAAATATTGCGATTGTAAGCTTGTAGCGGTTGAAAGATTTGCACTTTCTTTAGAAGAAAGTGAACGCACTTTAATCGATAAATCTTTAGTAGAAGAAATTGTAGGACTTGAATCGGGAAAGATTGTAATTTTAATTTGCTTTTTATTTTTTTCCTCAAGCGAATTAAGATTTTGTTTTGATGGAAGTGAAAAGGTATTTTCTGTAGATGATTTGTCATTCATTTTTTGTAAAGACAAAATCTAAATTTTATTAAATAAATAACGTAAATAAACTGAAAATATTTGCAGTAATATTAAAATAATTAAAATATTAAGTAACATTAAAATAAATCTGCATACTTGTTCTTTACTTATTGCATTAATCTATTTTAAACAATTAAGATTTACAAAATAATTATATCAAGAACATGTTCACGTGATTGATGAGTATTAGTAAAAGATTCAACGAATATACACAGAAAAGCTCTACAATAGTTCTTAATTATCTTAATTATTTGACTTCCTTAAATATGATTAAACCAGGAAAATAATTTCTGTTATTGTTATATGTAGAAAATAAATGGAAATATTCTGACAGTAATAATAAAAATAATCAGTCTTTATATATTTACAGATGATTATCATATAGTACAGCAATATTGCAAGAAGTCTTCAAAAATAAGTGTGGTCTATAATATTTTCAGGGCTGCATTATTAATTATCCAGGCGAAGTTCTCACATCTCTTTTCTAAACAAAGAAAACAGTAAGATCATGTATTTATTATCACTTGAATCTTTCATGCTAGGTAATTTTCTTATTACTATCTCGTTTTAAGAATTACTATTTGAACTAAATATTTGCTAGATAAATAAGTGTTGTCACGATTCAGCAAGTGATATGCAGATACGAATTTTAATTACTATTGTAGATTGTATTTTATTGAAATTTTAGTTATTTACTTTCATAATAGCCTGGTAATTTAGTAGTAATTAACATGATTTGGATTAGAATAGTCAAAGTACTTATGTATTAGAAAGAACTTAACTCATATATATTTCAAAATGAAAACTTATATATGGGTACAATAATCAATACAGTTAATCTATATAATTTCTTACATTTTACTAGAATTAAATACATACTTTAGTTAATAGACTTATGATCTATACATATAATGTTTTCCAGGCTGCTTTTCAACCCGTGGAAGTCAAGTTTTCCAGCAGAGTTCTTTGAAGTGTTTTTTTTTTGTCTATTTATTTGTTGAAATGTTTTAGATGTGCATCTCTATTAGTGGGTATTTCCCTGTATCGTTGAACTGATTTTTGGAATATAATACATTCTATTCCCAAAATGACTAGATAGTTAATTGCCTGACTTGATCACATCAAACATGTATTACAGAAACAATTTAATTATATTATAACAATTACTATAATTTACATTATTAATATTTTTATTTATTTATCTAAGTTAGGCTATCTGAAAATTATTACTCATTAAAATACATAGTTCATAAGATAGTCATAGCAAATACAATATATAAAATCAGATCTTGATTTTGAAATCAAATGTTTGAAAGAAGTGTTCTAAATTTTTATCAATAATTCAAATAAATACTACCAGCATGAAAATAGATTTTTGTCTCACTACTTTAAAATACACTATAGAATGTCTATGATGTTGGAATTTAAATGTTTAGAGGTGACAAACTTTTTAGATAGTTTTCTTCATGCTCAAAAATCGTTAGTTCTCTTAGTGTTAACACATTCATTTTAATTTTATATGCACATTAAACCATAACCTGTCTTTTTATATGTGAGTCTGAAGGTTATGTGGTTTATTTAAAAGATGATTCTCTAAAAGATTATAAGAGAACAACCATAAATGAATCACATCTGCATCTTTCTACAATGGATGGGACTGAAGGAGCACTTATAATGACAATCAACTACTTGTTATTAAGAATATATAAATCATCATCATCAACCATTATCAATCCATTGCAGGATGAAGGTCTCCAAGTTCAATTCACCTCCGATCTTTAGCTTCTTTTCTCCACTCACCCCTGCACACTTTCTTGTTTCATCCATCCATCTCACATGTGGTCGCTTTCTATGTCTTTTATAATCTCTTGGAATCAGATTAATATTTCAATTGTCCATCTATTATAATCTCTTCTAGCAATATGTCCAGCCCAACTTCATTTCAGTCTTTTAATTTTTTCCAATGAGGTCAGTAGCACCTGTTTGTTTGTTCTCTTATCCATATATTGTATTTTCGATCTCTTCTTGTTACTCCCAACATGCATCTCTCCATACTTCTTTAAGTGGTATGAAGTTACTGTATTGCTCTTCTATTAAGTATCCAAGTCTCAGATCCATAAGTAAGAACTGGTAAAACACATTTATTAAAAACCTTCCTTTTCAAACACATAGGCATACTTATTTTTAGTATCAAGTTATCTACCAAAAGCACTCCAATCAAGTTTAATTCTATGATTAATTTCATCCATTATGTTTCCATCTTTATTAATAATCTGACCAAGGTATTTGTAACTGTTAACTTCTAACTCATCGTAATCAATCTTTATTTTCATATTTTGAGAAAATCGATTAAACATTACTTTAGACTTTTTAACATTTATCTTTAGTCCTACTTTCATCTGATAACTCCTGCAACATTTCCTGCAGCTCTAAAGCATTATTTGCAAAAATAACTATATCATCTGCAAAATCTAAATGACTTAAATAATCTCTATTTACTTTCACTCCTTTAGCTTCCCATTTTAATTTACAAAATACTTCTTGAAGCACTGCTGTAAAAAGTTGTGGAGATATGGAGTCACCCTGTCTTACACCTTTCTCGATATTGACTTTTCCAGTATCATTATGTAATCTAATTGTTGCTGTTGCAATTTTATAAATATTCTTTAAAATATGACAATATCCTGGATCTATACCTTGATGACCGAATGCTTTAATTACTGAAGAAATGTTTATAGAATCAAATACCTTTCCATAATCTACAAATCCAAAACATAATGGCAACTCATATTCATTTGTCCTTTTTATAACTTCTCTCAATACCTGGATATGATCTATTGTACTAAAACCATTTTTAAATACAGCTTGTTCTCTTGGTTGGTGGAAATTCTATGTTCTCTGTAGACACTTTGTAATTCTCTTGGTAAAAATTTTGTATAAAACTGATAAAAGGCTGATAGGTCTGTAATTTTCACTACCTTTTTTATCACCCTTTTTAAATATTAATATTAATACTGCATTCTTCCAATCATCTGGTACATCTCTATCATTTAGACATTTGGTATCCAATACCTTTTTTATCATCTTTTTTAAATATTAATATTAATACTGCATTCTTCCAATCATCTGGTATATCTCTTAGACATTTGGTATCCAATACCTTTTTTATCACCTTTTTTAAATATTAATATTAATACTGCATTCTTCCAATCATCTGGCACATCTCTATCATTTAGACATTTGGTATATAACTTTGCTAAAAAATGTTAAATTTCTTCACCTGCTTCTTTTAATATATAAATTATAATTCCATCATTATTTTGAGCCTTTCATTTCTTCATACATTTAATTGCGTATCTCACTTCTTCATTTAAAATTCTGGGCAATTCCTAAGATGTAATAGATATAGGAGGTACTTGTTCTTTATTACTATATAATTCTTGATAGAAGCTTTCTATCCATTTCATGATGTCATCTCTCTTTTTAGTAATAACTCCAACTTTTTTTCTTATTGCAGATATAAATTTCCTACCAATACCAAAATGTTGTTTTACACTCTTGAGACTTTTATTTTCTTCTACAGCTTTCCTTGCTAGTTCACAGTTATACCTTCTTATATCATTTTCAACTCTTTTCTGCACCATTTTAGAAAATTCATGGTTTTTGTATATTTTATATTCCTTCTTTTCTTTATAAATTCTCTAGTCTCAGTAGAAATTTTATTGGTCAATTGCTGCTTTTTTCTACCAGCTATCTTTGTTGCAGTCAAAATAATTTCATTCAAATCTGAATCATGTTGAAAATCTTCTACTACTTGAAACCGATTTATAAGTTCTAATTTAAATTCATTAGAATGTTTCTGAAGATCAAGAATAACAACTGTAAATTTTGTTTTTCTTAATAATTTTTGTCTCTCTAGTTTTGCATTAACACGTATCTTACATCTTACTAATCGATGATCACTTCCTGTGTTAAATTTATTAAGAACATTACAATCTTGAAATATGTATTTTCTGTTAGTCAAAATATAATCCAATTCTGCTGTACCTTCATTTGGATGCTTCCATGTCCATTTCCTTTTAATATTTTTTTCACAAAAAGAATTCATAGTATAAAGTTGTTTTTTTTCCTGAAAACTCCACAAATCTATGTCCTCTCTCATTTCTATTACCATAACCAAAATTACCTACAGCACTTTTATCTCTCATTTGTTTACCAATTCTAGAATTAGTCTCCCATAACAATTTTAAAATGTCGTTTACTGTGATCAAAAGCCTTTCGTACATCCGTATAAAAATCTTCTATTACTTCATCACTATGAGAACTTGTTGGGGCATAAACCTGAATTATCTGCATTTGGTATCTGCTATTAAGTTGTATAACTAATCTTGCCACTCTGTCTGATACACCACCAATCTTCACAATGTTGTCCTTCCATTTTTTATTTATAATGAATCCTACTCCAGTTGTATTTCCAATATTTGTTGTGCTTTTATAATGGAGTACATTTCCACTTTTTAAATCAATTGTCTCTTCACCTTTTCTTCTAACTTCACAAAGTCCAATAATGTCCCATTTAATATAAGACAGTTCTTCTTCTAATTCTTGCAATCTTCCTTCACTTGAAAGTGATCTACAGTTGTAAGTACCTAAATAAAAAGTCGTCATCAAATGGCAGCCTGGGTCCGCAATCACCCTAAATAAACATGTAACACTCCTCTATGTCATTTTCCTCTATTTCTATACAGAATCTAAGTTCTCACTGCAAAGGCAGTTTGAAATAAATAAATAATAAGGAACTACGATTGTCTTTGATGATAGTTGACTATTTCTTATCCCTTTTAATATACACCCTAAATGCAGAGTTCAATTAGACACTGAATACAAAATGGCATATAAACGTGGAACATTTCTTACAATAAAGTTATCCAATTATATCGTAAACAACAACACACAAAATAAGTCCATAATTTTTTAGAAAATAAAAATATCCAAATTGTATACGTTAGAAAATAATACTTGAAACTTTTTGTATTGATAATTGAAATTTTCTAATGGAAATATCAGAGAATATATAATTAGTTATCGTTTATATATTTACGACAAGAAATTTAGAGTCCAATAATAAAAAAGTTGATATGTATAGGGGCCAGATTTGACCTAAACCAGTACACTCAATTAATTAGTTTATAAATAATACACGAGAAAGTTTTAAATTTAAAATGTTTATTATCCTGAAAATATTTATAGATTGATAGTATTTCAACTAGCAACTTGTTGATCGAATTCCGTAAATTAGATCAGTCTTAATCATGCACTAACTCTTTTTATAGTGTTGAAATATAACGCTGCATTTTTTTATTACAATACCTTTCTTATTCTGTTAACTCTTCTCTTAAGTTTTTACTACAGTGCTTTCTTCATCATTTTTCACTGTTCACGCACTGCTGTTTTGTGAGCATCGTACTGGTCCATTCACATTATGCACTATACTACTCTCTGGTTATTCTTTCTATTGCGCTAGATAGCAGTTTTGTTTTACGTGTACTTAATTTGCATACATAGTTTCACATTGTTCCTTTGCAAATTAGCATATCTAAGTTATTTTATATTTGCATAATTTTAATATTGTGCATACTATCTTTTTTCTAGAGTGAATCTTTAATGACTTTTATAACTGACTAATTTTACATGCACTCATTCATATAACTTCTTGTTCTTTTTGCATTAGTATTTTAGGCAAATAAAACAATTCCCCTTTATTCTAGAAATAGGATGAGTTTAATCACAGACATAATCTTTGTAATTTTGTAGCTTTCTTGATGTATAGATCTTTCTTCTCCAATAGGTAGTTCAGTATCGAATTCAGTAAATTATCCTATGAATCTAGATTTGAAGATTTTTTTTCTACATTAAAATTCAGAATTAGTAGATTCACCCATTTTAATATTTTGTCTGTTTTCTAATAAGACATCCACATAAGTGGTAGCAGAACTTTCTATTTTATCATTATATCTATTAGCTCACAAAAATGGATTTTTAAATGGTTAATATGCTTTCTTACTTTTCTATCATTTTTTGTTTTAATTATGTCTATTTGTTTAGACAGTAGCTTGGTTATAACCCTAGGTATCTATTTATTTTTTAACATGTCTCTTATCCAGAGAGTTTGTCCTATTTTAAATTTGACACTTGATGGTCTTATCTCCTTCTCTCTAGTTTTGTCTGGAATTAACACTGGAGTACATGTATTAAAATGGCAGTGTTTTAAAAACATAGTTATTGAACTCTATGCAAAGTGCTGATAAACATTGTTGTAGTCAGTGCTTCATAACTATCTTAGATATTTTATTTATTAAATGTACATTTTAGATGTTGAATGGCATTTACCTTTTTCATTAATCCATTTCATTTGGGTGATACAATGGTGTTGAAAAATGCTGTATCACCTTTTCAGTGAGAAAATCCTTTAACTGTATTGAAAAAAAATCTTGCACCATTGTCAGTAACAATTATGATATCAGAGTGTTGTGAACAGTTCATTTTAATACTCTTATTAATTATTAGTATTATAAATATAAGGGATTTGAACACAATATTTTAAGCACCTTCAATTATTCACACTATCTCAAACCACTGATACACATGACCACACACATGTAGAAAAGATAAAGCAGCACTTATCAGTTGGTCCATATTATCATCTTCCACACACATATATATAATCAGTGCTCAGTTTATATTAAGATAGCAAATCTTTATACTTTAATGGACAGGTTTCAATCCACTCCAATCTCCAACTCTTCAGCCATCCATACCATTGAAAATCTGATGATGGAAAGCCCAAATCCCATGCTGATGCCAATATTATTGCCATGCCCATGTTGACTTCAGGTCACTCTGATCCCTCACATGTAGAACCATATCCATTTAAATACAAAGAAGAGCATTGATTATATATATATGTGTGTGGGGAGATGATAATCTGGACCAAATGATGAGTGCTGGTTCAGCATGAAATACATATATTGGTGATTATTTATCTTTTCTACACGTGTGTGGACATGTGTATCAGTGGTATGAGATAGTCTGGATAGTTGAAGGGTGCTTGAAAATCTGGTTCAAATCCCCTATATATAGAATTAAGCTCC
Organism: Epiperipatus broadwayi; assembly: GCA_028023455.1. NCBI lineage: Eukaryota > Metazoa > Onychophora > Udeonychophora > Euonychophora > Peripatidae > Epiperipatus > Epiperipatus broadwayi. Next base: position 1,243,617 of record JAQFVV010006230.1, on the reverse strand, counting down.
AGGTGTATGAAGAATGCCTGTCTTTCAAATCTTATTAGTATTGGTAATTTTGACCATTCTCTATTATGTTCATTTGAAGTAAAAAAAACCAATAACTATAAGAAACATATATTTATGGAATCATTTTGCTTAGTCTAAATGGTTTCTTTTCCATGAGTTTTTAGCTTTGAAAAATGGTTTTATTTTCTTTAAAGATAACCTCACTGTTTCTTGCCATGCTTGTCATCTATTTACATTATTCATGTCTGGCCACCAGTCACATGAACAAACTAATTCTCTCATGCAAACCATTCTGGGATGTCTTTTATAGAGCAACTGAAGCTTTTATCTCCTTCCAACATTTGGAATTAAAAACTGTCATAAGAATACATTTCTTTACATATAAATAAACTTTCACAAGCATTTCAGATTTGCAGCACTATGTAGTTTGGTCTCAATTTTGATAGGCCTTGTTTGATCCAATTTTTTACTAATTGATATCCAATATTATTTTTCATCCATTCTGCTACATCTTTACCATTTACAACTTTAGATTTTATGATGTCTATATAGTTGACTTCTGTAATATTGGATTCATGTGTGCTTTTATCTGGAGTTCTAGAAAGAACATTTGCATGCTATATCTGCTTTCCAGGCTTGTATAATATTTCAAAATCACACAAAACTAGTATATTAACACATCACAGCAAATATTGGTTAGCATGATCCAGAGTATTTTTACTTTTTCCAAATATCCCCAATAAAACTTTATAGTCTGGGAAAATTTTGAATGCCCATAAACATATTAATTGAATTTTTTTACTGTGAATATTATTGCCAAGAACTTCATTATCTAATTGGCTCTAGTTTCCTCAACAACTGAGAGTGTTCTGAATGTGTATGCAGTAGAATGTTTGCTTCCATATACACTATGAGCAATTGCAGCATCTATTCTGAAGTTTGAGTCATCTGTCATAATCACAAGATCTCAAACTTTGCAATAATGCATTAATAGTTTATCAGATGTCAGAAAATCTTTTACTTTTCTCAAAGTCTCATTCTGTCAAATCCCCCCCCCCCTTTCATTCCTGATTTAGAGTAAGGTTGCTATATGGGATTTTTTTTTTCAAAATACTGTCTTGTAATTCTTTAACATTTGTTGGCTTGGGGCATTCTTAACTCAGTGATATTTCCTAGATTCGGATATTTGCCTTTATTCATTATAATGTGTCCCAAGAATTCAATTTTTTTTTTTGTTGACCAGATACATTTGAAACATTAAGCCTTAAACTGAATTTATTTAACTTTGCACATGGTGTTTATATGTTTTTTTCAATTCATTTTCAGTTTCAGAAACTATCAGAATATCATCCAAATATGGTATAGCTTCTTTTGTTCCTCTTAATAGACTGTCCACTTCAGCTTGAAAAATATTCAGTGCTGTGGTAAGCCCATGTAGTAATTTACTGAAGTTGAACAGATTCATATGCCTGTTTGTTGTAAATAACTTGGTTGTACTAACAGTAACTAGGATTTGGTAAAATGCTAACTGTGAATTCAATTTAACAAAAGAGGAAGCTTTTTGTATTTTCTTACACTTGGTACAGGAGAAGGTGATTTATTGACATTTTTATTTACTATTACCCAATATTTACCACATATTCTTATGTTACTATCTAATTTCAAAACAATAATTATGGCTGTTGCTCAGGTGGATTCTTCTTTCTATGTAATAATGCCATTATTTATTAAATCATTTAGTGCTTCCTTAACTTTATGATTAAAAGTGAATGGAACCTTCTTAGGTCTAGACAACTTGTGTATTATATTAATTATACTACTTTTTTTTTTTCCTTTTTATTTAACCCTCTTTTCACTTCCTTTTTTGTTTGTTATAATTACCCCCCATCCTTTTTTTTTAACCTTTTTAAAAATTTTTTTTTTTTTTCACTTTTTTTTTTTTATTTAAATTTTATTTTTTTTAAAAAAAAAAGACATCTTTATTTAAATAAAGACTAATAAAAAATCCATATTTTTTAAAAAAGGGGGTTCTCTCAAAAAAACAAACCAAATAATTTATAAATTTATCAACAAAAAAATATTTTTTTTTTTTTTAAAAAATATTATTTTTAAAAAATTTTTTAACAAACCCAAAAATTAATGATATATATATTTTTTTAAAAAATTAAGAATTATTTTAATAAAGAAATTATTTAATAAAAAAAATTTTTAAAAAACAATTTATAAAAATAATTATTTTGACTCTAACAAAACCCTGCTGATATTGAACTATAAACTTAATTCAGGTCTACAATACTAATTAAGTTTATAGGAAGATGTGAAGCATGGATCGGGCTTCAGATCCATTGCTTCAATATATTTGTTCAGTTTTTTTTCTTTAACTTTATGAGCTAGATTTTAAAAGGGAATGTATTTCTTATTACTGCATCTAATTGTATTCTTTTAATAATATTGAACCTGATTCTCAGAGGTTTGAATCAGTTACATCCCAATATAGGACAGACTTTTAGTAACTACATGTAAAGGTAAATTTTTTTATCTGTTTGTTTACTTTTACTGGTACTATTTCTATTCATTTTATAAATATATCAAATTTATTAAGCGCAAACAGATAACATTGCAATAACGTGAAAGTTAAAACCTTCAACAGATTCACTTTAAACATGCTTATGTGACAGCCAATCAGATGCAATAATAACAGCACATGGACCCCTCAATTCTCAAACACAAGTCAGAACTATATGAAAAAGATGGGATCCACCTGTTCTATGCCTCAATTTATATATAAATAAGCCAGACTCAAGCATTTTAAACTAAGAGTGTGAAGCTTAAATACCTTCTCATATAATTCATTAAATATTATATATAAATAAACAATGCGAAATCTTTCGATTTACTATGAAGCAATTTTTTAAATCTAATGAAATGATATTAATAAATGTAAATATATCAAATTTATTAAGCGCAAACAGATAACATTGTAATAACATGGTTTAACTTTCACGTTATTCATTTTATATTAATATGATTCCCATTTACATTTGTAGCAAGCAAGATGTCTTTTTGATTTAAATACTATTTTTTCATTTGCTGTTAATGGCTATCCAATCATTTAAAGGGATAAGTGATAAGCCTGCACCATTATCAATTTCCATTTTGATAATTTGATTGTAAATTTTATTAACATTTACTGAAATCTTAAATACTCCTCCTCGATCTATTATTGGCAAGTAAATATAACATGATTTTCTGTCTGTTTGTACAAAATTTTGATAAATGACCTTCTGTCTGCAATCATTATATTTTTCTAAATTTACTCTTCTTTATGTGTCATTCAAACAAAGACATCATACTTAGTATTATTTTCAGTCATCTTTGCCTTTGCCTTGTTTATATGTGTGGTTAGTTTAATTTCACTGCCATCTTTTTTTTTACATGTTCTAAAAAAGTTTTATATGCTATTCCTCTTTCAATGGTGAGATATAAATTAGTGTAGACTCAACAATACTTGTCTAAGTTTTCCATAGCATATGCTCCATAACAGCTGGTCTAATATCATTGCTTCTAGGTAGTCTTTAAACTCACATTCCTTTGTTAACCCTCAAGGTACAATATCATAGTCTCTTATGTTTCTATTTGGTGATGGCATTCTATTTTGGAAGGAAAGACATACTATGTATTTCAAAATTGTTGGTTTGAAAGATTAGATTTAACCTTTGTAGCAACTCTCGTAGAGAATATTTTCATACATTTTTGAATCACTAAGACAATTAGCTATTTAAAGCATCACCTTTCTCAACGTCCACATAAAGAGTTGAAACTTTCAGTTTACTATTCAAATGTTATTTATATATTTTGATATGACTTAGTGTATTTGCCATTGTGCTGGATTGTTTTCATTGAATGACATTATCATACTGTTCTGCATTGCCATGTAGTATGTTAAATGTTACTAACTGATTCATTACACAGGTTTTTGAGAATGTGTCACCTGATGCTTACAGGTTTGAAATAGTTGACTGTGGCAATTGAAATATACAGGGACTAGATTTGACCTCATTAAAATTATTTTAGAAATATTACCCCCAAAAAATTTTAAACTTAACAGAGAGTTTATTATCCTGAAAATATAATATTAGTAGATTGTTAATATTTCAGCTAGCAACTTGCTGATTGAATTCCTTAAATAATATCAGTCTTAATCATGCATGGACAATTCTTTATAGTGTTGGACTTAACACTGAATTTTTTTTTATTACAGTACTTAATTTTACTCTATTAATTCATCTTTGTTTTCACTATAATGCTTTTTTTCAGCATTTTCCAGTATTCACACCACTCACTTTACCACTACATTGCTCTCTAATGCTCTCTGGATATTCTTTCTATTGCTCTAGATAGCCATTTACATAAAAGATTTTGCTATTATCCCCTTGAAAATTAGCATATCTAAGTCATTTTTATATTTGCATAATGATACTGTTCTATTAGTTTATGTCAGTCACTTGATGGCATCATTTATATGCAAAAACACATAAATATGCCATTTACATGACCTTATTTTTATGCAAAAGCACAATTTTAATACTTTTTTTTTTAGAGTGAATCTTTAATATTTTTTATATTGACTAATTTTACATGCACTCATGTAATTTTGGTTTTCAGTTTCATTTTCATTTTAATATTAGTATTTATTAATATTAAGATTAATATTATTAAAATATATTAGAAATATTAATATGAATTAGTATTTAATTATATTACTATTTACAAAAATAAATTGGATTGAAAAGTTTCAATGTTTTTATGGTATGTTTATCATATTGAGTAAAAGATTTGTATGTATGTTTTCTGTCAAAGATTAATGAAGCAAATTTTGGCATTAAAATATTAAGATTAACATAATTTATTTAGCGTGTCCTATTTAAATTATTAAATATCCTGATTTTGGAGTGCAATGATTAGTATATCCATTGGTCATACCCATAACTTAGAATTCATAGCTGGTTAAATGGATTTCCCCCCCAAATAGCTGGGTATTTTTGAGTAAACTTACATTTTTTTAGGTAGGTGATTTATAGCCACCCCAAACAGCCATTCTAGCTATTCTTAACTGGATGGTAAAAATTTCCAGATTTTCCAATGTACTCTAATTGTAATATGGTACATCACTCTTTATTGGTATTAGACATATCATATTGTGAATACTGAATCAATAGTTAGTGCTGGCTTGATCAATTGGCAAGCCTTAAAAATGTGCCTCTTAAAATATCTTAATCACATTGTTAATGTAGATGAAAACTTAATGTATACAATTAATCCTAAAATTTAATTTGATGGAGTGCTTTGACAGAAATTACTGAGTAATAAAAAAGTAAGTTGTTTGAAAAGGAATGCTTTTTAATTATATGTTTTACCAGTTATTAGTTATAAATCTGGAGCTTGGATACTTAATAGAAGAGCAAAACAGAGATTTTATATCAATCAACATAATATGAAGTATATGTTAGGAGTATCCAAAAGAGACCAAAAATGAAATACATGGATTAGAGAATAAATAAATATCCCTATCATCAGTGAAAGATATAGGAAACTGAAATGAAGCTGGGCTGAAAATATTGCTAGAAGAGATGATAATAGATGAACAGTTGAAGTTTTAAAAGAGATCCTAAGAGATTATACAAAAATCTAGAAAATAACCACATGATATGGGTGAATGAAATAAAGGAAATTTCTGGTTAAATTAGGGATCATAAAATTAGATTAAAACTCAAAGAGATCTTTATCCTGCAGTAAGTTGATAATAGTTGAAAATGATAGAAATTATTCTTAGATCATTTAATTGCCTTTGGGATATTGTCTAAATAAAGTTGTACAATTTTTAGTTTAGGAAGATTATCTTTAACTGTTATTATACTTATAAGGAGTGTTAGTGAAATTATTTAGGCCACAACAACAATTTTCATTTGAGACGATAACTGTGTAAACAAAACAAAGGGATATGAAAATATTAGTCAAATAATCTGAAATTCTATAAAATGGTAAATAAAAAGTTAATAATGATGTTAGAAAATATAATTATGACATGACAAGGAAAATCACAGGGGAGAATAAAAGTTAAAGCAACATCTTGATATTGAAAGAAAAATTATTTCAGCAATGAGAAAAAAAAAACTATTACTATAAAGAGAGTTGATACCATAAAATGCATGGAAAATTCTACAAAGAATTACAAGTAATAACAGAACAAGAATAAAGAGATAAGACATGCAATTAAATCTATGAAAAAGGGAAATCTCAAGAAATGGTGGAAATATTATTAACATCTTAGAAGCACATGAAAAAATAGAAAAATCATTGGAAAATTTATAAGGATAAGCCAGATGAATGGAAGATTGCTAAAGTAATATGATATTTAAGAGAATGGTTAAAAATATATTAGAAATTGCAGACTTCGATCTGTTCTATGCAAAATTTTTAATAGATAATTACAACTCATCTACAACAAATTTTAAAGTTAAACCAATCAAAAGATCAAGATGAATTTAAAAGGGATTTTACTATGTGATATTGAGAAAGAAATAAGATATGAGTTGCTATTATGATTTGGTTAGTAAATCATAAAAAAAAAAACATTTTTTCCATAGTAATTAAGCTTTGGACCATGAAAATATAAATTCAGGATATAGTCATATTCTAGGGGATATTTATCAAAATGTAAGACATGATTCCATATCTCCAAAATTTGTTACAGGAATTTTTACAAAAAGTATTTGTGATTTAAAATATGAAATTAAAGGAATGAAAATATACAAATCTTATTTAAACTATCTATATTTTGCAGATGATATGATCGTTTTAGCAAATAATATACTATGCAACTTCAAGAAATGTTGCAAAACTTCTCTGATGAATGTAAACCTAAAGATAAATAATGAAAAAGACTAAATGATGCTCCTATGGTGTATAAAGCATGACACTTCTTGATGGAGTTTCATAATATTTATTACTGAATGAAATGAAAAATAATCATAAAAATTAAAATAACTGCATTCATTTTAGAATTTATATCTAAAGTGTTGTATGTACGATTCAGTCTACTGACACACCACCTCCTCTTGCAAGTCTATGGTTGGCCATGCTCTGGAAGAGCATGAGTAATGAACTTCATGGGAAACCACTTGTACTGGATAATAAAAGGACTTTTTGGCAGGTATATAATCTCAAATATCCGAACCGGACTCCTCTTCCTGTAATACTGGAGTTGAATAATAAATTGCTTGTTGGAAGGGCTAAACGATGGTATCTAGAGACAAAGCACATTGACTTCATCCTAAAAATGAATTTGGACTCTCTTCCTACCAGTCAGTTCCTGGTATTGAGAAGAGGCTTTAAAAGACTCAGCTCCCAATGTCAGCTATGTGGTCACAATGAAGAGAGCTTTGATCATCCGGTTTACTCTTGTCCAGCATTATCTCCAGAGACTTTATCATTGATAAGGTGGCACTTGACATCAAAGATGCACTTTCAGTGAAAAACACCACTAAAAATTGTCTCTTTGTGAATGTTAGACTCTCTATTTTTCTGACATTCGCAATATGGTTGACAAGGTGTAAAATAATCTTTAGAACATCAAACATACCAGTGATGGACATATTCTTGAAGCTCCTTCTACAGGAAAATATTAGAGACTGTGCGATGTCACCTGATCTTCTGTTTCATAATACATGGGATAAAGTGGGTTTTCCCATTCTGTCAGATAGTATATGTGAAGTCACTCTCGAACAAATATTCTGACAAAAAACAATGATATCACAAGCATCTATGGTTTGAACTTATTGTAAATCTTATAGTGAAACCGTATGATATATCAATGCTTTATGACAATACCGTGAATGTGATACCCACGAGCATTGATTGTTGGTCTTGCATTTAAGTCTAATGTATAGTATAAGACAAGTTATCTTGAATAAAGTTTTTATTTTAAAAAAAAATGAAGAAAGTGATATATTTTGCAATAAAATCTGAATATTAAATAAAAGAAAGCAAAAGATAATTCATGCACAAAATCTGTATAAATAAAAATAAGCAAAAAATATTTCTAGCCAATTCAACAATAAATGTAGACATTTTATCTCTTTAGCAAACTCCAATTTTATAGGATCTAGTTAACAATTTGAGTGATGATGATTATTGTTTGTTTGCTGAAACTTAATTCGATTTTATGCTAATATTTGATTGAATGACATAAATATTTATATATTTTTGAATTTTAACATCATATCTGCATTCAATTTCCTATCTGTTGCTTGCTTTCATTTAGTTAATACACATTTAGTTAATACCTATTTGTAAAGAAGTTTTTTAAAAAACATTCTTAACATTTTTGCCCTTGGTGGAACTTTAACGTTTTTTTCAAATCAGTGATTGTAGCGCCTCTACAACTGTCATTCTACCTTTTATAACCCAGTAGATGACTTGTGTAATCAAGTCAAAACGTCGGTATATAAATAATTAAAATTTTTAACATGGATGAACCCGCAAAATACGCCTTTTATATATGCAACCCATGAAAATCTTTGTATCAACATATATATACATACAAATTATTGAAATTGAAACTTGATGAGTAAAATTGGAATTGATAAAAAATAAGAATATCAACATTTAAGTCTCTTAAATGTATCTACAGAAGCTTATCAAATATTATCTTTTTGATATATTTACTTTAGACACATTTTGGACTTGGCCTATGTTTTGCCTGTTTTATTCAATATATTGTATTGGTCCCTAATTTAATAATTTAAATGGGTTTAATAAACAGCTTTACAACTATTTTCTATTTGCACTGGATCCAACCGAAATACATCTTTATTTTAATACACATTTTGTCATTTACTTTGTTATATTTTTAATACTATAGGAATGGACTGGCACTTTAAGCAGAGGGGAGAATACCATTGATAGCCTAACCATGAATGATACCTATGGTCAGTTTAGCTATACGGTGCATAACCATGATCACATTTCCTGATCAAAGCCCACTAGACTGCTGGAACAAAACCCTGCCATCCAAAGCATTTTATTTGTTTTGAGAATCAAACTCAGGCACAAGCTGATCATATGTGTTATACAGCCAGCATTCTTGGATTATAGGCACACTTTTTCTAGTATTTTATCTGTCTTTCCCTTCCTATGATTATCCTTTGCTATTTGAAAGTAATTCCATGTTACCTATCATTTTTTCTTTCTTAAAAACTTCCTTTTTATTATGTTTTATTTCTGACACATCTTTATTTTCAGATTCAAGATTATTGTTTGAGTCAGAAATATTTTCTAGTTCTGGCTTAATTTCTGAGTCAGACTTATTTTCTGGTTCTGGTTTATTTACCATATTCAAGCTATTTAATTGTGCATATTTATTTGTGCTTTCCTGTTTATTTTCTTTTTTATTTAATGTATCTTTTAACTGTTTTATACTCATTTTCATATTTTCTATTATTTTCCTATCTTCCAGTCAGGCTATCCTCATTTTCCATATTAACTGTTCTATTTGTTTGTTGAACATTTCTGTGTGTTTCTCAAATTTTTTCTCAAACAACTCCATAACTTCATTTTCTTTTATGTTATTTTTTCTACTTTACTGGTTACTTCCTCTTTTTTTATTTTCATTATTTTTTAACTATTTTAAATCGAAGTATTCAACTAACTCCAAAATCCCCCTCAGTCCTCTCTAATTTCCACTTGACTATCAACAACCCTAAATAATAAATTTATATATCTCTCTTTCTTCTCTCTTCTTTTTATTTACATTATATACCTTACTCTTTTTATTTTATATTTTTAATATTATAACTTATTTGCCTTGGTCTATTTCTCTTCTCACACTGCTCACTGATTTCTTTTTATTACTATGCAACTTAGCGTTTATTTTAATTTTTAGTTTCGCATTTTTAAAATTATGCTGGGTCAATTATGGCACTTTAGCACCCACATTAGTTGGCATTTGTACCAGATCATTCATTTAATAGTGTAAATGGTTTAATAAATAGCTTTATAACTATTTTTCATTTGTACCAGATCCAAATGAAATACTACATCTTTATTTTAATACATATTTTATCATTTACTTTGTTATATTTTTGTTACTACAGGAACAGACTGGCTCTTCAAGCAGAGGGGAGAATATCATTGACAGCTTAACCATTAAAGATACTCACAGTTAGATTTGGGCTATACAAAGCATAATCACAAACACATTTCCTGACTGTGGCCCACCTCGACTGCTGGAACAAAACTCTGCCATCCAAAGCATTTTATTTGTTTTGAGAATCAAACTCAGGCATAAGCCAACCATGTGTTATATAGACAGTATGCTCTGATGACAGACACACCAATACAGTGCTTGAAATATCCCCAAGATAACTCCTACCCTTAATCAGGGGGTCCAGCACATTTTACTTAACATATACAAATATTTATATTTTTAAATCAATGGTGATGCAGTGACAAGAGAGAGAGAGAGAGAATATACCTAATAATAATTAAGCAAACATTAGTATTTATTGATGCACCACATATTTAATATAATATAACAGTATAAAATTTTACATAAAGACAGAAATAAATTATTACTTTCAAGCTAAATTTTATAAGTCTTTTGTTAAAGTTTATTTCATTTAAAAAATAAAGTGTCTAGACAGTTATTACCTAGGTTTTTCATGATATTAAGATGACACAGTTCCTTTGGTTTGATTTTCTAACTGGTTGGCCTTTTGGTATCCATCGATGGTTTCATGCTTTTCTTTCCATTCTTCAGATCAACAATAGGAGAGATTATGTTGCAGTGCCTATTTCACCATTTAAGCATTAGTTTCAGGCAAAGATAGCAGATTTTACTGATGACTTGGGACATGAAACCCAAACACTCCTATGGTTTTCCAGCAATGCATGTTGCTAATTCTGAGAGTTCTGCATTAATACTGTCCATAGCAGTAATGACTGTCTATATACTGCACTTAGATTTCTGAATCACTGGATAACTGAATGAATCAAGCAATGAATAATGGAATGAATCAATAACAGAAAGATCAGAATAATATAACAATAGCTACATGTGACATATATTTTTTCTATCCCATTGTTCATAGTTTTTATTTTTATCTTAATTTAAATCTCTTTTTAATTAATTTTATATTTTCCTTTAAACTAATCTTTTTTCTAGATTAATCTACTATCTCACCACTTTTATACTAATGAGATAGTTTACATAGTTTGTAATTAATTATATTGTCAGTTTTATTTTTAAATGTTTCATATTTATTATCAGCCCAGAATCTTACTGGCATTCCAAAAGTTTTTTTATTGCTAATTAATTTTATCCTGATTTTTTACATTTACTTATTTTTAGACATTTTATTCTTTTAATTTTTTTTAACTTATAAAAAGGAGAGGGTGAGTTTTAAATCTCTTTTTTTCCTTCTAATTCTCTTCCCTATCTGCTCTCAATAAAAAGCTTTAGGCTATTCTAAAAAAATATGACACATTCTTTTGCTTTGACAAAATTATATTTTAAAAATTTACTTCTTAATTAATTATTTCATTAACTATTCTCACTTTTCTTAATAAATTTGATCATATATTTTTAAATTATCAAATATGTAGCACAGATATGTATGTGTTTTAAAACATATATCTTGCATCCCAATATATTCTTTATTGCAAAATGCATTTATTTTCTTTATTTTATTTAACATACAATTGTCACTATAAACTCAAAAATAAAAGCAATCATTTTATTATTTATTGATTACTTTTTCTTTTGCTTAATATTAAAACAGTATAGATCAAACAGGGAGACTGTAACTTATAAGTCATTGATTAAATAAGCTAAAGTAATGTTCAATTAATTTTTTCAGAAGAAATTTAAGATTGATAATCATATTAGAAGAAGCTAAGAACTAATTTTTGATCAAATTTTTAATATAGGTGGAATCATAATATATGAAATTAATTATAAAATTAAATTTATGGGTTGTTTTTAGTAGAAATAATTTTATATTAAAAGGAAATGTGCTTATGTGTTTGAAAAGGAAGGTTTTAATAGATATGCTCTACCAATTCTTATATATAAATCTGAGACTTAAATATTTTATAGAAGATCAATACTGAAATGTCAAATTACTCACTAAAATATGAAGAGATGAATATTGAGAACAACAAAAAAGTGAATGTGACATATGTGGATAAAAGAATAAGCAGTAAGAATTGGCTACTGAAAGAATTAAGACTAAAATGGAGCTGGGCTTAATATATTGTTAGAACAAATGGTAATAGATGGGCAGTTGAAATATTAAACTGGATCTCAAAAGATTGTAAAAGAACCAAGGAAAAGGCAGCATGTGAAATCATGGATAAAATAAAAATGTTTATTGAGGTAATGTGAACACTGATCTGAAGGACTGGATTAAATGTGGAGAGAACTGCAATCTGCAATGGATGAATGATGGCTGAATTTTTTAATAATCATCATCAATCTTACAGTGTGTAGAATCATAATTATTTAATTATTTTTATTTTATTTACTATTAATTTAATTAAAAATCAATTCATCTTCGATACATATATTGAAAATAATTTCTTATTAAAATTAAGTGAACAAAAATATTTTTATTTTAAATTTTATTTCATCTATCTAAGTTTCCATACTTACCAATAAAAAAAATTTAAAATATTAAATGATAAAAACAAACTATATTATTTAAAAAAGAACAAGGATAAATAAGATTGCAGGAACTGAGAAGACATGCCTTTAGTGCTATATGGACAAACCCCAGCTTGTGGACCAAATCTGGTTCTCTACTTCCTTTAATCTGGCTTGTCATTAATTTATTTCAGTGATGTTTATCTGATTCTAAATAGAAAGTGTTCTACTAACTCACATTAATTAATTAACTCTTTCAATCACAACTCCAGCCATCAAATTTTTGAACAGAGCCTAATTAGTGTTTCATTAAATATACATGTTTGATTTTTTTTTTTGCAGTTAAATCTTTTTTTATGAATATTATAGAATTAATTTATATTTTATAATATCTTTGTTTGAGCCTTCTAATGATTCAAATTTTAAAAATGAAATTTTAATATTTTAAAATTGCAAAAATAAATATAAAAATGAAGTTCTTATCAATAACAAAAAAAAATATTCATTGGACATTACTCATTGAAAAAGTTAGAACAACAAAATATTAGATATTAGAATTTTATGTTATTAAAAAAATGAATTTAGAATTAGTTATCATCAAAGAAACAAAAATCTTATAAAAGTTTATAAATTATTTACTTTTATTAAAATATTTTGCCTATCATCTTTGCAAAAGCAATTTTTTTAAAATCAGTAATGGCAGCTCCTGCTTTCTTATAACATACTTTCTAATAGTGGTCTTTTTAAAAATAAAATATTTTCAAAGACAATCTCCTATTAGTGACATATTTTTTGGTTTAATAATATTTTTACAAAAATATTGCATCATAATCATTAACAATTACTAAAAATCACATTTTTATTTTATTTAGCCTAGGGTTACACAATCTAAAGCATCAGCTAATCACAAATCTCATTTTAAGCCACTTTCTTCATTGCTTTGTCAGAACAATAGATATTGCACACAAAAGTCTGTAGCATGCTGACATCTCTTGGATTTAATATTTTAAAATAGTTAAGCTGATGTCATATGATCTGTGCAAAATATATCATGTTTTTCACATCAAGGTCTCTTTCTCACTTTGAGTAGAAGTGTGTAAATGTGTTACATGTCACTTTGGTAATTACCTTGGTTTTGTGCCTAGTTCAGTGCCTGCATTTATGATATGTTCGATTGAGTATCAGCAATGTAAAAAACAATTTTGTTTGACAATTCTGAATATAGCTTTGAAATTTGAGTCAAGAGTATGTAAAAAAAAGAAAAATAGATGCAGAGAATCATCAATTTCAAGACAACTGGATGGAGGATTATTATTTTATTCTGAATAAAGGTTTGCCTGCATGTTTGCTATGCAACAAATCTGTCAACAAAGAATACAACTTGAAAAGACACTTTATTTTGAGACATGCAGATCATCAAAAAATTGTTGGACAACCATGATAACATAAAATACAGAAGTTGAAAAAGAACTTGGATACCCAGCAGCAAATGTTCAACAAGCAAAGAATGTTGCACAGCAACATTGTTAAAGCCAGTTTTGTGATAAATTAAAAAATTGCTAAGCATTCTAAGTCATTTGCTGAAGAAGAATTGATCAAAGAATGTCTGCTGGATGTTGTAAGTATAATATGCCCTGAAAACAAAAAGAGAATATTAGTTTGTCAAGATGTACTGTTGTCTGATGGTGAGAAATCATGGCCAATGATAACTAAAAAAGTTGACAAGAGAAATATGCTAGATTCAAAGCATTTCCATTGGCTTTGGATGATAACAACCAATGCCTCTGATACAGCACAGCTAGCAATATTTATCCAGGGAGTTGATGCAGATTTCAACATCACAGACGAATTATTGTCATTTTGCTGCTAAAAGGGTCAATTACTGGTAAAGATATATTTAAAGAAATCAAAACAGTCTTTGGGAGATTTTGGCTTAAATGGAGTTCAATATATGTCATATGCCCTGACCCCTGCAATAATTGGTACATGGAAGGGATTTATTGGGAATATATCATGAAAAAACCATAGAACTACAGATCCATCTGGAAAATTTAACAAATTCATTATCCATCAACAAATGTGTGTATAAAATCGAATAAATTCACAAATGTTATGGAAGTTGTAGTAGCCAGTATTAATTTTTTAAGTCGTATGCATTTAATCACCACCAATTTAAGGAATATTTGACAGATCTATTTTTGGATTATAAAGATGTGTTTTATTATTGTGAAGTGAGGTGATTTAGTAAAGATAAAGTGTTATAATGATTTTATGATTTGACGCAAGTCACTGCAGATTTTTTGGGTATAAAAGAAAAAACCATTAATCAAATAAGAGAAGATGAGTGGGTGTATAATTCAGCATTTCTTGTAGATATTACCAGATACCTAAATGAACTGGATCTTAAATTGCAAAAACAATAACAATTGGTTCATGAATTGCATAGACATGTCAAAGATTTTGCAATAAATTAAGATTGTTGGAAAGTCAGATAAAAGCTAAATATTATTATCCCATATAACTGTTATGGAGATGAACTGAAGGCACTAGTAGAACAATTTGTTACAAGGTTTTCCAACTCCACATTTACTATATTTGCTTGTCCAATGGATATTGATGTATATAATGTGCCAGAAAACTTTCAGATAGTTCCTACTGAGATTCAAGCAGATTTAGTACTAAAATCACAATTTAACAACATTGCCTTAACAGATTTTTCTAAACTTTATTTATTTGGAAGAAAAATATACAAATTTACATGCCTTTTCTGCAAAATTATTTGTCTTTTCAACATCATATATATGTGTGAACAGTTTTTCTGAGAATGAAATACAATAAATCAAAAATCCAGACAAGAATAATAGACAAAAACCTCGAAAATTCTATGCAATTACTCTTAAGTAATATTAATATCAATATTGATAGTCTCATTGTTGAAATACAAGGCCAATCTTCACATTAAATTGTTATGTTGTTATTATTATAAAATTTATGTAGAGTTTTATACCAAAGCATAAATAAATGAAATATAAAGTAGCAATTTGTTTTAATTCATTCACTATAAATTTGTAATATTTAATAATTTGGTGTATGGCCCTTGACTCAGAGACAGAATGTCAATTTGGCCCATGAACTAGGAAAGGTTGCCCAGGCCTGCTTTAGTGGGTTATTAAATACAAACCTTGCAACACGAGAATAAAAGTCACTGAGAAATCATATAATTTGCTTTTGATTTCAGGTTTTTTTTTTAAAAAAGGAAATATAATCATTATTATTTTTTTGTTTCTTGCATTATTTCCAACCCCAACCAATTATTTCTATCTTTTTTATTTATATTTGTGTTAATATATACTTGTTCATTAAAGTATTTGAAAAATTTAAGAGTACATGAATTGCTTGTTTAATTAAAGAATTGAGTTATTTTTGATTATAAAGAAAAGGAGGTAGTGTATTCTTTCTACAAAAAGTAACTCTTTTTTAAATATTTCATTTAGATACTTTACTAATTAATCAAAAAGATAACTTAAGTATATACACTATACTTCAGTTTAAATATTAAATTCTACTAATTAAATAAAAAGTATTTTAAAAATATCTCAATTCTTTAACTTATCCTATTTCAGCACGAGTCAGCTTTCACTCCATCTTACCTGAGGAACCAGCCATTTTCATAGTTTATCTTTGTATTATAGATCATGAGCTATATGATTTGTAATATAGAGATGATACATTCTTTTGCTCTATTTATGCAAATAAATATTGTGATAGCTATCAGGAGAAGACTTTCTTGATTAGAACACAATTTCTGATATAATAATTTTTTTGAAATTGTTTGAAGGCAGAATATAGGGTAAGAGACCAAGAAGAAGAGAGACATTTTAATATGGTACAGGTGTGTACTATGAATGAATTCTTATGCAAAACTCAAGAGAAAGACGGAGAATTAATTGTATTACAATTTTTTTAGAACTACTCAAAAAACTATTTACCATGTCAAATTGTCAAATCTAGTAAATAATTTTTTTTTTTTTTCTGAACTTAAATAAAGGGTTTTTGAAAAATCTTTTGGGCTATTTTAAATGTTGTTTTATTTATCTATATGTTTTTAAGTCTTAAATATAAAGAAAAAAAAACTTGATTTTTTTTCTAATGCATTTTTTATTATTTTAGACAATTTCAAACAAGTGACCAAAACATTTATTTGAATTCATCATTATATTAATAACTAATCTAAGTGATATAAGTATTAAAATGCTTTTAGAAAAATATAACAATTGTTACCAAATAGATTGATAACTCAGTTCTTTTATAAAATGGATTGGTAAATTTTATTAAACCTTAAGTTTTAGGATCCAGGAAATTCCTATTGCCACTGCAATCTGTAATATATGGTTTCAATGATCAGAATCTATTTAAATAATAACAATAAAAACTTCCAAGGAAAATTTAATCTTTTAGTGAATTTCATGGTTGATTAACAGTTAAAAAGTTTTAATTGAAATTATTAAATAATATTTACTAAGGCTGTAACCTCAAGAATATGCGTGTAAAAATCGATAGTAGGGACCTCTACAGGTCTTAGCCATATAGCTTACATTTTGGAAGAAAAGCTTGTGGTTAAAACCTGTAGAGGTCCCTACTATCGCATTTTTATGTGCATATTCTTGAGGTTACAGCCTTAGTAAATATTACTTACGTAATCAATGTGTGTTTAAATTAATTTATAATTACAACTTTAAATTGAAATTATTGTACCTAGATGTCAGAACAAAGTAGAATTTAATTTTTTCTTAGGAGAAAGTACACTTCTGTGCTTACACAACATGTTCCACTGATATTTACAAAGAAAAAAATGTTTATTTTTATTTGTTTATGATTTTCTTTTGCAAAATTGCTAAATATTTATTTCTTACTAAATATATCATGTTTACATATAGCTTTTGTTTGAAATTTTGATTTTTGGGAAAAAATTGCACTCAAAAATATGTGTTATCAGCAAAAGATTGGCTTAAAAGAATTATCTTTGTCAATAATTTTATTTTTGTTTTTATTATTTTTTAATTGGAAAGTTGTGATTTAATATTTCAAACATTATTTTTGTTTTTAAGACTCATGGTTCTAATGAAATTTATGTAAAATAAAAAGATTGGATAAAGAACATATATATTTTTATTAAATGCATTTTTAGGCTAACATTGTTGCTGTTTTTTTTTTTATTTGCAAAGATATTTTACTTCTAAAATTAATTTTCTTATTTGAACTTATATTTTTAATGAAACTTAATTAAAACATGAAAATTTGATTATGAATATATTTTTTTATTAAAAATATTATTAAATAAAAAAAATTTAAAAAAAATCAAAAAAGGTTTATGAGTGCATTCCAAAATAGCATATTTAATACATCAGATCTCAACTGTTATAAATATTTTTTTCAAATGTGATTGATATTAATATTTTAGTTAAGTTTCATTCTTAACAATGGGTAAACATAAATTTGTCCAAAATGTTATGTTCAAATAATTAATAATGATACCAACACAATTGAAATAAAACAACTATATAAAAATAAATATTTTCTTTATTATTGAACCAGTTTTAACTAAGTGACTAAAAGAAGTTACATGAATTCATTGATACAATTACTATTAAAATTATTGAAATGCCTTTAGAAAAGCATTGTAACTACTATTAAATAGTATGATGGCTTAGTTTTATAAGTCTGACTTATCACCTTTATTTTTTCAAAAAATGTAGTCAGTCCTGATGATAAGTTCATAATCATTTAAATGATTGTATGCAGATATCTGGGTTATTATTTGCTCATTTAAAAAGTTTTTGCCTTCAGTCATATTTTTTAATAAAAAATTATTTCCTACTTTATTTTTATATTTTTAAAAAATTCATTAAAAACATAAATTTAAAAAACAAAACTAATCTAAAAAGAAAATGAAAAGAGTAAAAAACAAAATAAATAATCAAGACAAAAGACTTGCCTTTAGCTTTTAGGCTAAGAAATGCATTCTCCATTCAGCTTATTTATTTAAAAATTTTTTTGATAAAGCATAATTTTAAATGAAGAAAATATTTTTTAAATATTAAAAAAAACTTAATTACAGAAAAATAACATTTTTGACAATAGGCATACCCTTATTTGGCATTACTAAATTTTTAAACTGACTATTTTTCTGCTAAAATCAAATTAATTTAAATAAAGAACTAAACATAAGCATTAAATACTTAACAAGAAACAAATATTTAATAATTTTACCAAAAAAACTGAAATGAATAAGTAACAAATAATATGTATTATCTAGAGAAATACTTTAATTTAATTTTCTTGGATTACTGATAGCTGCTAATATCTAGATACTTTATTTAGAATTTAGTACATTACATGACTTGTAACTGTTAAATTATTATAATTAGGGGTAAAAACTCAATTATTTTTAGTTTTATAAAGTTTGTAAAGAGAATAAAATTTGTCTAGATTTACATAAAGGATTATAGTGACTTAAAGTCAACATGAATATGATAATAATATTGTCACTAACAAGGTGATTTATGCATTCCATCATCAGATTTTCAATGGTAAGAATGACTGAAGAGTTGGAGGGTAGAGAAAATTGAAGCCTGTCCATTAAAGTGTGAAGATTTGATATTCTAATATAAAATGAACACTGATTATATATGTGTGTGTGTGTGCGGAAGATGATGATATGGACCAATTGATGAGTACTGGTTCAGTTTAAAATACATATATTGGAGATCATTTAATTTTTCATATGTGGTCATCATATCAGTTGTATGAGGTAGAGTAAATGGCTGAAGGGAGCTTGAAAGTCTGTGTTCAAATTTCCTATATTACAGCTAGATTCCAAGTATATAAAATATACTTGCTTTTAAAATTATTATGTAGGTTTTGTAATAGTTTTTGTTTCTGCAGGGCACTCCAGTTTTCATGAATGTTGATTGAGTTTACAACTGGCATTCCCAGCTTCTTTTAGCAGCTGGTCACTCATTTCTGGGGCAGCATATATCTGGGATCTTGTTTAGCAATAATCTCTGATGATATGTAGGTGTCTCAGCAATAGTGGTCAAAGATATTTGCTACATTTCAGGTAGTCAAATGAAAGAACTGGGTGATGAACATTGAATGAACAGCCCTCTGATAGCTCAGCAACCCATGGTGATGTTAAGATATCTGTATATATAGCTATACATTTCTGAAATGAACTGGTTGTTCTTGATGAAGGGATCAGCAAACTTTGTACAGCAAGATAGTAGCAGAATGAGTATAGCACACTTCTGAACTGACAGCAAACTAAATTGCAGACAATTAACATAAAAACTCAACAGAATTATTATCCTAGAAATTTTGTAACTTTTATACTCTTGTCATTCATTGTCTGAGACCACCCACATTATTAATTAGTTTTTCAAATTCTTTTTTAATTAATTAGTTAATCATCTCTTTTTTGTAATTACAACCTTGATTAATATTATCTAATCAGGTGGAAATATTACTAATTTTCAGTAAAACATAATAAATACCCTTCCTGATCAGATAATTTACAAAATATTTTGATCTCTAATTAGATTTCTAAATAGTTTCAGTAATTATTTGCACAATCATTTACAATTAAATTCTTTTCACTAAATAACTTTATAATCCTTAAGTTATTTTTATATAGTTATAATTTAGTTTCTTTGTTCAGAATTTTCTTTTAATCAAAAAAATAGATGTGTTTTTTTAAATAGTAACTCTAAAAATTATTACATTACAATAGGTTTTAATCAGACTTTTGACTTATTAAAAAAATATCTTTGCTTTTATCTACTGTAACAGTTTGCATATCTGTCTACAGTTAGACCCAGAGTCTTAGGCAGGATGTTGGAAATGATGCGATGAAGTACATAACCAATGATTGCATCCATTCCTAATTGATTAGTTCTAAATCTATTTATTAAATCTAGATACAATTTAGGTTAATTCACCCATCTCACACCCCTTTCTTTGGCTCTGTTATGTCCCAGTATTCAAACCCAGGGAGAATTTGTCTTTGACTCTTTTATCAGGGATGAACATATACATGTAGAAACTTTCACACCTTTATATAGGTTACAACTAGCATCATTAGTATTCAATTTATAGAATTATTACATGAGAGTGAAATTTGTCTATGTGTATATTAAGGCTAATAGTTGGTTGTTAAATGCAAAATTGAATCAATAAATCAGAGATTAGAATAATGCAAACAAATTGTTCAACATTTATTGATTATAACAGAATGAATTAAAAACAAAATATTTTAACAACAACAAAACAAAAAAATGTAATTGTATATGTCAAGTCTAAACCTCTACCACATCATCAATTAAGCAATCTTATAGTTCCAACCCCTTTACCCGATGGTAGAAATCCATTATGACATTAATCATTCACAAGATTATTGAAAATGACAATGATAAAAAATATTAATACTTCAAAATAATCATGATGCTGACTATCTAAATTAAATATCTTTTCATATATTGTTGTTTATCCTTGTTTGAAGAGATATCACTTGATTAGGTCCCTCCAAACTAAGATATAAATCCCTATTGTCACAGATAAGAACATATATATACAATGTAGTTAGTCATTCATACCAAAAAGTAACATATAATGATTGTTAATCAACAAAGAAAAAATAACTTGAACTCTGTCCTGTATCAAGTGTCTGTATTTAATTTGAGGCAATGACTGAAGTTCTTACCTCTGTTCATATTGATGATCAGATGTTAAATCACTATAAGGGAAGGATAGACCTAAACTTTATTTACAAAAATTATAATTAAACTTAACCATCCCCTCCTCTTTTCTTTCAACATTAATGATGGAATTTCCCAAGGCACAAACTGTGAAGTTCACATTCCTGAGTATAAAAATAAAATAATTAAAATCATATGATAAAAATCAATGGTTGAATCAAAGTTCATCAAATCATCCTGATAATAGTTCATGAGTTTTGGCATGAAAATCTTTGATAACACAATTCAATTCTCTATACTGTCTTTCTCTGGTGAAGGATTGTTCACATAGTGATGTATTCTTGCATCATTTGAGACACAAGTGTGTCAATCCTGAGTTGGCTTGGCCTTTGATTTTCCTGTGTACATCTCGAGTTGAGCAAATATTATTGAAGTAGACAATGAAAGTTTTCTGCAGTCATGTTAGGGAAGTGAGTGAGCAAACACTGCAGCATAATTATTTTACCCCATAGGCATTTTACAGTATCTTATAAAATTGTTTGAGTTCATTTGAATAGTTTTCTTTCAATGTTAGATAAACTACTCCATAATTTATTTTAACTACTAGAAATATTTGTGCTCTCTTCTTCTATCAACGTTCGAAAATATCAAAGTTCCTTCATTCACAATTCGAAAATAATTTTGTTATTACGAAATTGATACGAATTTGTTTAACTTCACTTAATAAACTATTGCTGTTAAATTTGATGTGGTTTTATATTACTGTATTTGATCAATAAAAATTGTAACTTCTAACAATGTTCTCCATTTTCCAGTATTCAAAATTTGCATTCAATTGATATTGACTTTTTATAGCATGAACATTATTTTTGAGAAGTGATTTAAAAAAGATTTTGTTTTTATATTGCCCTTGATTTCTGTTGTGCATTATACTAAAATCTTCATTTCCTTTTAAATCGATATAGCTGCTCATTGCTGTATTTATACTAACAATAGGACAATTCATTAAAAAAAATAGTAGAATTACAATTTTGTTTTCATACTCGGTTTCCTAGCGACTAAACTTGACATCAAGGTCATCTCCAAGTTTGCTTAATTTCAGTTTGCATCATGTAGTGTTATTTGGTTTAAAATATACAACACAATCTGTCTAAGTTTGTCTAAAAGTGTATATATAGATTATTTCCCTTTATTATTGTACTATACTAATAATCAAAAAAATGTATATATGATAATCTATCATGACTTTCTTTTGTCAAATCTTACCAAATGAGCATTCACACACACACACACACACATATATATTCATGTTCAAAATAGTGAAATAAAATCCATGTGCTTCTCATGAGTTTTAGATGGGTTCAAATTGATAAGTGGGCTAATTTTGGTTGACATGATCAGTTCTTTTTTTATTTATATATATACATTTTTTTCTTGAATATTATTTTAAAATGTTTTATGTAATACATATATATATATATATGTCACACCATATATTTTCAGATCTGGATTAGAATGCCATAAAGAAAAGAAAATCCTAATCTATTTCATCTTTTTCATCTATATATTTTTCTATTTCTTATACTCCATCAATTATTCAATATTCATACTACTTCCACATAAATTACACCTACAGACACATTTTCACAATTTTTTAATGCTATTCAAAATTTTTTTCCTTGTTGTAAGTTGGCTCCAAATGTTATCACACATCATTTTATATTTTATGTATTTTTTATTCTTATATTAAACACTTTTTATTCTTATTCATTTTTATAATTCTATCCCTTTTTTAGCCAACTTATCTATTTTTCATCTCTCATAATTATAAATATGTAATGTATTCTTTATACATCAATACCATTATTTATAAAAAAAATACTTCAGATAAATACTCTTTATTAACTTTGGTTGTTGTTCTCTTCGCACATTTCTATTAAAAATTGTTTTAACATTTTTTTACTTTTAATTTTTTTCATAAAAGAAGTCCATTTCATTTCTCTCTGAATACTCTCACTTGCTGCCCACAATTTGCTACTCAGTTCATATTCACCTATTTCTTTTTGAATTTTACACAAAAATTCCTCGGTCTCCTAAGCAATACAAAATGCCCATTTCAAATTATCCTATATATATTGTAATGGTCAGAAATTTGAGTGAGTGAAAAAAAGTGAAACCACTACAAAAAAAAAACACACACACACACACAACCAACCAGTATCTATATAATATATGTTTATTAAATAACACATAAACAAAAGAATAAATTAATAATTAAAGAAATAAATAGTTTGATTATCATGTTGTAGCATCAAAGTTACAATAACTTACTAATGATTAACAACAATATCCACAATAGCCAACACTCAATGGGAATCCCAAATCAGTAAGCATATATCTAGTAAATTATACAAAAAAAATCAAATTTTATAATTATTAATTATATAACTTTGTCTTTTGAGACTCTATTATTATGTAATTTAATTTTTATAATGGCAATATTAATCAATCTTATTTGAACTCTGTAATATGGTTTATTGCATTTTAATGTATCTTATAATATGATTGTGCACAAAAGCATTTAATTCAAACATGAAAATGAGATTTTTACATAAAGTTTAAAATTCATGACCAAAATATTTGTTATTCTATATATGTTAATTTCAATAAAGTAAATTTCTTATCAACAGTAACACCAGAACTTATTATTATATTATTCATTCAAGTTCCATATAAAGAAGCAAAGATAAGATAAGTATAATATACCAATATAAATTATAATATTTAAATATAATCAGGCAGATGAAAGCAAGATAGTTAATATCATTATTCTATAATAATATATTTATCTGTCTTTAAGTGCATGCCCAAATATAAACTCATAAACACTATTATACAAATATGTATTAAGAAGCAGTGAACTAATTATTGTATAGAAGAGTCCCATTGTAATGTATGAAATATCAAAACATATATAAATAAAAACATGAATATCAATAATCAACATAAAACAAGAATCTGTGAGCAGTCATATCATCCTAACAATAAAAATAAACAGGAATTCCACACAGCATTATTTATATAATCAAGGTAGAACAATATAAACATAATATAACTTCTAACTTGAACTAATATAACATCTAAATGCTAGTAATAATATTAATTTCATATAAGTATTGTATACACACACCCAAACTCCACATCTTCATAAATAAATAACAGATAAATCTATAATCTTAATGAAATTATACTATTATTTGTAAGAAGATTAGGATAAGATATTACAAATATTTAATGGTTATTCATGTAAAACAAATAAAAATCAAATAATCATTCTAAATTAAAACATTCACATTGTCTAAAAATCTTAAAGAATTAGCTGAATATTGCAGTAAGTTCATATATAAGAATTCAAATCTATAACATTTATACAAAATTGTTTGTATATGTTTATTTTAAACAAATCATTTATTTTAATGAAGGTGAAAGAACTTACTCCTCTAATTATTAATAATAAACCCACATGAAAATTTTATAATATTATCAAAATAAATTTAAACAAATATTTAAATCATAATATAACATTCTGATTATTTATCAAACATACAGAAAATCTATAACTAGAAAGAAAAAAGCTTTAACCTTTTTTACATGCATCTTAAAGGTTTATATAATAGCCAAATGATGTAGTTTTTTACTATAGAGGGAAGTCTCAAACCTCAACATAAGATAGAGATTTTATAAAGATAAAGGCAGCCATCTTAAATGGTCTCGAGTCAAGATGCTTCAGATTGGCCTATATAAATAAGAATTTGGGTTAAAGATAAGATTAGCCATTCTTATCCTTATAAAGTCTCTAACTTGTGTTGAGATTTGAGAGTTCCCTCTATAGTCAAAAACTACAAAAGTTTAAGGTGTATGTAAAAAAAGTTAAAGCCTTTCTCTTTCTAATTATAGATTTTCTGTGCATATTTCCATTAAAAAGATCTTAATATTAACTTGCAAATCGCAAGATTTCACAAATTTAATATGTGAAAAGAAATAATGGATTTAAATGCGAAATGAGTAATATCTTCATTCTCTCAAATCAAGATGCTTCAGATAAGCCTATATAAATAAGAATTTAGGTTAAAGATAAGATAGCCACTCTTATCTTTATAAAGACCCCATCTTATGTTGAGATTTGAGAGTTCCCTCTATAATCAAAAACTACATCGTTTGGCTATTATACAAAAGTTTAAGGGGCATGTGAAAAAGGTTAAATCCTCTCTTTAAATTATAATAATAAATATAATATATGTACTATTTACAAAACACTTTAAAATATATAATAAAATATAGTAATACCATATTTCCATATCCCAAAAGTTATTAAGTTTAAGATATAATGTTGAGATAGATTAAATCATGGATCTTACATTACAGAGATTTAATTTAAATTTAAACAATCTTGTAGTTATAATGGAATTATTTACTTTAGAGCTTTAATATTTACTACTTATTACTTATGGATCCTTTTTGATCTTGATCAAAACATTTGAACTATATTTAAAACATTTACTGCTACTGATCATTTTGCAAGTAATTCCATTACTATGTCCATTAGTTGCTATAGAGAGTGAGAATTTCTTGTTATTTAATTCATCTTGAAATTATTCAAATAAGATCTGCTTATATATCTAGGCAAAAATCCTGATATTTTAATCTGCTATCAAAATAAAATTAACCTTAAAGATTTTAGTTATTGTTATTTTATTTTTACTTCCAAATTGCAGACGATCTTTATTCAATTTTTAAAATACACAAATTATACAATTCCCAACGACTGTTACTCGGTGCTTTATAAAATTAAAATATTAACTAGCATTATTATTATCTTTATCAATAATTTAAATTATTCAAAATAATATTAAAAATTAATAATATGCTTTAAATAAACTTTAAAATATATTATTTATAATGTATAAATAACAATAATAATTATATACACACCTGTATGCACATATCCATGTAGATAATATAATATATTTACCTATTAGTGTTATGAGTCAATTATTTCCTAAATATATATATATTATTTTATTATATTTAAATGACAATACTCCTTTTTTGCTTTACTTAATTTAACTTCAAAAAGTAAACGCTTATTCTGCCCTACATCTCCTATTTTGTATACTTATTAATAACGAATGACAATAATAATCATTTCAATATATATTATAAATGTTATAAGAAAAACTTGCCAAAATGTCAAACAATTCTGTTTTAATTTTTGTTATCTAAACTCTTATTCTCATTTGCCCATATAATTTCATTTTCCATTTAACAAAGCATATTAAATATCTAAATTTCAAGACAAATATGTCTCATTTTTCATTAACTTTCCCATTAATTATTAAAAGTTCCGATTTTTCTATTTTTCCTATTATTACAAATACATTTGTAATAACAACTTCATATTTTTTACATTATTTACCCAAAGACGAACAATATAACTACAAAAAAAAGAGAGACTTTATTATGTATTCTCTTGGTGTCCATTATGGAGATTTTTACTCCTATTCCTAATATTTCTATTTCAATAACCAGTTTTTTTTTTAAATAAACAGAGTAAAGGTGACAATAGCTATGCTTATTTTTATCCAATTTTACATTTAATTTCCATAGACTATATAATCCCCCGTCAGTACTTATAAAAATTATCATTGTAAAAATCCTAACAACCCAAACATCTCTACATTTTCAATATTTCTCTACAGATTATTTCTATCACTCTATCATAAACCTTTTCTGTATCTAAAATGCCACAAATACATAATTTATTTCCCTTATAAATCATTTCTCCTTAAATAAAATCCATCCTGAATATTCTCTAAGATTTTATATTTATCTCTTCAAGTCTTAATTCATTCTATTATTGTAAGTAAATAATTTTATATCTTATATTAATAATCACTATTAATCTATAGCTGGTTAACAACGTAAAAATTTCCCCTTTTATATACCAATCTCAATCTTACAATTAAATAAAAGTTTATTACCAACAAATTATTATGCTACTTTTAACCCCTTATTTGGGGACTTCTATTATATTTTTAAATAAATTACTTTGTTGATTGTATGACCAGTTATTTGGAGCACCAAAGTAACAGATTGAACACAATAATTTGATTAAATTTATCTGAGCATATTTTTTTTTAAATTCTTTTTTCACATGGGAATTTATCCAGAAATTTTTAGCTTTTGAACCTTCTATTTTTAAATTGAATATTCTAAAGAATATTTATAAAAATGAAACAGCAACAAATTTGTAATGAAATTAAAAAGATCAACATTAAGAAGGGTGTATGACAGGATGATTCCATGCCTCCAAAACTTTTTACAGTAATTTTGCAAAAAGTATTTTGTGGATTAAAATGGAAAACTAAGGGAATAAAAGTAAATGGAGATTATTTAAGTCATCTAGATTTTACAGATGATATAATTATTTCTGCAAATAATACTTTAGAGCTTAGGAAATGTTATAAGAGCTAGCAAATAAAAGTAGGACTAAAGGTAGATGATAAAAAGGCTAAAGTAATGTTCAATGGATTTTCTCAACAGAGGAAAATAAAGTTTGATAATGATGAGTTAGAAGAAGTTAACAACTACAAATATCTTGGACAGATTATTACTACCATGGAAACATGATAGATAAAATTAATCAGAATTAAAGTTGATTGGAGTACTTTTGGTAGAAATAATTTAATATTAAATAGAAATATATCTTTGTCTTTCAAAAGGAAGGCTTTTAATAAATGGGTGCTACCAATTCTTATTTATGAATCTGAAACTAGGATACTTAACAAAAGAGCAATTCAGTGACTTCAGACTACTCAAAGAAGTATGGAGAGATGCATATTAGGAGTAACAAGAAGAGATCAAAAACAATATATATGAATGTGAAAACAAATAGGTGTTATTGATATCATTAAAAGAGTTAAGAGACTGAAATGGAGTTGGTTGATTATATTGCTAGAACAGATGATAATAGCCAGACAATTGAAATCTTAAACCAGATTCCATGAGATTGTAAAAGACATAGAAAGAGACCGCATGTGAGATGTACATATGAAATAGACAAATGTGCTGGTGTGATGTGGAGAGGCTAGAAATCGAAGAAGATGATTTGAATTTGGAGAAACCGTCATCCTGTAGTAGATCGATAATGGTTGAAAATGATAATCATGATAAGCAAATACTGAAAACTGAATTTAGAACTCACAACTAGTCATCAGTCATAACTTTTCATAACTTTGTGCCAGTTCTTAAAAATAATTCTAGCATCTCGCAGTTTCAAATTTGTTATAAGCTGATTTGCGGGATCTTAACGATGCCTAATTAAAATTTAACACTAGGTTAATTCATAGCAGTATTCTTTACATAAATAAATTGAACGAATTTTTAATTTGTCTTTATTATTAATCTCATATCAAAGTCAGATTGTGATTTAAATAGTAAAACTAAATTGAGAATCATTTTTAAACATGAAATTAAATATTACAAAGAGGTTTTAAAACTTTCCACTTATCATTATTATTAAAAAAGAAAAGGATATTTCAATTTTTTTCTAATGATGTTTATTTTTAGAATGAAGAGATTAAGAGATATAACTAAAAGTTTGATGAAAATATTAAAATGTTTCATTTAATAAAATTGAAAATAATTTTTAGTAAATATTTTAGCTTGTGAAATTCGTAAATAACGATTTAATATAGGGTATATGAGCACAGACTTTCAAATGACCCATCACTCTCCACTCTATCTAATAACACTGATACACTCAAGCACATATATGTTATTAGATAGAGTGGAGAGTGATGGGTCATCTGAAAGTATGTGCTCATATACCCTATATTACATATATAAACACAAGTATATAATAAGCCTGTGTTTCAGTTATTAAA
The DNA here is from genome assembly GCA_028023455.1 of Epiperipatus broadwayi. Taxonomy (NCBI): domain Eukaryota; kingdom Metazoa; phylum Onychophora; class Udeonychophora; order Euonychophora; family Peripatidae; genus Epiperipatus; species Epiperipatus broadwayi. The sequence continues at coordinate 1,214,215 of JAQFVV010006230.1, read as the reverse complement.
TTGTAGAGATGTCTACCCATCCTTGCATATGTATTAAATGGATTATGTCCTGTACATATGGGGTTCAGATTGACCTTAGGTCAACATGGGTGTGACAAGAATATCAGCCTCAGGGTGGCCTTCGAGCATTCCACCATCAGATTTTCAATTGGATGGACGGTTGAAGAGTTGGAGTGTGTAGTAGATTGAAGCCTGTCCATTAAAGTATGAAGATTGTCTATCTTAATATATATCTGAGCACTTATAGTATATATGTGTGGGAGATGATAATCTGGACCAACTGATGATTGCTGGTGGTGATTATTTATCTTTTTAGCATATATGTGCTTGAGTGTATCAGTGTATTAGATAGAGTGGAGAGTGATGGGTCATCTGAAAGTCTGTGCTCATATATCCTATATCACATATATAAACACAGGTATATAATAAGCCTGTGTTTCAGTTATTAAATAACGATTTAGTAATCGGGGCGGGGAGTATTATTTAATAATATATGAGCGATTTTAATTTTTTTTTAAAAATATTAAATGCTTTTAATCTCTCTCTCTTTTTGTTAATAAAAAGATAAATGTATAATTTTATTACATTCTTTATTTTAATACCCTAAAGCTATTTTTTATATATATATTTTTATCAATTTATGGTTAATAACAAGCATGTCATAAAAATTATTATGTTTGGCAGACCGTCCTCAAGAAAAAAAATAATGATAGTTTATGCGAAAATTATTAGTTTGGAATTACAAATCAGATTTATAAATTTAAAATCTTGCTCAAAAGTTTTCTTGTAATTAAAGACACAGACGCAAAGACATATGTATATGCCGTGCTTATGTGTGTACACACACATCGTTTTAGATATGTATATATGTAATTGAATTTTTATTTGGGTACACTTTTGATTTACAAAATCTAATTTTGCAAAAATGGCTTTATGTAATTTATAAAGATATGAAGATGTATACTAAAATATGTATAACAAACTTGGTTAATGAAACCACACACGCAAGCTAATAATTCACATCAATGGATAAGACCTCAATAATCATTGTATACAAATAGATAAATACATATTTATAAAGATATATTTGACTTTTATGACATTTTACACACATATAGTAAAGAATTTCAAAGAAATATGGTTGTGAAAAGTTTCACAAAGTTAAAATTATGTGTGAGAATGTAGTAAATAAATATTTGTATTTATGGCCATTTTTATATTTCAAGCTCCAGGTTTCATCTTGGAATGTTTTTAGCACTGCACACTTAGGATCTATTCTCCAAGAATAGTAGTTTTTGCTTTGCAAGACATCAGCAGTCTGCAATTAGCATATGTAAAAATATCTATCTCAGCAGTTTACAATTCACAAATATAAAATTTATATCAGCCATCAAAGATTAGCCAATATAAAATATATGTCATAATTTTCTAATATGCAAAAATTCTTCTTCACAATCTGTAATCAGCAAATAAAAAAAATATATATCAGCAGCCCACCATTAGCAAATATAAAATTATATTTGCAGTTAAAGAGTAGCAAATATAAAATATATATGTATCTCTCAATCAAAACACAGAGCTTTTATATACTATTTTCATCTCCAACCAGATCTTAAAATCTCACTGGGGCTAGTTTTTATAACTCATTATATCTTAATTGAAACAAACAAAAAAAAACTTATCTCAATCAAAACTGTTTTAAAATAAAATATTTTTATGATTTTCATTTGTAATCAAGTATGTGTGTTATGGCACGTACTCTTAATAAAAATAATAATAAGATACACAATTTTTAAATACAATTTTCTCTTTCCTTTTAAAATTTTTATAAATATACATTTTAGTTTTGATTTCACAATGGTTACTTTTGAAGCAGAGAAAGTATCCAGTTCAGTATATTTAACGTCATGGCTCACATGAGGAATAAAAATTATTCCTTAAATATATATAAATATATGATGAGAGAAGTTGGCATATCTTTTTCACTTTTTGTATAGATTATGCAGTTTGGAGGTGATATGAAAGGATTTGATTGAATGAATTCAATTTTCATTTTTAGCCATTTCAAAATGCAGCTTAATGCCCCTTACATTTTAGCATTTTCTGATGTTTTATTTGTCCCACACATCAATGTAAAATATATGATAAAATGTTTATTACTTACCAGAACATAATAAATTTGACTTCATTTGTTAGACATTTTTGTTTACTACTGAAATAAATTTTAAATGTTCACATTTTGTTTTTGTAAATATTAAAAAAATGAGATCGCAATCAAAACAAAGACATTACACGTCATTGTTTCTAGAAAGATTATTTTCAGTTTATAAAATCAATGAAATATTTTTTAATTCTGATTATTTTTAAGCATCTGAACAAATTTTATCTATTTCTCTTATATTTAACGGATTATGCTTTAAAAGTTTAAATTTTTTGGATATTTATTGCAAAATTACAATATTTTTTTACTCGTAAATATAAAGTAGATTGTTTATGTCAAAGCTAGTCTTCTGATTTCATTCAGGCCATATTTATGTTAGCTGCTAATATAACATTATATTTTTGAAAATAAAGTATTTCAAGTCAAAATAAGTTATTAATAATTTATATTTCTTGATATTTAATAAATATAGTGTAAATTGTCTAAAAAAATATCTAAAATCATAATAAATTCACAAATAAACATGTTTTTGCATCATTGGAAACATCAATGTCATAAAATGCCAAATGTTTTACAGCTTTGGCAACAGATAATGGCTGAACATATCAGGGCAGGGCTTATGTCTATTGTTAGAATGGAAATTTTGAATTTTGTGCTTTTTTGTGCAATGTTCAGCAAAAAAATTTACTATAATAAAATATACTGTTTTACACAAATTTTAATACATAATACTTACGAAAAAATTCACCAGAGGGCGAATTGGTCAAAACATGGAATAATTCTCTAGAAAGGGCTGAAAGATTAAGATTCTGTTTCAAAGAATGGATGTCACAATTAAGATAAAAGATGACTGTAGTAGGATAAAATTTAGTCATTAGTAATGAATTTTTGTTAAAGTTTGGTATTATAATAAGATATCTTTACATTATTAAAAAGTTCATAATGTTATCTGATAGAAGTCAGATAAAGACATCTAAACACTGAGCTCTACAGGAAAGTGACTATCACAATATTAATCCCATTGTCTTCTACATATATCTTTCAAGGTAATAAAAATCCAAGTGTGCAACATCACTGAAGCAATACTATTAACTATAGAGAGACTAGGAACCATACACATGTCCTGGGGTTAAATTCCTGGTAAAATAAATATTTTCAGGTCACAAAAAGACAGATTTTTTTCAATATAGCTGGTCACCAGCCAACCTAACTAAACATCCACTAATACATATAACTATTCTTTGTCAGAGAATAAACATCTAGGTTAGTCTGAATTAGTAAGATTAATGTGATGGATTGACTGAAAAAATATGACTAAAACAGCCTTTATCAATGAGAGGTAAAGCATAGCAATATCAGAAGCTTTAGATGTTCTGTGATAAATTACTGGAAGCTGAATGCATATTGGATTAACATTTTATCAGATTTATAATCACTTATGATGTTCAGTACAGTGGTAGATTACTGAACTGAAAAATAAAGGTGCATGAATGATGGTTCAACTCGAATATTTTTGGTGCTTAAATGTCTTATGATCTCAAAAATTTACGCCATTCAATTATTTGTATTAAGATTATAAAATCCAGAAAACTGGTTTTTATATTATTTGAAAATAAATACTTTAACTCTACTATTATATATTTTATGATTAACTGTTCAAGACAAGGTATGGTTAATGTTTATGCAAAATTTAATGTTGGCTTTCAAATCATTAATTTTTTTGTTGATGACTATTTAAATACTGAAGAGTTCCATAAAAACACAGCAGCTAAAGTAATATATATATATAAAAATACTTAATTGTAAATTATTAAAGAAAAAATATATAGTTAATAATAAATTTGGCTGAACGTTTTCGAGGAACCGTGCCTCATACTCATAGCCTTCGTGAAAATGTACTTAATATATGTAAATGAGAATATTCAAATGAATTACTGTTACGTAGCCCATTTTTTCGAGATGTCGAAGCACGTGTTTCTTCTGTTGATTGCATGGATGTCTCTGTTAATGTAGAATGCCTCCTTTATTTTTCTCCTGTAGTCGTTTGGTTCTGAGCATAAAATAACGGGGTTAGCGGGAATGAAATTGTGCCCTGATTGTTTAGTATGTTTAAAAAATGCAGAAGATGTACTGCTGTTCGTTTGGGCTCTGTTGAAGGTGTACCGATGTTGAGCCAATCTGGTGTTAATTGTGGCTTTCGTTTCACCATAATATGTGGCATGGCATCCAGCTTGGGGGCAGGAATGGAGTACACCACATGTGGGGTGAGGCTGGATCAATGTAGTCTTTGGAGTTATTGATCAACCTATTAGTGTTGGGTGGAGTTCTGAATATTATGCTGAATTTGTTGCTCAAAGGTTTCGTTAGTTTGCTGGATATTTTAGGGATGAGGGGCCGAGTTGATTGGGAGGAATTTATATTTATTTTGATGTTGAATTTTAATTTTCTCCCCTTATAATATAAAAAAATTTTGGAACAAAATCAAACAAAAAATTTAAAAACTCCACCCACCACTAATAGGTTGATCAATAACTCCAAAGACTACATTGATCCAGCGCCCACCCCACATGTGGTGTCCCATTTCCTGCCCCAAGCCGGATGCACCCACATATTATGGTGAAACGAAACCACAATTAACACCAGATTGGCTCAACATCGGTACACCTTCAACAGAGCCCAAAGACAGATTGATTTTGAACATACTAAACAATCAGGGCACAATTTCTTCCCGTATTTTGCTCAGAACCAAACGACTACAGGAGAAAAATAAAGGAGGCATTCTACATTAACAGAGACATCCATGCAACAACAGAAGAGACACGCTTCGACATCTCGAAAAATGGGCACGTAACAGTAATTCATTTGAATATTCTCATTTCATATGGAACGTCCAGCCAAATTTATTATTAACTATATATTTTTTCTCTAATAATTTACAATTAAGTATTTTTATTATTACAAATAAGGAGAAATTAAAACCACATTTATTATATATATATATAGTAACGTTAGTGAAATATGTGTTGTAAAACTTATATATATATATATAAAACAAAATAAATGTCCGCTAATATCAATAATACAATAACAAAACTTAAATATATTCCAAACAACAGTAAACAATTTATAATACAATATAAATAAAAACTCAATAAAAACTTATAAAGAAATATTTTCGATTATATTCATAATCATTTTCAACTCAACTTTCAAAATGGAATCATCTATTACCAACCAGAAATGCATGTCGATTTAAATATCCCACAATTCATTAATCCTAACATTTGCTGACTGTCTGTTTATTATTGTATTTTTATACCTACTAATAAAAACTGCCTCTTTAATTTTTCTTTTTTCATTATCTCTGTCTTGTCCTAAAATTTTTATTTTATTTATATCAAAATTAAACTTAAAATTACAATTTCTATCATGATCATAAAAAACAGATTCAGTATATAACTTGACTTCATTACTATTATCATTACATATCTGTACATTTTTCAAAACTCTTTTATATAACAATTGTACAGATATGTAATGATAATAGTAATGAAGAAGTTATATACTGAATCTGTTTTTTATGATCATGATAGAAATTGTAATTTTAAGTTTAATTTTGATATAAATAAAATAAAAATTTTAGGACAAGACAGAGATAATGAAAAAAAAAAAATTAAAGAGGCAGTTTTTATTAGTAGGTATAAAAATACGATAATAAATAGACAGTCAGCCAATGTTAGGATTAATGAATTGTGGGATATTTAAATCAACATGTGTTTCCGGTTGGTAATAGACGATTCCATTTTGAAAGTTGAGTTGAAAATGATTATGAATATAATCGAAAATATTTCTTTATGAGTTTTTATTGAGTTTTTATTTATATTATATTATAAATTGTTTACCGTTGTTTGGAATATATTTAAGTTTTGTTATTATATATATATGTACTACATGTTTTATAATTCAAAATATATGATCAGATTTATTAAGAAAAAAAAAATCAAATGAACAAGAATAATCAAAAAGTTATAATTAATTAAAGAGTGGTTTTAAAATGTAGTTTTAAAAATAAATGAAAAAGATTGCATTATATTTTTTTTGAAAAGAGAATAAAGCCTTGCCTTGAGAATGGGGTGGGGAAAGATATAAACACTCTCCTTTTTAAAGAAAACTCTCTCTCTCTCTCTCTCTCTCTCTTTATTTTATATGGTAAAAATAAGTTAGAGGAATAAATATGTAAAAATAAATCTTAGTAGAAATTAAAAATAAAAAGATTGATTAATTAATTTGGAATGCTAGTAAGATTACTGATTGGATTAATTAAAGGAAAAACATGTAAAGTATCTCATAAAAGTGATAGTATATTAGTCTAAGAAAAGATTAAAGCAAATGTAAAAATAAATTAAAAACAGGTTTAAGTTATGATCAAAATTAAAAAAAACATAAGAAATTAAAACAATGAGAGAGAAAAGATATATAAAGTTGAAATTGGCTATTGTTATTTAGTCTGGTCTGCATTTTATGATTGAATTATTCCACTCTTTATTTTGTGATAGAATTACTTGGGTCTGCAATCTGTTAGATCATTCTGCTCTTGAATCTATAAATTAGGCCAGTTCAAGTTGAGTTCAATTTCACTTTAGATGCAGTTTGAATTATTCAGTTTGGACAGGCAGAATGCAGACTCACAGATTTTAATTGAGAATCCAAACAACCAGAGATCCAGATATTTGGAAACTATAAATGCAGTAGTAAACTGATCAATTACTGCTGCAGTAAACATCAAGGCAAAAGCTGCAGATTTAGCAACACACTTTGCTAGATAACTTTAGAAGTGTTCAACTGGGCTTCAGAACCCAAAAATTCTCCACAAATCAACTGTCTCTGCCTAAATTCTTGCTGGAAACTAATGGCAAAATGGTAGATGCTGCTGCAAACTCTCTCTCATTGCTTGACAGAAACCTGGAAGGAAAGGCATGAAGACATCAATGCAGACCAAGAAGCCAACTGGTTGGTGACTGACAATCATGAAAACCTAAGTAAAAATATTTTGATACTTGTCTATAGACCCATTACATTTATTTTAAATGAACTTTAATTAATGAAAGACTGTTATAAAATTTAGCCTGAAACTAATCATTTATATTTCTTTATGTAAAATATTATATGCTATATTCTATTAGTTATGTGTGTGCTTGAATAAATATTAATGTTTTCTTAAATATTATTTGGTCTATTCTCTCTCTCTCATCACTACATCACCAGAATTTAAGTGTATAGTTATTTTTATGTGTTAAATGAATGTGCTGGATCTCTGAAACAGAGTATGAGCTAGCTTGGGATATTTCAAGTCCATGCTGTATTGTGTGGCTGTCATCCAAGCATGCTGACTCTGGTGCCTGAGTTTGATCTTCAAAACAAATGAAATGCTTTGGATGGCAGGGGTTTTATTCCATCTGTCAAGGTGGGCCATGGTCAGGAAATATGGTCATGTTATGCTTTGTATAGCCTGATCTGACCATGGATATTATTGATTGTTATGCTATCAATAGTATTTTCCCCTCTACTTGAAAGGCTGATCTGATACTGTAGTTTTAAAGTAAATGTTAAACTTATTAAAGTTTAGATTCCAAAAATTATTCTAAAAGATATCTAAACTCAGTTAAACAATCTAATTTCAGGGAGGACCCAGTAAACATGCTAACCAACATGCATGCTGAAGTGCCATAAATTGGCCCAGAATAATCAAAGTTAAAAAAAGGTAAAACCGTAATTAAAATTTTAAAAAAAAGTTTGAAACTAAAATTCAAAATAAATGCTAAATTGCATAGTTATAAAAGTTAAAATTAGTGAGCAGTGTGAAAAGAGAAATGGACCAAGGCAAGCAAATTATAATATTATGTGTACAAGATAATTAATAATAGTTAAAAATATAATGTAAATAGAAACGAGAGAGAAGAAAATACAGTCAGAGATGATAAATAATTTATTATTGAGGTTGTTTATAGTCAGGTAAGAATTAAAAAGATCTGAGGGGGATATTTTGAAGTTAGCCAAACACTTCGTTCAATTTCAAATATTTAGTTGAACATTTTGTTTGATGTAAAATAAAAATATATAATGAAAATAAAAAAAACACCTGACAAAGGTTAGGGGGGTTTAGGATTTATATTAACTGAATGGATTTTTTTATAAAGAAAAGTTTATAGTACATGGGTTATGACAATGGAAATAATGTTAAACAAATAAAATAAAATGGTTTTTTAGAGTTAATAATGGAATTGAAATAAAGTAAAATAAAAGTATAAAAATAAATAAGTTGAATAAAGCATAGAATAAATAGAATGAAATCTATAATAAAAAAATTTAAATAAAATATTGCAAAATAATCTTTCAAGTAATTGTAGATTTGTGTAAGTTAATAGAGTTATGTAGGGGGAGTGCAAATAAAGTTGAGTAAGAAGTGTTAAATGTGGGATGTAGCTATGTGAACTTAAGACCTGTAATGGGTATAAATTAGGATCATCTTATAGGATGAGGATCTAGCAGAGAAAGTTCTGGGCCCATCATGCTAGGAGATGTCATCCCAGTTCCTTATCTAAAAAATATGTACACTGGAAAAATAGATGTAGTATAAGCTGAAAGAACAATGGATGGAAACTGCCATTCACAGTGACTCCATATATTCTAGGATGCAGACCCATTGGAGAAAGTCATGGGTTCATTCAACCCACTGGTAGAGAAATTCTAGCACTTAATAAAGTTATGTTAGGTTATACATTTATTACGTAAGTCAGATAGGTAGTGTTCTGATCTATTGTGTCAGCTGCTTGATCGCATTGATGCTAAGCAAAAACACATTGATATAACATTCCCAGGTCAGCGATTCTATAGAACTATGATTTCCATAAAATTAAAAAAGTCAAACAAAATATAAAAATGTAAGTCAACTTTTTGTACTTTATGGGACAGTAATTAATCAGAGACTGGCTTTTTTTTGTGTGTGTGTATCAATATGTTACTTTTGAATAGCAAATAATAGTACATTAGAGACTTATTGGACAGTAATTCAAACAAAATTTTACAATGAAGACTTTGATCTTTTTGGGACAGTAATTAATCATAGTGGCATTTTTGTGTGTGTGTGTATATAAAAAATTATGTTACTTTTTTAAGAACAAATAATAGTAAATATAGTGAATCAGAAAAGTTACTGTACTTTTTAAATAAAAAATAAAAGTAAATTTTACCCTTTTTTGGACAGTAATTAATCAGACACAGTGTTTTGGGGGGGGAGGAAGTAAATTAGATTGCAATTTACCTATTAAAGTTAATAATTATAACAAACTATTAAAATGAAATCTGACTCCGGTATCTGGCAATTGCCAATTTTCAGAGTTCAAAGCAGCCATCTTCCTTGTCTCAGGCAATTTCTCATAATATGTTGCTTTCACACGGTGCTGCACCCTAAAATCCAATTTGGGAGAGTTACACACTCCTGATGGAAAGTGATGACACTTAAAACTGTTAAAAGGTACCAGTAGGTCAGTTCACATGAAAAAAAAGTTGCCTGAAAAGTTAAATTATTTAGACATATGCAGTCAACACACCCTCACACAATACTGTAGTAAAAATAGACAAGCCAGCATTGTGATAAGGTGCGTAACACAACAACTATGGCAGCCAATGAAGGCATTTTTCTGTCATTTTAGGATAGAAAAAAGCCACAGTGGTAGCCAGCAGCTAAGTAAATGGACTCTCTGTGTTTTATCATAGAAAGAAGACTATCTGCTTGGCTGCAGCCATGGAAATGGCATATTTCTAGCAATTTAGCTAGAAATAGCACCACCAAGTGGCTGAAATGATAGAACAAAACATTACCATCAGATATAAGCCAGATATGTTCTGCCATTCACAGCATTTACCCTCTTTGTACACATCACAAAGATCCATGTTGTTCCTTGTGGTTACCACACATGACATAATTGTTGCAAGTCAGTGTAGATTACAGCCTGTGATATAGAGCAATGTAAAAAGGTCAACCCTCTGTTGTTTTTGTTAATCTATATGCAATTGGACACTTATTTGGTAGAAAAATATTAAGTAAAATAAAAACAAAAAGTGAAAAATCAAATGGAATAGTTAAAAATAAAATGTCAAAGATAAAATGGGTCAAACTGACACATTTTATCTATCAAACAGAGGGATGTGTGATGTAAACTCTTTTATAATTAAAATATATGATCAGATTTATTTTTTTTTAAAAAAAAGAAAAATCAAATGAATGAGAATAGTCAAAAAGTTATAATTAATTAAGGAGTATTTTTAAAACATAGTTTTAAAAATTAAAAAAATATTGTGTTATATATATTTTTTTTAAAAAAATAAAGCTTTGCCTTGAGAATGGGGTAGGGAAAGATATAAAAACTATCTTCTTTTTAAAGAAAACTCTTTTTGTTTTATAAAGTAAAAATAAGTTAAGGAAATAAATGTGTAAAAATAAATCTTAGTAGAAATCAAAAATAAAAAGATTAATTAATTAATTTGGAATGCTAGTAAAATTACTGATTGAATTAATTAAAAAACATGTAAATTATCTCATAAAAGCAATAGTAGATTAATATAAGAAAAGATTAGATTAAAGCAAATATAAAAATCAATTAGATTAACAAAATGTAAAAATAAATTAAAAACAGATTTAAGTTATGATCAAAATTAAAAAACTGTGATAAGGAATTGAAACAATGAGAGAGAAAAGATATATAAAGTCACAATCAGCTATTGTTATTTAGTCTGGTTTGCAATTTGTGACTGAATTATTCCACTTTTCAGTTTGTGATAGAATTAGTCAGGTCTGCAATCTGTTAAATCATCCCACTCTTGAATCTATAAATTAGGCCAGTTTGGGTTCAATTCAAGTTCAGTTCAGATGCAGTTCAGATTACTATTATTTAATTCAGACAGAATGCAGACTCAGAGATTTCATTGAAAATCCAAACAACCAGAGATCCAGATATTTGGAAACTGTAAATGCAGTAGTAAGCCAATCAATTAGGTTGTGGTCAGTATCAAGACAAAACCCACAGATGTAGCAACATGCATTGCTAGATAACTTTAGAAGTGTTTGACTGGACTTCAGGCCCAAAAGTCCTCTACAAATCAACTGTCACTGTCTGAACCCTTGTTGGAAACTAATGCTAAAATGGTAAATGCTACTTGCAAATTCTCTTTCTCATTGTTTGACAGAAACCTGGAAGGAAAGGCATGAAGCCATCGATGAAGACCAAAAATTCAAGTGGTTAGAAACTGACAATGATGCAATGTTAGGTAAAGATATTTTAATACTTGCCTATAGACATTTTAAATTTATTTTAAATGAACATTAATTAATGAATGACTATTATAAAATTTAGTCTGAAACTAATCATTTATATTTCTTTATTTAAAATATTTTATTGTTATATTCTATTAGATATGTGTGTGCTTGAATAAATATTAATGTTTGCTTAAATATTATTTTGTCTATTCTCTCCTCTCATATCACTGCATCACTAGTAATTTAAGGGTACAGTTATTTTTGTGTTAAATGAATGTGCTGGATCCCTGATAGAGAATACAAGCTACCTTGGGATATTTCAAGCACTGAATTGTGTGCCTATCATCTGAAGCATGATGATTATATAATATATGATTGGATGGCACTTGAGTTTGATTATCAAAACAAATAAAATGCTTTGGATGGCAGAGGTTTGATTCCAGCAGTCAACGTGAGCCACGGTCAGCAAATATGGTCATATTATGCTTTGTATAGCCCAATTTTGCCATGGGTATTGTTGATAGCTATTCTATCAATGGTATTCTGCCCTCAGCTTTAAAGGCTGGTCCATTACCATAGTATTAACCATCTTATCGTACCAAATCTGCTTGGTCGAGTGAGTTAAAACTCTCAACTTTTGATTGGTCAATTACAGAATTAGAAGTAATAATATATTCATCTTTTAATGTTATATTCATTTTATTTTCATTTGTAAAAAGCAAATTAATAATTTGTCAGAATATGAAAGTGAATGAAAGTTTTTTCAAAAATCAATTTCTATTTATAATTACAAAAATATTTTATAGCAGAGAACCTAAAAAGAATATTCATAACCTATTAGAAAAGGTTGAATACACCAGTGATTTTCTTTCTCAATTTACGTTCATGTAAAAGTAAATAATTTTTACTAAAATCATAACTATTTTTTCTAAAATAATTTTATTTTCAGCATATTTTATCAAAATAATTTATAATATGTAAAAAAAAAAAATACTAAAAAAACCACTCTAAAACATTCACTTTCATTTTCAAAATCAAAACAAAGAAGTTGGAACAATGAAAATTATTGACAGGCACTCTTCTTTTGTTCAAAATGAGAACCAACCAATCAGCATCTAGGAAAGTCTGCCTTCTCCCATTGTTGAAGCATCAAATTTAAATATTGTTGATTTTTTACTTGGAAAATGGTACTTTTTAAGTTTTAAATTGAACATAAATTCGCTACAATAACGTAAAAATTGCCGATTTTAGAGTGAGTTAAAGCCATCAATGAGTTTATTTGAAGCAAACAGCAAGAGTGTTAGAGTAAATGTTAAACTTATTAAAATTTAGATTCCAAAAATTTTTATAAAAGGTATCTAAACCCAGTTAACCAGCCCAATTTTAAGTATATATATAGACAAAATATTTACATTGGGATGAATGAATCATGAGTATGAGTAATTTTCCAGAAATGAATTGTGTTGATATTCCAATCTTCAAAAAAGCTTTTAATTTTCTGAATGAAGTTGATATCAATATTAATATTACTGAATTGGAAAACAAAATTTAGTTTTAGGTCCAAAGCTCCAAATCTGAAATCATGTCACCAAATTAGTCTCGAACATATTTTAAAACTATTTTTCATAAAGAAAGAATGTAATGACAGCTACTTACAAATGACAAAAGTAGGGCTATTTTGATAAGGTAGAACATCTTAACAAAAATTTGAGGCCTAATGATAATGAATGATGCAAATAATATAGACAATTATCAAAAGTACTAAGAAAAATTATGAGGCACCCACAGAAACACATCTGCTTCACATTTTTTGGTGTACCAAGACATTGAAGGTGATCAATTAGTGACAGGCATCAAACTGAGCAGTCAAATATTTACATATAGTAATAACTATTATATAAACCCCCAAATCCCCTTTTTTGGTAGATAATGCCCAAATAAATAACAGTGAAGATATTTAAGATACCAAACTAAAAAAAGCCTAGACAATGAAATCCAACACGATTTAAAAGAAGTAATAGCAAATTAGTAAGACGTAATAAGTATAACTTTTTTTGAGAAATATTTAAATTGCTATAGAGTCTAAATAAAAGAATAAAAGTAAAAATTATTTCTGGAAGTGATGATGTGTTTTATATCTTTAAAAGTTCTCATTCCTATTATTATGTTTCTACAATATATTTTAGCGACCAAAAAATGTGTTACATAGGTTTTACAAATATATTATCGACAAAATATTTGGATGTTTTCTAGAGACTGAAATTAAAGTGTTATGCAATTATCGTAATGCAGTGCTTTCTAATTTCAACTACAGTTTAAATCAAAGCTTGATATTTAAACCATTATTTTTTAACTGATATAACTACTCACGTCTTAATATGTATATATAAAAAATAATTCGAAATTAACTTGTTATGTGTATATAGGCATATAGATGCTTTAAGATTAGACTATTTAATTACTTTTATTCAGAGCTAATTGGTAAACAATGGCAAATTAATGCTAAAGCGTTTTTTTTTATTCTTATTGCAGAAGATATTTTTGGAATCTGCAGACTACTCTTTAAATCTTTTAATTCCCATATATATAATATTAAAAAAACTAACGCAGTAAAAAATATATGCAAGCATATTTGAATAGATGTAAGCGCCAATGCAGTTGAATTCACATTTATTATTTGGTTATGAGTGAAGAGCCTCCCCCCTCTCTAAAAGCTATCAATTAATTTTAGTGGTATAGTGACTAACTGCATGATGAATTCTTTACGAGTTGTATGCTTTTACATTTATGTATATCCAAAGGTATATATTTATTAAACCATAATTACCAATAGCTAACTGATTATTATATATGTTGCATTATCAGTTACAAGTATAGAGGATTTGAACTCAGATTACAGTTTATTTAAAGATTTTAAATTTATTTCATTGCTTAAATATACTGTTGCCTTGGCAACAGATTGCTGATTTTCTTTTGGTTTGTTTAAGCTTGAAGATTGTGTTGATGAAATTTATATATATATATATACATACACCTATACTTATACAACAAAGGCATCTTGTCGAGTAGTGATTACTGTTTTTTCCTTATTATAATCTTTTACTTGTGATATAAATATTAGATAAAATTTGGACATAGTTGTAGTGTTTTCAAACTAACTTAGGGTTTTCTTTTCAGGTAAGTGGATGAAATCTTACCCAGGTAGTCATCCAATTATTGGTTCATAAATGAGTATGTAGATTTTATCAGTTAGAGGGTAAAACAAGAATATAAAACTGCAAAATCTTTTATCATGTATCCATACGCAGATTATTATAATTTTACTATTTTTTGTCCAAGTGTGGAAGAGGCCTTTATCTTGCAATAAGCTATTTAAAGTTGTTTTACCTTTTGCACACACATACGCACACACACATATATAATCTAGCAAACTATAAAGCGTTGCGACATTCAGTATTTTAATTCCCAGGTGCCTTAATAACTCATTGAAATATTTTATATTATATAACTAATATTGTTAAAACTATTTTAGCAAACAATAAGTTTATAATGTCATTTAATGTTTGCCCAGCCTTGATATAAAACATCTTACTTACTTTTATTCATCTTTAGAAAAAAAAGTGATATAAAAAGAATATCAATTTAAAGCTTTTAAAAGTATTTTGGATAACAAGGTTAGTGGAAAAAGTCAAGGTATAGTTTATTAAAACAAAATTTTAGGTGAAATTCGTTGCTTTATAAAATTTTATGTTATATAAAAAAGGTATAATTAATATATATATTTTAAATAAATATATATATATAATTTATATTATTGTTTGTAAATAATATAATTTTTTAAATATTTACAATTTTTCGGAGAAGAATAGGAGAAGATTCTTTAGGTAGATCAAAACTTTTGGAAAAGCACCAAGCGCTTTTCTTGGAACCATGAGTTAGCTGAACAAATATGAGTTTCAAGAAGATTAGATTTTTGCCCTTTAAAAATAAGATCTTAATATACTAAAATATTAATTTATCTATATGATCATCAGCCTTTAAAAGCAATGCCTGTTGTTGCAGCCATATCGTATATGAAAAACATTCGATTTCATTGATAACATTTTAAAGGTAGAATATTCTTAGTCTGCCTCTCAGTCTTCTCTTTAAATTTTGCCTTCCAAAATATTTAGTAAAAACCTATCATGTTTTAAAATATGTCCCAAAAACAATCTTTTTGATATTTATCTATTAAATAGATTTCTTTTTATTCCAAGATACCTTAATATTTGATCATTAATCTTATTTTCCATCCAATTTATTTTAGTTAATCTCCAATGCCATATTCCTATTTCTACCAATCTTTTTCTTTCTTGTTTTTCCAAGAATCAAGTCTCACAATCATATGCCACTATTCTAAATAAAGGTTTTAATAAATTTCATTCTATTTTTTCTTTTATCAATATTTTATTTAGTTGTTTGAAAAGTATATTTTGCTAATATTAATTCTCCTTTTAATCTCCACAAGACAACCATTGTCATGGCATAAAATATAGTTAAATCATTTGGGAGATCATGTGATGTTCAGAATAGTTCCAGGAAGTTTTAGCTCTCAAGTCTAGCATTCTACCACTGCATTAAACCACACAACAAACCCATGATATGTATAATAAACAGTATAATTGCAAAAAAATTATTCTGAAAAGCTTGTTAAGAGCGATTGGTGAGCTCATTAGATAACATAATAAACAGTATAAAAACCTGTGACCATATTAGAAAGATGTATATTAAACTAAAGATTAGGTTTTCAAGCTAATGCACATGTGCTTTATGAATATTAATAATAAATGAATACTTTCACTTCCAACACAAGATAAAGTCTTTGCAAAGAATAGAATGAATCCACCTATTCTTTCAACCCAAATGCTTAAGTATGGGAAAATCTTAAGCACTGGAAATGAGAGCTGAAGATGAACCAAATTGTAAAATCTCATTAAATTACTTGGATGTTAAACCTTTTGTTAATAACTTATGTGAAAGTAAGCTTTTTTAATGTTTTGTATGGGTATGTAGAATCAAAGAATATTTTGAGTTTTGATTTCTGCTCTTAATTATTATTAGTTACACAAAGTACATGTTCTTTAAAACCTAGTTTTATTTAAATAAGATTTCATAGTTGAAGATGGATCTCTATATATAATTTCATCCTGTGCTATTAGTATTCTTATTTAGATGTTAAAGTTATTAATTTTTGGAAAAGGAATCAAGTATTTTATATTAATATTCTTTTTATCATGGTTAAGTTTTATATATATATATATTTGGGATGTCTTAAAGTTTAAGTACTATTAGATAAAAACAATTTGAGTATAATCATTTTTATTCGGGGGAGGGGGTGAAACTGATGTTTTTTATGACCAGTGCAATTCAGCCAAAATGTCAATACAATAGTATTGTTACTTAACACGGATAAACATTAATGATCGTGTATTTATACAATAACCTTTTAGCACAAACATATTAGTTGGAAAGACTAAAAACATATGCAAAAACAGCCGCTTTACAAACAGTTGTCCCGGGTTAGCGGGTTCGCTCCCCGGCTGATGCTATGACACATGGAAAAAAAAAAAAATTTTTTTTAGATGCTTAAATATATATATATACAAATATTAAGTAATCAATTAAAAAGCAAACGTTTGGCTCTTAAATTAAGGTCACCTTCAAATTTAAAAAAAGTAGAAATTTACATTTTTTTTTATTTAAGCTTTTTACAAATAGAACATTAGCCCTAACGTTCATTATAAATAGTAACTGTATTAACACCTCATTCTGAAATAACATAAAATGTACTAAAATGTTTATAAATTACAAATAATTATTTTTTTGTCTTTTTATTTAGATGAAGTTAACAGGTATACTGCTGTTTTTATTCTTCCACGGGATTGCAAGACATCTGTGTGTTAAAATAGGAAGGCAAGGTATTTCTAATTTTAAATATTTTAATAAAACTGTATTATATTTTAATTAAACTTAGTGTAATAATAATATAATATTAATATTTAATGCGATTAATATAATTAGCACTGATGATTTATTATTAATATTAATATTAAAATATTAACTGAAATAAAATATTTTTTAACAATAATAAATACTAGGTAAAATGAAATCTCTTTGAGTTTACTTCAGGTAATCTCACCTCATTTATATCAATTCAGCATTTTTATTTTATTTCGTCTCTCCTGATTATGAGCCCAATTTTTATTTGCTTGTGCTTTACTTATCTATTTAATCAATACAATATTTCCTATAAATCTTCTATGAAAAATTTTGGAGAGATGAAGTCATACCATTCACTTAATAAAAAAGAATAATTTGCTGCAAAAAACTTTACATGAAGATGCAAATGAAATTCAAACAAGAAAAAGATAGAATCCTTCAATCTACTCTACCATGACTGTAAACCATATTGTATTTTGATCAATCTTTTAAAGAATTTGACATTATGATAGCTATTTTTTAGTACTTGCCAATGTGCTAGATCTATTTCACTGAATCCAAAGTTCTGATTACAATTTTAACAAATGCACATTGGAGATAAATGATCCTTTTTGAACTTCAAATCCAATGAAAATTAGCAGCTTATATTCATTGAACTTTATACACTTTCTTTCAAGAGTTAAATGCAATCCATAATACCTTAATTACTTATAAATATAGATGGTTTAAAGTTCTCTGTGGATACATTATAAGATGGTGATGATTAATAAATATATTGTAATGGACCCTAGGCACATCAGTATCTAAACCAAAAAGTGCAACTAGACTTATAGCCTAGAATATGAAAGTTTACTAGTGACGATCTTAATTATAAATGCCTAAACAGATACACCATTATTTACAGATACTTAAAATTGTCTCTAGGTTGCAGAGAACAGAGATTCTCTAGAAACACCAATTAGCAAAGCAGACAATAATAAATGATTAAGTCAAATAATTTTACTTTTGGGAAATATATGTATTCAAGTACGAGTGCGTGCACACGCACTCGTACTTGAATAATAAATGATGTTAAAATTGATTTAACAACAAAAAAAAACAAACAAAATTTATTCATATTCACAGTTTAATATAATACATAAATGTATATCAATTGAAATTGCTTCTTTTATGTTGACATATATTGCATTTGATATCTGATAGCTTTGAATATTCACAAAATTTTACATTATAATGCTGTATCATCTCTGAAGTCTTTTATTAACTAACTTTATTATTTATTTGATTCTGTTAGATATGCCTTAGCTAAGTCAAGATGTGACACACATATATATATTTCATTTTTGCTTTATAAGATAAGCAGTAACAGAGTAGCTTAATTTTATTATAAGTATTTACAATGTGCAGACCATTATAAAATCAGACTTATACCCTATGCATGTGATCCCACACCACTTTAAAACTAAAATCACAATAAATAGTCTCTAATCACCTGGAGTACAAAGTAAATAGAATTCATGGGAAAAAATATCTCTAAACTTAAAGCAAAATCACAATCATCTGTGAGTACCTCAAGCAGAAGTAATATATATATATATCATGGGATAGCAAGTAAACGTACATAAAATTCAAGTATGGTGATAAATATCTATAGGATTACTATATAAAATGCACACACATATATATTTCAATCTTTAATTTCAGATGCATATGTAAAGCAAACTAAATAAATAGGGCGAACTTCCTACAAATTTTAAGCATCATAAAATCAACTTATTACATTATTTGTATGATAAGCACACATTGCTTAAGTTGCATAAATATCTTGACATACATCAATGATTTTTGAATATCTTCAGATAGATAACTTTTTTTAATCTAAATTTTAACTATTTAAACTAACATAATTTTTCTAATATTCTTTTTAAAACTTTTTTCTTCAGAGGAAAGATTGATTTAACTTAAACTAAAGTTTGATTATTAAAATCACTTTCGCTATTTAAAACTCTGCAAGAGAAAAAGAAAAAAATAAATTTAAGATACAAAACTGATTTTTCTTCTGTCTTGAATACTTAAAAGCATAGCATGATATATAGACATCAAAATCAAGCATTATAAAGTATAAGTATTAAAAAATAAGCTAATGTGAAAAGTAAATAACATAAATATGTGCCAATCATAAAAATTACATTATAAATTGTCCAATAACTCTAATTATTACTGGCTCGATAACTAGCATTTAAAAAATTTATTATTGTTTCTAGAGTAAATAAATTGGTTACTTTAAGTGCAAGATATGGCCAAGAAGATAATGTTTTTCTATAAAAGTGGAATTATATTTATGTATGTATGTTTTCAAAAAGAGAGCTCTTTGGTGGTTTACTAATAAAATCTTTCCATTTATGGTTTTTAAATCTTAGTTGTCATTGGATTTTTTTGTTTCCAGGTAGAGTTTGTTTTGAAAATTTGTTCCCTTATATGGTTGAGAAACATGTCTGTTTTAATTGCAATTTAATATATGTAAAGATGGTTAGCACAACATTGAATCAAATTCAGCAAGCGGGTTTTGATATCTGGATGGCAATGGGTTCCATGTCAAAGGAGTGAAGTTATTTAGTAGTTACCAGCAATTCATCTTGATTCTTTCAATTTCTAGGTGAGGTTTTATGTACTTCATGGCAACAGCAATGACAAAGATTGAAGACAAAATTATTTTCTGAGTCAGCCTTTTATATCACTACAAACTTTGCAAAACACTTTTTTTCTTTAATTAAATAAGCCATAAAAATGCTTATAGATAACACTTAGCTATTATAATCTCTAAAAATATGTTTAATTGAGTCCATGAGCAGACAATGTTGCTTCTTACCCTCGATTTTGTTCAGTTAATTATATACTTTAAAATAAAAATAAAATCATATAGAGGTGTTTATATGTGCTTTTGTTTAAAGCCAAAACAAGAGAGAGAATGAGTTCAAACTGTTCAATTTTATTTATAAGATTTTTTTTTATTGACGTCAGTGTAACTATAGCAATCCTCTATATTCACTCTTTAACCAATTTCCAGCAACATCCCATAAATAAAAAACATTATTACACAATAATGACAAAAAAAATCATAAAATAAATTTATTTGAATAAAAAAAATCATTTCAGAATTATTACATAAAATAAATATTTACATTTTTTATATGCAAATACTATTTTTCATTCAGCTGTGTTCTGATCTATCGAGTCAGTCCACTTGATGGCATTAATGCTAAGCAAAAACACATTGATATAATGTTCCCGGGCCAGCCATTCTATACAACTATGGTGTCCATAAAATTAATAAAAAAATTAAAAACAAAATATGAAAATGTAAGCAGACTTTTTGGGACAATAATTAATCAGAGACTGGTTTTTTGTCTGTGTGTGTGTGTGTGGTGATAAAAAATTATGTTACTTTTGAATAGCAAATAATAGTACATTGTAGACTTTTTTGGACTGTAATTGCAACAAAATTTTACAATGAAAGCCGACTTTGACTTTTTTGGGACAGTAATTAATTTGGACAGTAATTAATCAGAGACGGGCTTCTTTTGTTTTTTTTTTTAGTTTGTGTGTCGGAAAAGTTACGGTACTTTTTTAATACAAAATTAAATTACATTTTACCTCTTTTTTAAGACTGTAAGGAGTAAAAATTAAATTATATTGCACTCTTTGTGTGTGTGTGCATATATATAAAATTACGTTACTTTTTTAATAACAAATAATATATAAATAAGCATTTATTTTTATATAGCGCTATGTTTACAATTGTATTACATTTAAATATCAGCCTTTCAAGCTAATTGTGCATGCGCTTTTCACGAGTGTCAATGATAAATGAATACTTTCATTCCAATACAAGATATAGTATTTGCTCATATATAAACATTTGAGTTGAAAGAATAAGTGGATTCATTTTATTCTTTCATAAATACTATATCTTGTTTTGGGAATGAAAGTATTCATTTATCATTAACACTCATGAAAAGCGCATGCACAATTAGCTTGAAAGGCTGATATTTAAATGTAATAACAAATAATAGTAAATATAGTGGAGACTTATTTGGACAGTAATTAATCAGAGATGGGCTTTTTTTTTTTCTGTATCGGAAAAGTTATGGTAGTTTTTTTAAGAAAAAACTAAATCACATTTTACCCTTTTTTGGACAGTAATTAATCAGACACTGCATTTGGGGGGGGGGGGGACTAAATTTGATTGTAATTTACCCTATAAAGTTATTAATAATTATAAAAAACTAACTTATTAGTAAATAATAATTATAACAAACTATTATAATGAAATCCAACTCTGGTGTCTGGCAATTTTGAGAGTTGGAAGCAACCATCTTCCCTATCTCAGACCATTTCTCACGATATGTTACTTTCATCATGATTTTCAAAACAGTGCTGTGTACCACTCTAAAATCCAATTTCTGACACTATCACAGTCCTGATGGAACAGTGTCGAGACTGTTAAAAGCATTAGAAGGTACCAGTAGGTCACTTAACATGAAACAAAAAAAGTTGGACCTGAAAAGTTAAATTATTTAGACATGATGCAGTCAACACACCATCACACGATACTCTAGTGAAAATATACAACCCAGCATTATGATAAAATGCATAACACAAGCAACTACAGCAACCAATGAAGATATTTTCTGTGCTTTTAGAATAGAAAAAAGCCACAGTGGTATCCGGCAGCCGAGTAAACTGACTGTTTCTGTGTTTTAAAAGCTATCTGCTTGGCTGCGGCTGCAGAAACAGCATATTTCTAGCAATTTAGCTAGAAATAGTGCCATCAAGTGGCTGACACAATAGATCAGAACATCACTTTAAAATTTATAAAATAATAATAAATAAATATGCTACATTCATATAAATAAGTGAAGTTTTTAATAAAAGTGGCTCAGCTATAAAGCTATCCAATTTTATTAAAAACTTCATATATTTATATGTATGTAGCATATTTATTTATTATTATTCTAGCAAATTAAACAATTTCCACTACATTTCCAATATATTACACTGGAAATATATTTTTATACATATTTTCTCAGTATTATATATCATATAAATAAAAAGGACAAATATATTTAAAATATTAAACATTTAGTTATATTGTTTATAATTCAATATAGTGACTGCAGTAATGAAAAAGAAATATATAATAAAAGAATAATTATTTCATCCAAACTATATGCTTTATTATTTACATATTCACTTTCCTTTTTAAAATGAATAAAATCAATCTACAATCTTACAATAAAATTAATAATAAACAATTTTAGATCAATATTATTGTTGTTATAACAACACAGTTCAATACTTCATAAGTTAACATATCCCATCACCCAAAAATCAAGCAAGAAAGAACGATAAAACAAATTATGACTGACATCTTATCACATACTTAAATACATTGCAAATTTGAGTAGACACAATATATATAATATTTAACTACAAGTATATTGTTCTATACTGAACTTAATGTAATTAGAAGGGATTTGAACTCAGACTTTCAAGCTCCCTATATCTATCCACTTAATCCTATACAACCGATATACATGACACACATATATGAAAAGGATAAATGATTTCCGATATACAAATTTTGTGTTGAACCAGCATTCATCAGGTGGTCCAGATCATCATCTCCCATATATATATATATATATATATATATATAATCAGTGCTCAGTTTATATTAAGATAGCAAATCTTCAAACTTTAATGGGTAGGCTTCAATCTTCTCCATTTTCCAGCCATCCATATCATTCAATAGATTTTCAATGATATGAATGGCTGAAGAGTTGGAGGTTGGAGAAGATTGAAGCCTATCTATTAAAGTTTGAAGATTTTCTATTTTAATGTAAACTGAGTACTTATTATACATATGTGTGGGGAGAGATGATGATCTGGACCAACTGATGAGTGCTGGTTCAGCACAAAATACATACTTTTAGAGATCATTTATCTTTTTCACATCTACATGGTCAAGTGTATCAGTTGTATAAGAGTGGATAGATATAAGGAGCTTGAAAGCCTGTGTTAAAATCTCTTCTAATATATATTGATGCCATTAAAACCAGTTAATATTTAGACAATCCCAGTATCAATAACAATCAACAATTTCCAAATTGTTATGAAGGCAACCTCCTTTTAACAGTGAGGGTGAAATCAATATACCCTTATTAATGGCTAATATACTTAAATATACATTAAAGATTTGCAACTTGATCATAGAGATTGAAATTGATACAAATAAGTTTAAATAAATTTCTTTAAACAGGTAAATAAACACATACGCATACAGACAAACAATATTTATACTACTTTGCAATTATATTAAATAATCACAATAAAAAATAGAGTAAATGCTGTTGTAATTTTCAATTTTTATAACTATAGATAGATTCCAGTTGTTTGAAATATAAAATGCAATTGTTAAATACATATCTTTTAGATATCAAACTACTGAAATAATAAAAGGTGGTTATAACTATAAAAAGTGAAAATTGAACAGTGAAACTTTGTTTTCATTTTTATTTATTTATTAATTTGGATATATATATAATTTTAGCTGTTCAAGATCCACTGCTAGATTGTCAACTTGGCCAAGGCATTTACAGACATCCTTTAGATTGTCGATTTTATTATTTTTGTGTTAGACACCAGGATAATAATTATGAAAAATTTATTTTCAATTGTCCTTACTATACACGATTTGATCCTCAAGATAAAATATGTAAAAACAAAACTTTAATACCACACTGTCACTCTTTAGAAACTCATGAAACAACTCTTCCACCTACTACTACAAAACCTTCCACTACAACAGAAGCTCCCCATTGTGAAAAAGTTGGATTTTTCAGACATCCCTCAGATTGTACAAAATTCATGCAATGTTTTGAAACAAATGGAAAAATATCTGGATTACAATTTCATTGTCCTCCAGGACTTGCATTTAGAGAAACTATTCCTCAAGGATGTGACCAGCCCATAAATGTTCCAGAATGCTATAATTAAATCAATGTAAAAACATTTTTTTTAACGTGTCTATGAGTAAATAAACTCCTTTAAATTGAATCTGTTTCAAATTTCGATGTGAAAACCAAATCAAACTGATTTTCCTGACACACGCGTCTATATGTACTTAAAATAATTAAAAAAGAACTATTAATAAATATTCTAAGATTTGTTTGTCAGAATATCATAGTATTAGAACATCCACGTGGCAGCTAGAGAGCAGTTCATTTAATTAACCAAACTGAGTTATCACCCTTATTCTATTTAGCTGAGAATTTATTCAGAAATATTTAATTAATAGGCCATCGCTCTCTCATTGATTGTCAGTGATATACGACATTATATCAGTAACTTTATAGATATCATAAACACCTCCACACTTCCCCATTCTTTTCAAATTCATATAAATAAAGATATAATAATACGGGACAGAGAAAGGTGAATAATTCCGTGTGTGTAAAGTTAAAAAATCAGATTTAACCTTTAACTGAGGTTTAAAGTTTATATCTGTGCTAGGGATAATCTCTAGTTTCAAAAATGATTAGTAATAATCATTAGTGTATTTATCTGAAATGGATGGCGTTAAAGTTGTGAGTGGAGGGAGTTTGACAATGGTAAATGAAAATGTATAATCAGTAACTTTATGAATAAAATTGCTTAATAAATATTGCTAAGTTATCTTCCTTTTCTGAATAACCTATAAGAGGATATATTAATATGAAAAGTTAAAAATAGATATGAATATAGAAAAGGAGATAAAAAGAGCCAGAGGAAGTGAGTGAGAGAGAGAGAGAGAGAGAGAAAAGAGATATCTAAAATTGTCTTCTTTTTTTTTTTTTATCAGTCTGGCGTTTTTTCAAGAAAACATTTTTTTTTTTTTTGATTCTACTCTTAACAAGTCTATTTTTCTTGTTTTTTTTTTATATATATATATAAGTTCTACAATAAAATATTATTAGATATCAAAAAATTTCAACGTAAAACGACATTTTCCCTTAAGAAGAATCTTCATTTAGCAATTCAGATGGGTTTCAATGAATATAATCAAGTTTTAATAATGTTGCTGATAAGGAGTTTTAAGAAAATACAACCCTCATTGTTAATTAAAGAGATTTCAGAGAATATGGTAAGAATGACTGAGTCAAATTTAACTGAGCACTAATATATTAAAAACAAACAAACAAGAAAAATTGAAATGGAAGATTTAGTAGTCGAAATATTAATAGATATTGAAAAATATATAAAAAATAGTTTAAGAGAAAGTTTTAATAAAATTATAGATAATAAGAAAGTTGCAGATAAATGAAAAAATAAAGTTTCCATAGTACATAAGTATATAAAATATTTATATATATATATTATGTAATAATGCAAATGGTAATCTTTATGAATTTATATTCTAGAAGTCATATATTCATCGCTAGTTGGATGAATGAAATGATTTAAAAATAAACAATTATTTATAGAATTTTTAGATGTAGAAAAGCCTTATAATAGGATAATTAAAAAAAAAATATAGAAAAATCTTGAAAATGTAAAAATAAGTTTGAAATTATTATAAATAATTAAGAGCTTTTATAAAAGTAATTTTTGGGATTTGAACTCAGACTTTCACATGACCCACTACTCTCAGTGCCATCTCATATTGCTGACCCACCTGATCACACACATGTTGAAAAGATAAATAATCATCAATATACGTATTTCATTCTAAACCAGCAATCATCAGTTGGTGTGTGATCAGGTAGGGCAGCAATATGAGATGGGACTGAGAGTAGTGGGTTGTGTGAAAGTCTGAGTTCGAATCCTGCATATATTACATATATAAATGCAGGTTTAAGCCTGTACAATGTATTAAAAGTAATTTTTATAAATATCAATTGGGGATATATAATAAGTGAAAATTAGATACAAAATTGGATTGAAAAATGATGTTTATTGACATTTTCTATTATTTTATTTTGTTTCCAAAAAATGTGGAAGTTGAGATAGAAAGATTGAAAATAAGAATGAGAATTCCTATAATGGGAACCAGAAAAATGTATAATTTGGAAATTTCTTTTTTGTGAATATGATATTTCTGTAATGATATAAAAGATATGGAGTATTAAAAACATGGAAAAAAAAAAAATGGTGAAAAAATATAAAAATTAAAATAAGAAAAAAAAATCTAAAATATTACTAATTAAATAAAAGGAAGATTTAAAGGATTAAAAATGTTTATCTTGAAGATATGCAAGAATATAGATATATAAATACTTTGTTAAATACAAATAGATGAAAATTATGATTGAAACAAAAAGTAAAAAATGGAATGGAAATGTTAATACCAGCTTTGAGATTTGGAATTGAGGCAATTTATATTAGTTAAAAGTGCCAGAATTTTTTAGATAAAATTCAAAAGCCATAAAAATGCTTTGAATGATTATTTTTAGACAATAAACAAGGATGTTCACTAAAAAATAGTATGGACTTTTTTTAAGGAGGAATATTAAAAACAAATACTTAGAAGTCTACTATATATGAATGAAAATAAATGAGTAAAAGTTTTAAATGGATTTTGTGATGAGAATAATTAACTTGGTGGACTTGAAAGGTTATACAAAAGTGCAAAGTTAATAGATAAAAAATAAAAAAAACATCAAAGTATTTCTAAAAACCTCTCTTTCAGAAGATATGAAACAGGTATGATAGCAATATATTTATATATTCATATTTGTGAAGGTTGGGGGAAAAAATAGATAAATTGTTGAAATGAGGGAAAAGTTGAATTTAAAAAATGAATATAAATAAAAAGTAGTTTTGAGTTACATAAAAATAAAAAATACATCAATTATAAAAGGATAAAACACATTATTTCATTATAAAGAAAAGGAGGATGAAAATGGAATAATAATTTGAATTGTAGATATTGTTTATGTGAAGATAAAAGGGAGAGTATTAAGTATTTATATTTGAATATAGGATGATAGATAAAAGAGGATTAAGAAAAATTGAATGTGAAGTAAAGATGTAAGAAACAAAAGAAAGACTATTGTTTTTAACAAATAGAATATAAAATATTGGCTTTCAATTTTTACTAAAATAAGATTAAAAAATAACAATACTATGTTTGAATGTTGGCAGGCAGAAGGATTTGGTGACCGCAAACTGAAAGAAAATAATATAAGGAAGGGAAGAGTGAAGAAAAAGAGTGAAGAAAGTAAAAGAATTTATTGTTGTATATAAAGATGTCAAAGTAGGTGGTTGAGTGAGCAGGGTGTTTAACTTGATTAACAGAATCTTTGAGTTTATGATCAATCCTCAAAACTTCTGACTTGTCTAACATAAAAGACATTTCCAACATATATAATTCTAGGTGAAATGACTAAAATGAAAAATGTCTAGTTAATTGCTGGACTTTTGTAGCACAGCATCCAAAGTGTTAAAATCTAAGTCCACCATAGATCCTATATTATAATCATATAGATATTCATTACACAGTTCGATAATTAGTTATTCCAAATACAAAGTAATTGGTAAAGAAAAATATTATTGGCAGGATACTAACAATAAATTTAAAACAAATATGATTATGTATAGTATTCTTATTAAGACAGATCCTAAGATCTGGATGCAGTGCTCTCAGATCCAAGACTCCTCACTGATGAAGGCCATAAGCCAGAAACTAGTCTGGGGATATTGGATGAGTAGGCACTAGATGGGGATTTTATGCACCAGCCTTCTAGCATCCATTGATTACTCTAGCTTGTTGTGTGGCAATATATATAGTGAGTTTTGCCTGTTTTAACAACAGTTATACACAAGCATAAGAGGTGGTGGTCATGTGATGTTTATTCTTATTAAGAGTGCATTTTTTAAGAAGTTGCAATGAGAGCTGACCATGATTGCAATCAGAAACATTAGACTTACAGAATTTTTATAAAATCCTTAAGACATAAGATAATAAATTGGAACAAGGTATATCTAAAATGAATTAGGTAAAAATGTGGATTTCTTGAAAAAGCAGAAAAGATGTAATCTTATATGAATGCAGAAAAACAGATAAGAGATTACATACAAAATCTAGTGCAACCATTTCCAGAGATATTTGTACTGCAGATAAAGACAATAATTTTGCACCTTGCCCCCTCAATTAAAAAATTGCACTGATTTGGTTTTTCACAAAGTTAAATAAACACAAACAAAGAAAGTAGTAATCTCCTAAGCATAGAAGTTATTAACTCAAGAAATCAATTAAAATTGACAACTACTAAATAGATTAATCTTAGAATGAAACATATTTTTTTATTAAATAATACATATATCTGATCAAGAAAAGGTTGAATGCAATTATTCAAAAATTGAAGAGTGTGCAGATAAAAAAACTGGAATTGAATTTTATGATGCCAAATAGTTGTGAATCTGTCACTTATTAAAATTTTTAAATTATTTAACTAATATCAAGTAAGTTATATAAGAAATTAATAAGATTAAACACCCCATATTAATTAGTTGAAGTATTTCTGTTGTAAACAATTACCTATATAAAGTCTAAGTAACAATACAGTTAAGATAGAACCTTAGGGGTAAATTATGAGATTCTCTCCTAAAGTTATTTAGAAACACTTGAGTATAAACTAATTTAGTGTAAAAATTTATAGCTTGATTCTACTTTACCAAAAGATATTTAAATTAAGCATTTTTTTTTTGAGTAGCATTAGTGAAACATGAAATGATTACAACCTCTAATATGACAAAATGATATGATTAAGCAGAGTTGGCTAAAGCTTATTCAAAATAATTTTGGGTGTGGATCTTTGAGAGTTATGATCTTAGTATTGTTGGCAGTTGGTGAACTTACTTCTGTATCCTTGCTAATACATAAGATTCTTACTCAAGATTGAGAATGACCAACTAGAATCAATATATAACAAAACAAGAATAGTGTCATTGTCATTGCAGTGTGGGTCTCAATTTCTTTTAGGTTCATGATCTTTTTACACGTTGGGAAGTTAATATTCTCAATGCAGGAAAATTATACTGCTTGTATATGAGACATAAATGTTTGATGTTTTTTTTTAAGTTTATTGAATTATTTGCCATTATTTTAAAAATATATAAAAAGAAAAACAGTTAGGGCTAAAATCACTATTTGTGATTATATTAATCATTAGAATAAGTGAAATACAGGCTTATCATATATCTGTATCAATATATGTAATATATAGAGTATATGAGCACAGACTTTCACATGACCCACCACTCACCACTCTATCTCAAAACACTGTTTCACTTGAATTACTTATATGTTGAAAAGATAAATAACAAATATACGTATTTCATGCTAAACCAGCAATCATCAGTTGATCCAGATTATCATCTCCACACATATATGCAATAAGTGCTCCGATATATATTAAGATAGCCAATCTTCACACTTTAAAGGACAGGCTTCAATCCACACCACATTCCAAATCTTCACTGTCCATCCAATTGAAAATCTGATGATGGAACGCTCAAAGGCCACCCTGAGGCCGATATTCTGATCACACCCATTAATCATTAGACTAATATAAGACTTATAAAATAGACACAACTGAATTGATTTGTGACAATTTATAATTAGGAGAAAAAGTAAGCAAAAATTTAGATAACCATAATGATCGTCAACTCCCTCACCTTACTAGATAAATTTATTTTGCTGTTGTTTTTAAATTCACTATGGTACGGACAGAATTAAACATATAGACATATATTCACAACAAATAATTAAACTAAAGGCTGTATTCCATGATAGCAACCAATAAAATGCATTAAAAAAGGATCTAGTAAGTTAGAACATGCTTTCTGGTTAAAGCATGTTAGTTTAGCAGCTTCATAAATCTAAAATTGTATATAAATATCTAAATGATTACTTTTTTTTTTGATAAAAACAATTGAAAATTATATTGCTTGAGCAAATAATATAATATTAAATATCACATTGATTTTACATAGGGCAACTTATTTTATTTTATACATGAATGTATGTATAAGACTCTGCACAAAACAAGTTGATATAAAACAGGCAAAACTCACTATACGTATTGCCACACACAGCAAGCTAGAGTAATCAATGGATGCCAGAAGGCTTTTGCATAAAATCCCCATCTAGTTCCTACTCATCCAATATCCCCAGACTAGTTTCTGGCTTGTGGTCTTCATCAGTGAGGAGCCTTGGATCTGAGAGCACTGCACCTAGCTCTTAGTTATATGCAAGCACAAGGGGTGGTGGTCATGTGAAGTTGATATAACTAAGTAGTGGAATACTATTACCACAAATAATATTTAATAATCTACTAGATAATAGAATTTATTATAGCATCTCAATTTAAAGAACTATTTGGTATAGTGATTAGTACATCTACTTATTTTGTCATGACTAAATTTAAATCTATCTTTATAAAGTTTTATGAAATTACAAATAGACCTAGGATCGTTTTTCAACATAGTTATTCACCCAACAGTAGTCAAAAGAGGAAGTATTTAGATATTTTTCATTAGAGAGTAACAGATAATATGGTTAACCTGGATTGGTCATATCTTTTTTAGTGTGCTGACTAAAAAAAATGTCATTATAATATAATGTGATGTTTACTATAATTGGTTACCTTTATCTATTTCAATTTTAGAGTGATATCACAAACTTTAATGAACACTTAATACTATTAAGACATGTGTCTGTTTCCACTCTTCTAATTCATCCACCTAAGTGTGAGCTTGTGTAATCAATAGATGTCAGTAGGTGTCAGAAATGGATTAGAAAAAATAGATTTGCTATATACAAATAAGCAGAAATCATGTGTGTTTTTGTTGTATTTTTAAAGTTAACTATTTTCATCATCTAATATGCTATATTTAGAAAAATTTAACTTTATTTAAATATTCCAAATACATTCAACTGTTGGTAATAGCACATCAAACAGTTGAATGTATTTGGAATATTTAAATAAAGTTAATTTTTTTTAAAGACATTCAATAGGCATATTAGATGATGGAAATAGTCCAATATAAAAAATACAACTAGAACACCATAATCACAAACCTTCAGGAAAATATGTGATGTTTTGTTAATTCTATCATTAAGATGTACATGAATAAAAAAATTAAAATATTTTCAAATCTGAAAATTACTGGATAATTTAATTATTTATAAGTCTGTCTGAAAGTTCATGATAAAAATCACTATATGTACTGCCACACACAGCAAGCTAGCTTGCTGTGTGTGGCAGTACGTATAGTGAGTTTTGTCTGTTTTAACAACAGTTATACACAAGCATAAGAGGTGGTGGTCATGTGATGTTTATTGGCTTAAAAACCAATCCTACCTAATAGGATAGTGGTGGCTATGGTTATTAAAGAACCAAAGACACCAAAATGTATGAGTACTTAACTGAGTTCAGACCCATATGACTATATAAGCTAATGGGCTTGGATTGAAAACATTAAGGTGTTTTCAGTTTAAGACTCATAGTTTTGCAGTTAAGTGGAGATAAAAGGTGGCTGCTGGAGGGTTGCATTAGATCCTAAGATCTAGGTGCAGTGCTCTCAGATCCAAGGCTCCTCACTGATGAAGGCCACAAGCCAGAAACTAGTCTGGGGATATTAGATGAGTAGGCACTAGATGGAGATTTTATGCACAAGCCTTCAGACATCCATTGATTTCTCTAGCTTGCTGGGTGTGGCAATTTGTATAATGAGTTTTGCCTGTTTTAATAAGGTTTATGATAATGGCATTTTAATTGTTATATGTTGGATTTTTTCCAATCATCTAGTTGCATTATTAAATAGTTATAAATAAATTCAAACTTTATTTGCACTTTTTGAAGTATATTCAACAATTAATAATAATACATAAGTTAGTATGATGCACACTAACACCATATTTTTTCTTTTAAATTCACAATAAAATTAGAACAAAAATAAAAATTGGCATTTGCAAAAGTCAAATCTCTCTCATGGCAAATCAAATCTACTGTTTATGAAAACCAACACAGAGTAAAAAATAATGTAAACATTCAATCTTGACAGAAATTTTTAAAATAAACTTATATGTAAATCATTATACATATAAAGTATTTCATTTGGAGATGGCAGCGGTAGTTCTTCAGCTTTCCTGCACTCTCTTGTGGCTACATGTTGTAGCACTATTTTTTCAGGTTTTGACTTTATGGAACTAAAATATATTGATTTATTTGTTTAAAATAATCTGAAGAGAGTCAGACTCTCTTCTGCCTACCTTAATCATTGATTGGTAGTTTCTTTGTGAGATTAACTGAGAACACCTCTTTTAACTGCTGTTAGTGATGAGCAAAAATTATATATTTTTCATAGTTTATTTAAATAAATTGAGATACTGCCAAATCTCTTTCACTTAAATATTACTCAGCCAATAAATATTATATACTATCCAATACAACAAAACCTAACACATACAAAATTTTGAGAAAAGGGCGCCTTTTCTGTAAAATCTTTGTCATGTGTTTAGTTTTGTTGTCATTCATTCATATCTGATTGCTGTCAGATATTATACGGCATTTGGCAGTATCTCAATTTATTTCAGTTTCAACTATCTACATTTCACAAATTAAAATATTATAGTTTATTTAAATATTTGTAATAATTTTTACAAAATATTTGTGAAATAATTATTAAAAAACAGAAGTATGCATGTTTACACTTTTCTTTTTAAAAATATAAGTTAAAGAAACTCATCATAATGGTAAAAAAAAAGAAAGTATGATTGGCAATGGTTTGTTACACATAAGATGAATCTTTTGTGATATTTTAATAATTATAAATAGAAATTGAAACAGAATTTTATAAATTTATTATGATTTAATTATCAAATAATGTTCAGCAAATATTTTGTCAATTTATTTTTCCCACCAATATTGCATTAATTGTCCAATATAAAAAAGTTATTATTCTTGTTATATATTTCATTTTATTATTATTTTTATATTTACAAAGTTCTAATATATGTTTTTCATTTGTAAATTTATACTTCTAACAAATCAAGCCCAATTTATTGAATTTTAATATAAAGATTTAAATAGTAAAATCAAATGTTGAATGATTATAAAAATTGCCACCAGGGAGAATAATGGAAATATCAATCTGTAGAAGTGATATAGATTACTATGGAACAGAGCAAAAAAAAATTGTTCAGAACCCAATGATTCAAAGAGGAGGGGAAAACTATCATTACTTTATCCTGGAGTTTAGATGTAATTATAAGGGATTTGAATTCAGACTTTTAAACTCCCTTCAGCTATCCAATCTATCTCTTACAATCGATACATATGACCACACACATAAACGATATCCAATATAAGTATTTCATGTTGAGCCAACACTCATCAATTGATCATATCATCATCTCCCACATATATATATAATCAGTGCTCAGTTTATATTAAGATTGCAAATCTTCAAACTTTAATGGACAGGCTTCAATCTATTCCATCCTCCAACTCTTCAGTCATTCATACCATTGAAATTCTGATGATCTTAGACACACAAAAAATGATAGGAAATGCATTTGTATAAGTCAGGAATGTCATACAAACTAAAAGAACTCTGCATCAATATATCAAAACATCTTATCAAGGTCATATTATACTCAAGGAATTCTAGCTCTACAAAATGTAAACTTGAAATACTAAAAAAAAAAACTGTATATATGAAATACTATGAGAAGGCATATATCAATAAAACTAACCACTCCATAGAAAAATAATTAAAAAACACAAATAATGATTAGAGAAAAAAAATATCTCTAAAGTAGTGGAATATAACAATAATATTAAACAGAGAAGAAAAAAAATGAAAAGAAAACAATATTTTTTTTAAAAGAAAGCTCTCATGTCAATGACAAATAACCTTAAAGTCACTTAATGTGATAATTACATAATATTTGGAAACTACTGCAGAAACAAGAAGAACCCATATAGATCAGCATTTAAAACTTTTATTGGCTATTGCTTTTGGAAGAATAACCTAAATGATAAAAAGATCTCAAATTCAAATCAACATTGATTTTTCATGTTAGACTATAACTAATCAAGCCAACAATATCTGAAGAGAAAAAAAATAATAATACTTCGAATATTGTGTTCTATTTTTAATAATGTGTTATTAGTTATTAATGAATGTATTTGGAAAAGAATAAAGTTTGATTTTTTTTTCCTCATATGTCAGGCTGGAAGCGAACCCTCGACAACTGTCTGCTTGCAAGGCGGCTGCGCTGACCTCTCGGCTACCAACGCTTGACAAGTTTTAATTTTTTAAAAGTTCAAGACAAAAAAATAATAATAATTAAATACTCTTACAAGCATTTATAGGAGAAATGAATAAAGTTTCTTAAGCTCACACCCGCATTAAAATGAAATTAAAAAAAAGCCAAAGGTTACAAAATCCACCCAAAATTTTATATTGTAAAAACCTGAAATATTATACATGTATCAATAAAAACTAGATATTTTTTTAAATGAATAAAAACTTTTTTTAAAAAAAAATTTGGGTGGTTCTTTTAAAGAAATGTACAAAACTAAATCAGTATGCGGAAGTTTTCAAAAGTACGAAATCGAGGTTTAATATAAATAAATAATACTTCTGTTAATATATAACTATAAATATAACAATTCGTCAATTGTTAAAACAGACTTTCTTTAATATAAATTAAATAAAAATATTTTAACAATTGACGAATTATATTTATATTTATAGGTTTAATATAACAAATTTAAATTATTTTTTAATGAGATTATTACTAAGATAAATGAATATTGATAAATATATATTTGTTTTTAGATATAGATGCAAATTAATCATAATAACGCAAATGGAAATCGAACTTGAGTGAAATTATTCGCAAGTCTACTTTAATGTCAAAAGTTACGACAAAACGTTAGTTAATGGACTGTTTTTGTCGCTTGGGAAGTTGAGTGATGTTCGAGAATGAACGTGATAGAGTTAAATTGCAATACTTAGACTTTTAGCTTTCGAGTTCACTCTCCAACTATTGCATTAATTCGCTCAGGATAAAAGAGTGACCAAAGCAGTTTATTATATTATCTACAATGGTAGATTAATAAGGTGCAGTAATAATAAGAATTTTTTTTTTTACATCTTTGTAAAATTTAAATGTATTACCTTTTTCATTTAGAAGTTTATTGGATTATAAAAGGTGAACTATTGTAAATGATCAGCTGATTAGAATGCTAAAATTAAAAAATGACAATTGATCACATTCAGCAGTGCTTTGTGATTAATTAAGCCAGGACACTTACTCATGGTCAGCTACATCATGTGATTAATAAATACTAACAATCTATGGGCAAGATTCATTGTAAAATAAAAAATAAAATAAATTTTTCAATTAAAAAGCAGACTGGAGGGTAGATATCAAAACTTGGTCTGCAATTTTAATGAGATACTGATCAGATTTGAGACACCATTTTTACAATAACTTCTGTTTTAATAATATTAGAGCAAATGTTATATGTTGCTAGAATAATGGAAATACCAAGAAAAAAAAATAAGGCTAAGAAAAATAGTACTAATTCAAAAACGAAGAAAACAAAAATAATTTCAATATTAAAAAAAAAAAAAAAAATTACTTTGTTTGTTCATAATTTTTAAATTTATGATAATTAAATTTTTAAGTTACATTTTTATTGATAATTTCATTACATTTTTCATAAATTTCTGATTCAAAGCATATATAACACTTTTTATCTGAGATAATTCATTATTTCAATACTTACAAAAATAGGAATATGAGAATACTTCATTTTTACTTGTACCCCAGAAGTTGAAAGGTCTTAAGGCAGCTATAAAAAAAATATTTCTCCCCTAATAAAGTATAAAAAAATAAATTATTAATCAAACAATAATTATTGTAAATCAAATTTTATAAGATTATCATTAACAAATTATAATAAATCAAAAAATAAATAAAATTTAATCAGCCTAACACTGCAAAAAATGGAGGCGGGGGTAATAAATCCACTAATTGCTATTAATATCACTATAAATACAACAAAAAAGTATAAATGTATGTAATTTGAAATTCCAAATAAGATCACCATGTTAATATACACATGTATATACATCATAAAACTGTGGTGTGTATATATGTATGCATTGTGCAAGTCCTTCTGCTAAAGTTATAACAGCTTGATAGCCTGAAAAATAAGATGCACTACAGATTTGAGCTCTAAATTTCCCATTCCTTACTCAAAACTATTTTGATTTTGGACTTTTGATAAACCAACCTTATTAAGAGTAATATCTTCATATTGAATAATTACTGCCAATACGGAAAACATGATAATCAAAATAACATTCATTTAAATGACAAAACACTCGCAGAAGACACATACACAATTAGCTTGAAAGGCTGATCTTTGAATGTAATACAATTGTATGCATAGCATCATATAAAAATAAATGCTTATTTACTTATAATTAAGTTTCACTTAGAGTGACATTTAGTAAATTCTAGACAATTTCACCGACGTCATTCATTCCAACATCATAGATAGTAATTTAAAGTGAGAATTCTACTCTCATGCTTTACTCAACAGTACTTCAGATTTGCTCATATAAAAGAATTTGAGTTGTAGGAATAAGAGGATTTCTTTTATTCCTGCATAAATACTATATCTTGTATTGTACAGTGAAGTATTCATTTATTATTTAATACTTGCAGAAGACGCATGCACAATTAGCTTGAAAGGCTGATCTTTGAATGTAATACAATTGTATGCATAGCATCGTATAAAAACAAATGCTTATTTACTTATAATTAAGTTTCACTTAGAGTGACATTTAGTAAATTCTAGACAATTTCACCAACGTCATTCATTCCAACATCATAGATAGTAATTTAAAGTGAGAATTCTACTCTCACACTTTACTCAACAGTACTTCAGATTTGCTCATATAAAAGAATTTGAGTCGTAGGAATAAGAGGATTCCTTTTATTCCTGCATAAATACTATATCTTGTAATGTAGAGTGAAGTATTCATTTATTATTTAACACTCGCAGAAGACGCATGCACAATTAGCTTGAAAGGCTGATCTTTGAATGTAAAAAAGAGTTTATAAATGTAGAATCTACAAGAATTTCTCACTTTAAGAGGCAGTCAAAGATTTTTAGGGGAAAAAATGCAGGTATATATAATTCCTTTTTTTTTTAATGATTTTACATTTATAACTAAATTTATTATTATTTTTTTTATTAAAAAGTTTAAAAATTCCAAGGCACATTCTATCTCTTTCATGGTATAAGTCTTGTAAATGAGCATTCATTCTATCTAAGATATAAATACAAAATATTAAATATAAATATTTCATACTATTGAATATTGTCATAATATTCTGCTTACCAATTGGCAAAGGTAATCAGAAATGAAGCTGGTATAGAATCCTAATAAGGAAACCAATCAGACAGTTATATGTATTTCAAATGTAAAATGAATTTAATAAAGACAATCTAAACAAAGTCAATAAAGCAAAAATTAGTTAAAACAAAGTTAATAAAACAAAAATTAATAAAAACCAAGTTAGAATAATGCAAAACTATTAAATAATATTTAAAAACAAAGTGCAAGAGGAACAAGTTGTAAATAGAGCCTGCAGGATGTTAATAATGCCTTTCCATTGTTACATGTAGCTAAAACAAATGAATATTTTTAAAAATTTGATTTACTGTATTGCAGAATAATAAAAATAATAATACTTTTCATTATCTATACTATCTGTCACTGTGTGAAAATCATTCTGTTAGGTTGAATCCACTTTAAAATTAAAAGATTACCAAAAACTGATAGCTTACAAATAACATTCCAAGTGAAAAGTTATTGATCATGTTGCAAAACAATAAACAAAGTAATAAAAATGCAAATATAACTTCCATTAGAGCTATCCAAAATTCATATCTGAGTTTGAGGCATTTGGAGGCCTTTATACTCCTGGTAAGTCCATTTGTGTTCAAGCTGCACAAGGTGATGTTTGAAGTAAAAGGTGGTACAATAGAATTATGGCATATTTCAGTCATCACATTTTGATTATGATAAAAAAGCAAAGCATCTTCTCTGGAAGTTATCACAAAGAGGTACCAATCCACATTCCAAACAACTAAAGTGAGTTTCATGCCTTAGTTTTTTTAAGATATACAATACAATGCTTATACATTTGAATGTTATGGTGACAGAGGTCTATATATGTATGGTTTCCATGTGATCACTATTCCAGATGTGGAAATACATGGTTATTTGGACTAAATTTTCTCTTTGAACCATATCCATTGATAAACATATAAGACAAGGCTCTCCAAAATTCAAAATGAGTTTTAGCTTTCAAATGTTTAGATGCTATATAAATGGAATATAAAATGTAAGCATTAGAAATTGCTGTATCAAAACAGTGCTAGAATAGTTGCAAGAATTATTGCTTGATTTCTCATCCCTATAATATTGGGCCACTTTTGATTGGCCAAAATCGATGCCATTTAAGTAGCAATTATATATTTTTACTGTCTAAACAGAAATGTTTGGCATGATTTATCTTTATTTCTTTAACTGATAACATCATTTCCTGAAGGTAGATATGCATTTGTATTCATAGCAATTGGTTTCATCAAGATTGACAGTTTTTGGGTGGAGAGGATTTGAGCAGCTTTCTATCTTGGTTTTACTCTTTAAAATAACTAAATACTTATTTATTGACTAAGATTGAATGACTATTTGAGTTAGCCATGAATCAACTACTATGAAAAAAATTATGTTGGAAATTTTTTTAATGCAGATTGTAGGTGAAGTTGACTGAAACATTGCCATTGTATTACAAGATAGTATAATGCAATCCAAGTTAAAGACTGAAATTTTAAATATCAAAAGTTTGAACCTAATTACTTCATTTAATGCTGAATCCTAAAAGCAATCTAATGAGTAAGATTACCTGTTTCTTCTAGTATAATAATAGAATAGTAGTTTTAAAAAATAAAAAGTTTTTAATCAGTTTAAAATAAATAAAAGTCTCATTTAGATAGAAGTATTTCCATCACTCTGTCACTGCAATGTGCAAATGCCTCAATAGTTTCCAAGAAACTTTGTATATTTATTTGTAGGAATATGTTGGATAATTTCCATAATGGAATTGAAATTATTAAATGTTTTAAATAAAAATTAAACTTTACTTATATTTTTCCAAATACATTCAATTCTTTTTAATATACACATGATAGTAAAGAACCAAGTAATGATATAATTTATTTTCAAGAG
Organism: Epiperipatus broadwayi; assembly: GCA_028023455.1. Lineage (NCBI taxonomy): Eukaryota > Metazoa > Onychophora > Udeonychophora > Euonychophora > Peripatidae > Epiperipatus > Epiperipatus broadwayi. Next base: position 1,174,385 of record JAQFVV010006230.1, on the reverse strand, counting down.
TTTCTGATCTAACCACTGTTAGCCTAGCCGAGAAATTGAACATATGATCTTTTGATTCATAAATCCTCATTTTAGAAAGATCTTTAACCAACTAAGATATCCTGCCAAAGGCAACTACCAGTAGAAATTTTATATATTTATCTATGAGAGCCCTCATTTTTTTCTTCTTAAGACAAGGCTTATACATAGCAATGTGTTATTACTAACAGTTGAATGTATTTGTAAAAATATAAATGAAGTCTGAATTTTTTAAAAAATATTTAACAATTTCAATTAGAGCATGAAAAAAGTTCAAAATACAATTACAAATAAAATTCAAACTAATGGCATTATTATGTAGTCCACAAGGAATAATTGTCATATCCCCCACCCCAATCTAATTTTTCCCCCCACCTAAACTTCTTTCTAACCAAATTGTACTATATTCTCTTTCTAAATTACTCAGTACTCCTCTAATCCGATTTCGATCTACAACATTTTGCCCCATATCTCTTTATTTGATGTACAATATACTTTTTATTTTGACTCAAATATTTAAATTTCCCTTTTTTTTACAACGATTCTTTCATTTTCAATTATACAGATTGTTCCTCATATTATTTCTCCTAATTTTCGATTAAAAAAATTTAAACACCTTTGACACTTTACAAATTTCCGAACAATCTAATTCCCCAACAGAAACTTTAAGAGAACCAGACAGCCAGTTATATTTCTACACAGAAACATCCTCTGCTGAAAAAAATTGATTGTGCAAATATACGATTACCCGATACCAACCTTACTCCAAATCAAAAAACTTTTAACTCCCTTCTTCTCCCGAATCCACAATATAATAATTTCCCCCACCCCCTCTCCCAATATTTTTCTCCAACAACCAAAACCAAATCCTAAGACAACCCTCCCACTAATTCCTCCACAACCACAAAACAATATCACCCATCTATTCACATCCCGAAAACCCTCTCATCAAACAGACTATTCCCATTCACAATTACCCAAAATAAAAAAAAAACACCAATCATCAACAATTTAACCCCAACAAACACACCTTTCTCCCAAATCCACCCAAACACCCACCCCTCCACTAATCACAACAACCCACCTAAAACCTACTATTCTCCCCCCTCTCCCAATAATTTCCAACTCACACAAACCCCTTCCCAAGCACATGTCCGACATCCCACTTATACGACCCAAATTACTTTTGACCCAACACCTCTCTTCAAATTAACAAACAACAACTATTACATCCCATTCATTCCACCATGCCCCAAAAATTATTTTTTTATAATTTTTTTCAAAAAAAATATTAACCCCAAAAAACCCAACCCCCACACCCCCCCTCATTTCCCCCAAATAAATATTTTCAACCTAATAATATAAAACTAACTAAAATTTTAATAATACATCTCTAATCCTCTCCCTCTCTTTCTTTTTTCTCTTTAATTTTACAAATTTAATAATATTATTATTTTTATAAAAAAAAACACATTTATAAATTAACCCCCACCCACCAAAAACACACATACAAAAAAAAAACTATAATTATTATATTCTTATTTTAAAAAATATATTTTTGAAAAAAAAAAAAAAAAAAAAAAAAAAATAAACTTTAAAAACAAACCAAAAAAAAAAAATAAGAAAAAATAACTATCCACGGGAAAAATATAATATTGTGTTTTTTTTTTAAAAAAGTCACCCCCTGGGGGCCGGCCACAAAGGATCAGATAACAACCGAATAATTTAAGTAGGAATCATAGCTATATAAGAGAGTATGCTGAAATGTTAAGCTAGCAATGAAATCTATACCTGGAATTTAAAATATATGCTATTAAAATATACTTGTTTCCAGTATTGATTACATCATCTTGAAATTAAAGAACAATACTAAATAATTCATGAACTGTAAAATGTTAATCATTTCTGACTTAATATATGAGTATGATGTAAAATAATTAAAAATAGCAGTTAAATTTCTAACCAATCATAATTGGTCAACAATAAAAGATTTTTTGAAAGTGTTTAATAAAAGTACTAAAAAAATTGCAAATGATTTTATAATTTATATATTGAATTGCTGCAAAATTTTGTTACAAAGAGATCATGCAATAATAGTAGTGTGCCTTGCTATCATATTCATGACTTGGATTCAAATCTAGGCTAGATAAACTTTGGAATTTTTTTCAGGTAGTTTCTCAAGCCAACTTAGATGACTAGCAAGTAATAATTACTAACTGAATATATAACTACTATTAGCTAGACAATATGATTGTAGAATAATTTAACTGTGAGAGAGTATTGATGCATTGACTATACAAATTTAAAAAAAAGACTATATGCATCAATGGAAGATATCAACTCCTATGAGCATTGAGTCCATTATTATTTAATTAATTTTTTTTTATATTTATGTCCTGATTGCAGCTCAGTGACAATATGTTAGTTGATTAAGTTAAGGATCTCTAATTTAATTTCAGAATGAAATAAATAATACTGACTGAAGTGTAATTTCAGACTTCCAAGTATTTTTAACACTCATTGGGTACTAATTTTTTTGTATAAAAATAAACAAAAAAAATTATAAATATTATTAAACTGTTATAATGTCTAGTAATGGTTCATGCAAAGAGGGGTAGTGGTCTGCACTCCTAAATAAAACATTTTTTAAAAAAATTTCTTTTTATAAAAGGATATTATTACTGTATCACTGATGACACTGAAAGAATTAAGATGAAATAGAATGGGTTGGACATATAGTTAAAAAAATCAGAATAGATTGATAATTAAATTTATACATTGTACCTCAAAGAACTGGAAAAGACTTAGAAAGAGACAACGTGAGATATATGGGTAGAATAAGAATGTGAGAAGAAAACGTCTGTAGAATTTTTTTTAAAAAAAAAACTGGATTAGATTCAAAGTGCCCACCTTATATCAATAATGTTTGAAAATGATAATAATTAATGTTTTAGAAATTTAAAACTTATATTATTTTAAACTTCAGAAGCAATTCAAATAGTAGGAATCTCTAGAATATAGGTTTTAATATAATTTTTTGAAAAACAGACAAATTCCAAAATGATAAAAAAGAAATAAAAATGGAAAAAATGACTAAGTACACCTGGGTCTCTTTTTACACGGACTTATTTAACATGATTTTGAAGTTATGTGATTCATGTTTCACCGGAAGTAGAACTCCGATAATGCGCTATTACTTTAAATAATAAATTTCGCGCACTTACGTTAAATTGAAAGTAATAGCACATTATTGGAATTCGACTTTCATCTTAGTAATTTCAATATTTTCAGTGCTTTATAATAGTAAGATTTTATGCAATAATGAAATTAAAATCATGATTTCCACATTTTATGTATACACACATTAAATTTTACAAGATTATAATGTAAATTTGTTCAAACATTGTGCGTGTTAATTTTAAATCACATTCTGTTTTTGCTTTTTAAAAAAGAACATAATCAATTATTAATCATTTAGTGTCCACAAGTGGCACAATTAAATTTGACAATTAAAAATTAAAATCTGATTTTTAATTGTAATTAACAATTTAAAAATTACTTACGGTGACTTGAAATTAATGTGATGTGAAATTTGATTTTTAAACGGAATTGAAAATTAAAAAATTAAAGACAAAAATAAAAATTTAATTTTTAGTTGTTAGTTTCATAAACAATTAATAAAATCATTGTCTCAAAGATTAATTACTAATTACATTGAACCAGAAAACTATTGACACAACATGAGTGTGAAGTTGGCGCTAGTTGTATTTCCTCTTGTGAAAAATCTGATTTTTTTACCAGTTTGCAAACGAACGTGTTTTTCAGCAAATAGCCATAAAAATTAAAACGCGTATAAAAAAATGTAAATTACTGTACTGTAAATTATGCTTAAAAATATATTATTTTGAATAAAATTAAATATTATAGTTAAAAAAAGTTTGTCTTGTATCAATTTTTTTCAAATTTGAAATTTTTTATTAGTCATATTTTATTTCCTTATTTTTTTTTTGCGCAAATTTTAAAGTAATTTTACATTGGTGCTTTGCTTTTACACGAATTTTGAAAAATCACAGACTGCATCCCCCCTTTTTCAATGTAAGTTACGTCTATTTTTGCGCGATTTTGTTTGCGTGTCTTTTCTGAGGAACCTATCTAGCGCATAAAATGAGACCAGGTGTATTTGAATTGCTATTTAATTATTTATTACTAAAATTTAATTATTATTTACTCTTTTAATTAAAAAAGATGGTAAAAAAAGGTAGTCCTATTCCTTTCGACTATTTTTTGTAACGATTTGATCTAGATCAAAAACAGTGTCACCATTTCAGTCATAATCATTCATTCACAGTTATGTCTAAAATACTTGATAGACTTTATTAGCTGTAAACATTGAAAATTAATACTTATTTTAAAAAATTAAATATAAAAGTTGAAATTTTCATTTTAAAAATATTTTTCTATTATCAGGGACATTATTAAATGAAAAAAAAAATGCAATTGTAAACATATAAAGACAGGATAATAATAAAAAAAATAAATTAATACAGATGATGACTATTAAAATCTAAACACATCTAATTTGAAAAATTCTATTATTGGGACAAAATTATGGTGAAGTACTGATTTGAATTGTTGGTTTAATTTATTTGCACCAAACTTTGTGCTGATATAAATATAAACATGTTTTCTAATCTAAAGTCTTATATTGTTGTTTAATGAATAGTTAAATTGTTGGAAGAGTGGGAAGATTGGAAACTGTCCATTAAAGTTTTTGCTATCTTAATATAAACTAAGCACTGACTGTATTTATATATGGGAGATTATGATCTGGCCCCAATTGATGAGTTCTGGTTTGGCACAAATACATATATTGGGGATTGTGTATCCTTTTCACATGTGTGTGCCCATGTGCAAGCCCAACAGGGAGGGCAAGAGGATAGTTGCCCAGGCCTCACAATATTAGGTGGCTCAACTTGGCAACTCAATTAGGAGAAGGCAAAGCAATGTCACAACCCATAGAATGGTGTTAATTTTACAGTTAGATTGCTCAAAAAAATATTAGGGAAACTTTTCCAAGCAGGCATACCAAAAGTTGGAAATGTAAGCCAATTTAGGGATGTGGTGCCAATTTGACAACTTTGCAATAGAAATAGCAACCGGCAGAACTAATAGTCTCAGCCCCCTGTCAGTCAGTTCTGTACTAACAGTGTTTTACGATACTAACAATGCTAGAGTGAACCTACCCTATCCAAGTGCCATCTGGATCTGATCTGCTTGTGCATTTCTGTGACTCATAACTAACTGCTCTCAGAATCCTGTTTTTGGCCCTGTAAGTAAAAACATTCGTTTCTTCTCTCTCTTTCCCCAAGTTCTTATTTTAAATTTTGAAGGGTTTCTAAAATATTAGTTGTCCCAGGCTTCACATTTTCTTTGAAAGGCCCTGACCATGTGTATAGATTCCTTGAGAGAGAGAGAGAGAGTGGAGGATGAATAGACTGAAAAATCCTGAGTTTAAACCCCTCTATTTAAATATACAAAAAGTATTTACACACATATATTCAGAAAAGTTTAGATAGTAAAATTAATGTATATTAAATTTTTTATCAGAGTTTGGATTAAAAATGGGGGAAGGAGAAAGTTTATTGCTAAGATTCCCAAAATTCACAAATCCCAAAAAAAAAAAATCCGTGTAACCATATATTTTGAATTAATGCTAGTTTAACTTGGAGAAAAAGATTTAAAATTGTTCTTAAAAAAATACACACACACGCACACTTTAGGGCAATGGCTTTTTCAACATTTTTCTACAGAAAACTAGTAAAGTAGAAAACATTCTCTGAGATAATCAAACCAATTGATGAGTATTTATTGATTTTTATTTCTTGTCTACTCTCTAGTTAAAAATAAAAAAGATATTAATTTATCAAACAATAACTGAATGGTTAAATAAATTAACAATGGTCAGATATTAAGAAGGGGGGGGAGTCAACAAGTAAATTATTTTTAGCTACAAACTTGATTAAATATTTTTAAAAATATTTTTAAAAAGAAGAAAATTGTATAATTCTAATTTTTTTGAATGTTTATATTGAAACATTATTTTAAAAATACATAGGTATTTACAATTTTGCTATTAAAATATATACAATAACAATCTTTAGATAGTGATTTTATTCCAGAAAAAGTCAGGGGAAAAGTTAGAATGAAATTTAGTTTCACACATGTAATTCTTTTGCCAAAAGCAGTTCTTCTCAAATTTTTTCTCTCACTCAGTATAATTCCATCTGCTATATTTTTCATTGTTCTTTTGCACTGCCTGGTCTGATGATGTATTGGTAGAGTGATAAATAATGGTCCATGGACTGTGGATCAGCTCTGCCACTTCCAATTTTTGAAAGCTTCTTATGAATTGTCCAACAATAAACATTCAATTACTTACTTACTTAATAATTATTATTTTTTAAAAAGGGATTTCTTTAAATTATTCAATATCCCTTCCTCACACACATTCTATCTTTTAATACCATTGTGACCTTATAATAGACAACTATTTGTCTTTCATTAAAAAAAAAAGTACTTTTCAAAAATCTCTAATTGTTATGTTTCTATCTCCTTTAAGCTTATGTAAAATCATATCCCATACAAAATACTTTTCATCTTCTTTTTTGTAATTCCAAATATAATAATCTAATTCATCATTGAAAACACGTCACATCTGTTATTACCAGTAGTGAAGATCCAGATCAGATTACAATAGTATTTTTTGTATTTTACTGTTAGTACATTGACCTAGGCTAATCAAGGATTTTTATCCTTTATTTAAGAATAGCTAGATACCCATTTACTGTGACTCGAGAAATTTCAAGTTCACCCAGCCCAAATCCAATTTCTAGATTATGGGCATGGACACTGCAATCAGATGTGCCATGATGCTCCAAGGTCTTCCATTGCTTTATATAAAATAAGTATCAGTCATAAAAACCCATTCTTTCAGAAACACCAATAGATTAAACATTTGGCAACTGTTTTAAAAAATTTTAAGACCACCCGACTTTACTTTACTCACCAGTTATTAGTAATAATTAGGTACGACTTTCCCTCCACCAGTAGTGCCTTGGCTATGAATCTGATTACTTTAAAAATATCCTGAATTTATTTTGGAAATTTTAATTCAACTACCTGATAAAAAAACAAAAACATTACTACTTAATGCAAAAGGTCTATCAGATGAATCATCACACCTCAAGATGTTTTATATATGGCGGTAACTTTTGGATAGTATTACTTGTTTTTAACAGCTTCATTATCTGTGCGCAACGCACACACATATATATTTATTGATTTCAAACGCTAATGAAGTAAAGCCTTAACTATAACAAATACATATATATATACACTAAATAATGAAATTGAAACTTAATCTTAAAATATATGAATAAATTAAAATTGTTCTTTGATTATATCTTATTTTCAACTTCGCTTACTACATTGAATGAAGCAATATTATTCGACATTTAGAAATGTGTCCCCGTTCCAATTAGTTTGACCGGTTTCAAGGAACTAATTATTTGTTACTTAAGGCAATCGATTTGTTGTTATAAGACAACAGTCAAAATTAAAAAAATAAACGGCAACTAATTAATGAATGGTAAAACTTTGTTCTATGGAGACATTATTATTAATGAAAAATTTAATTATATCAAATTATCAACAAATGAATTAAAATAAAATTGATTAATATTTAAAAAAAAAAATTAAGTAGACTGATGTTTTAAAAGAAGATCAAAAGCTGTTTTAATTGAAATGGTTTTCAAGAAATGCCTTAAGCTTATTCGGTGATAGATCTTCTACAGAAATTAATAATACATACATTGCCTGTGGTTTGAAATATGTGTTTAAAAATAAAAATCACTATTAATTTATGTTTTTATAATAAAAAATAAATAAATTATCTGAAGTAATTAGTAATCAATTCCTTAAAAATATATGGTGTATAAACTTCCAAGTCTTAGATATATTAATGCAACACATTATAAAGTAAGTTACATTGTAGATAATAAATGATTCATTTATACCTTCCACCCCCCCCACCCCACCCCCGACCTTATAGAGATAGTAAACAACACAGTGACTTTTATTAAAGCATCAGTGAAGTTTATTATTCCAATTATTATATATTATTAGTACTGTATAATTCGATCTTCTGGTACTTGAGTACTAAAGCTGCAACGTAGGAGAGATAGGAGACCTTTTCACACCCACAATAAATGCGTCATGTCACGATGATGTCATAATGGAAAAAAAAATCCTACATTTTTCAGTGTTGATGACATCATAGCATAGATGACGTCATATTGAAAGAAATAATCCGACATTTTTCAGTTATTGTCAAGAGTTGTTTCTGACAACAACTATTTTTCCCATTGTGATATTCTTGTCATTTTCATTGTGTTTTTGGTTTAACTTCTTTATAAAAAAAAACGATAGCAGTTTTATGAGAATCCCAGCATACTTTGCAATCAAGCAGTTTCATTTTTATATAAATTACTTAAAAATCAAAATCATTTATTGTTCTTTTGGTGTATATTTAAACTATATTACATTTTATTATTATTCACTTATTTTTAGTACTGCAATACAGAGTATGTATTAAACCTAATGTGGCTGTTGACATATGTATCAACCTCCCAATAACTTTGTAATTGTTGACTTTTGTCGAAGAATGATCTGTGTACACATTATTTTGGTCAGATCACAAGATTACAAAATTACTAGTGGTAGATTGATACGAATGTGAACAGGCACATAAAGATCTAATACATGCTCTGTATTGTAGCTTTAGTACTCAAGTACCTTTGATCTTTGTAAGAATTTAAATCTTTTTTTATGAAATTCCGTTATTCCATATACTGTATATCTGCAGTAAATATGCCTTGGGCAATTGGGTCAGTTGATAGAGCTTTTGATTTAGGAGGAAGGTCCCAGGATATATTCTAGCCCATATGCCCTTTTTTGCAGTAAATATGTTTGATAAAGTTTTTTCTGAATGCTTATATATGCATTCTTATAACTAAAACAATACAAAATAACAAAACAAACAAATTTTTATCTGTAATCTTTCAGAAATTTACTATTCTTCTTTAGAATTTTAAGATTAATTATATATATAACAATAAAATTCCTTTCCCTCAAACAAAGAATAGAAGATATTTGAAAAAATATTTGCAATAAAGTGCATCCAGAAAATTCTGAAATTATTATGCTAGCTGCATTAACATGGTATGCAGGAGCAACATTGATCTACATTTCTGTTATGGAAATTCTCATAAAAATGAATTAATATTAGTCAATGTCTGAATTGTTTAGCAAATAAAATGAATACTTTTGAACAAATTAGATATTATATATTTAATTGTTGCTAAAATCTGTGATGGCGGAATTATTCTGAAAGCAGATCCAGCAGCTATAACCCAAAGAGTCTTAAGAATGATGATTTTCCATTGGGAGAACAAACTTGCAAAGATTTTATAGACTGCTAAAGAAAAATTCAAGTGATCGTTATTAAAGAGAAATTTCTTTTTTTAAACTATATATTCATTTTTTTATTATGCTTTTCTGTATACTTTAAGTTAAAAAAAAGAAAGGGGAAAGGAGATTGTTATTTAATTAAAATATAGGCAATATGCCATACCCTCTCTAATTGTTTATATCATTTATCAATGTAATTATTTTTAATAATTATTGATCCAATGCAAGATGAAAGTCTTTCCAGGCTTAATCCAGTTTCTCCAACTCTAGCCTCCTTCTCTTTTAAAACTTTTCTTATCAATTTATAATTACATTTTCTTATATCATTATTAATTCTTGATAAAATTTTATAAAAATCTAGATATTCAACTCTTCTGAATGTATCATTTAAAACAAATTTTCATATTTTTTTATTCAGACATTCTCATTTCAGTAGAAAATTTCCTGACAAATTGATGCTTTTTTGTACCAGTAAGCTTTGTTGGAGTTCTTTAAAGAGTATCAATTATCTTGTTTTTATTACACTGAAGTTGAAACTATTTAAGTCTTTTAATATTTTAAAATGATTTACAAATTCTAATTTAAATTCATTAGAATGTTTTTGAGGGTTACAAATTTCAACAGTTAATACTGTCTTTTCTAATAGTTTTTGTCTCTCTAGTTTTGCATTAACACTTATCTTATATCTTTTAAACTGATAATCGCTTTCTGTGCTGAATTTATTAAGAACATTAAATAATCCTAAAATAAATATTTTTGATTAGACAAAATATAATCTACTTCTGCTGTAGCTCTATTTGAATGCTTCCATATTCATTTATATTTAGCCCTTTTTAAAAAAAGAATGCATAATATACAATTTTTCTTTTTCTGTGAATTCACAATTTTGTGTCCCCTCTCATTTTTCTCACTGTAGTCAAATTTGTGCACAACACTTTCAGATTTCAATCATTTACCAATTCTAGCATTAAAATATGCCATGACAGTTCAAAATATTGTTTATTCTAATCAAATGCATTTTATATATCCCTATAACAGTCCATTACTTTCCATCACAATGAGAATTTGTTGGGACATAAACCTGAACTTTTCTGCATTTAGTGTCTTACATTAATTTGAATAAGTAATTTTGACATTCTGTCTGGTGTAACAATTTTTTATTTATAAAAAATATCACTCTACTGTTTCCAATATTTGTGTCTTTATGGCAAAGTATATGTTTCATCATTTCTATTAAGTTCACAAAATCCAATACTGTCCCATTTAATATCAAATGGTGTTTTCAATTCATGCAATTTTCTTTTAATTGAAAGTGATCTGCAGTTCTAGATAACTAATTGAAATGTCACTAAATGGCATTCCAGGTCTGAAATGAGGGATTTTAAGTACTCTTTACCATCAGCCATCAACTGCTGTCTTAGCTGTTATTTTTATTGCCTCCTCAAAATAAAGATCATAATTTAGCTTTGTCTACCATAATTGTAAATATCTAATTAAAAAAAGATTAGTCAGACACATATTCATCCTATCTTCAAAAAAACTCACATTTCTGTTAAGTCCGTGGTATTTTCAATCTTAAAACTCAGGGATAAAAGCTTGTAAACTCATCACAATAGTCAATAAATTTTGATGAGCAGTCTATTCATATTATTTACTATATTAATAATCACATAGTAATAACAACTCCATCAATAATAACATATGAAGTGAACATTAGGAATTTCCTATACTCAATTCTTTTAAAGTCTCAAAAAGAAAGCAAAAGATCTCATTACATATATAATATATAACATTAAATAAATTGTTTAAATAGTTTATAGTAAATGAAACACACCACTGCTAACTATCGATCAATACGATAATAAGAAAGTGATTAACCACATTCAAATTTATACCTCACTTTCAAATTTAGTTTTCTTTATACATTAAAAATATTATCTTGAAAAACTATGACAAGAGGTGTGAGAATAAAGCAATATAATTATTTTATTGTTAGTTATTTATTAAACAGGTTTATTTTTATTTAACAAAGTAAAGCAATTTCTTATTTTTAAATTTGTAATAAACATTTAAATAAAAAATATGTAGTAAAAATAATCACAAAGTAAAAATATACAATGTTAAATAGATAGTTTAATTAGTAAATGCTGTTATAGTAAAGGAGACCCCCTACTCCTTCTAGTCATTGGACAGTAGTGGGAAGTTGTCTCACTTACTATAACAGATTTTTTTTTACCTAAACTATCTATTTAACATTGTATATTTTCATTTTGTGATTATTTTTATTCTATATTTATTATTTAAATGTTTATTACAAAGTTTAAAATAAGAAGGAATTTCTTTACTTTGTTAAATAAAAACCGATCTGTTTAACAAATAACTCAAAATAAGACAATTAGATTGATTTATTGTCATAACTTCTGCCATAGTTTGTTCAAGACAATCTTCTTAATATATAATATAAAAGAACTAAATTTAAAAATAGACATTCACTTTCTTATTATATTATAGCCCAATGCCTAGCAAGGATGTATCTTATTTACTATAATAGCATTTACTATTTAAATGATCTATTTAACATTATATATTTTCACTTTATTGTTGCTTTCATTACATACATATATAGTTACAAACACTAGAAAAAAATATATAAAACATTAAAAATGTAGCAGTATATTTAAAGTGTGAGAATAATATTAAAAAAAAATAAGACAAAAACCCATTATTCTTATATTAATACTAAGAAAAATATGGTTGATCTTTAATAAAAATTAAAGTTTTTCAAGGTTAAAAGAGATGCACTAATTTCAGTCTTGATAAGAAGTGATTGATAATCGTTTATCTATTTATTAGAAAATTATAATAAGTCAACTAGTTGTGCAGGAAAGGCAAGCAATGCAAAGTAAATTAATATAATAAGTATATATATATATATAATAAGTTATTTATTTATATAGTGCTATATTAACAATCATTAGGAATCACCCACTACACATGTGCTGTAAACTAATTAGTTTACAGTGTGTGTGTAGTGGATAATCCCTAATAATTATTATAATAAGTATAATAAGGTATGGAAAAAAATATTGGAAATATTTTCCATTTTTATTCCTGACTTTAAGATCAAGAAACACTACGATCTTTCTTCTCAGTAATCTGATAGCTCTTAAATGAAATATTAGAGTTTTCTTGCAGGCAGAATGAATGTGTGAATGATTTTTTTCCTAATAAATATTTACAATCATGACAACAAAACAGTCATGACTCTTATTTCCAGGAGTCTGTAAAATTTCTAGCCAAAGCAGTGATTGGTGGATGAAGGAAGAGGATGCAATCTAATGATTGTGGACCCAGGCTGCCATTTGATGATGACCTTTTATTTAGATACTTGCAACTGCAGATCATTTTCAAGTGAAGGAAGATTGCATGAATTGAAAGAATAATTGTCTCATATTAAAAGGACATTATTGGCTCTGTGAAGTTAGAAAAAAAAGTGAAGAGACAATTGATAAATGGACATGCACTATACTCCAAAAGCATAAACATTGTATAAGTTGAGTAGAATTTATTATAAATAAAAAAGTGAAAAAACAACATTATGGAGATTGATGGTATATTGGACAGAGTGGCAAGATTAGTTATTCATCTTAATAGTAGATAATAAATGCTGGTAATTCAGATTTATGTCCAACCTGTTCTCATAGTAATGAAGTAGAGGATTTTGATATGGATGTACAAAAGGCTTTTGATTAGACCAAACAACATTTTAAAATTGCCATGAGAGACATTAATGCTAAATTGATAAACAATTAAAATATAAATGTGCTATAGCTAAATTTGGTTATGATGATAGAAATAAGAGAGACCATAGATTGTAAAATTTGCAGAAAAAGAAAAAAAAACTTTATATTATGAATTCTTTTTTTTTTTTTTTAGAAAGATGCAAACAGAAATGAACATTGAAGCATTCAAATGAAGGTGCAGCAGAATTGAATTACATTTTGACTAACAGAAAATATGTCAGAATTGTCAATTAATGAAATATAAGTTATATGTTAATGCAAAACTAGAGAAACAAAAATTATTAAAAAAAAAACCATATTCACAGTTGATAATCCTAATCTTCAGAAACATTCTAATGAATTTAAATTAGAACTTGCAATCATTTTCAAATATTAGTAGATTTTGAACATGATTCAGATGTCAATGAAATCAATAAAAAGATAACTGATACATTTTTAAAAACTGCAATGAAGATTCTTGGTACAAAAAGCAGCAATTGAACAGTAAAATTTCTACTGAGATAAGACAATTTATGGAAAAAGAAGGAATATGACAATATATAAAAATGATGCATTAAGAAGCATTAAATATCTAGAACTTTGTAAAATAGTGTAAAAAAGAATTAATAATGATATAAGAAAGTATAATTGTGAACTAAGAAGAAAAGCTGCAAAAGAGAATAAATATCTTATGAGTTTAAAACAATATATTAGTATTTGTATAAAACTTGTTTCTGCAATAAGAAAAAAAAGTTACTAAAATGAGTGATGACATCATTAAATATGTAGAAGAGTTGTATCATGAATTATATGGTAATAATGAACTAGAAAAAGCACCTCCTACAACTATTATATCTTTTGAATTGCCCAGAATTTTAAATGAAAAAGTGAGATGTGTAATTCAATTCATGAAAAGAGGACAAGCTCCAGGTAATGATGGAATTATAATTGATGCTTAAAATATGTAGTTGAAGAAATTTTTTTTTTTGGAAAAATTATATACCAAATGATCAAATGATAAAGATGATTGGAAAATTGCAGTATAATATTATTATTTTTAAAAGGTGATAAAAAAAACATTAGAAAATATAGACATATAAGTCTTTTATCAGTTCTATACAAAATTTTTACCACAATAATAATTATTTTTCTACAGTTTTTAACCAACCAAAATATCAAGCTGGTTTTAAAAGTGGTTTTAGTATATAGCCAAGTATTGGGAAAAGTTGTAGAAAAGACCAATGAATGTGTTATTATTATGCTTTGGATTTGTAGATTATAAAAAGGCTTTCATTCTATAAATATTTTTTTCAGTGATTAAAGCATTGGATCATGATGATGTAGACCCAGAATGTTGTCATATTCCAAAGAATATTTTTAAAAAATGCAACACCAACAATTACATTATATAATGATATTAGGAGGATTAACATTGAGAAAGGCATACATCAGAGTGATTCCATTTCTCCAAAACTTTTTATAGCAGTTTTGCAATAAGTATTTTATGAATTAAAATAGAAATCTAAGGGGGAAAAAATAAATCAAGATTATTTAAATCATCTAGATTTTGCAGATGATGTAATTGTTCTTCAAATAATGCTTTAGAGCTTCAGGAAATGTTGCAAGTGTTATCAGATAAAAGTAGGACTAAAGGTAAATCTTAAAGAACTAAAGTAATGTTCAAGGGATTTTCTCAAAAGATAAAAATAAAGATTGATAATGATGAGTTAGAAAAAGTTAACAAATATAAATATTTAATCAGATTATTACTACAGATGGAAACATAATGAATGGAATTAATCATAGAATCAAACATGGCTGGAGTGCTTTTGGTAGAAATAACTTAATATTAAAAGGAGATATACCTATGTGTTTGAAAAGGAAGGTTTTTAATAAATCTGTGTTGCCAGTTCTTACTTATAGATCCGAGATCTTAACCAAAGAGCAACACAGATATTTCAGACAATTTAAAGAAATATGAAAAGATGCAGGAGTAAGATGAGAGAATAAATAGATGTTATTGACATCAGTGAAAGAAGAGATGATAATAGATGGACAATTACAATCTTAAGTGGGATTTCAAGAAATTATAAAAGACCTAGAAAGAGACTACATCTGAATAAATGGATGAAATAAGGAAGTGTGCGATGGTGATGTGGAGACGAGAGGCTAGAGTTCGGAGATGGTGGATTGAACTTGGAGAGATTTTTATCCTGCAGTGGATTGACAATGATTGAAAATGATGATGATGATGACATATACAATATAAACACATGCTTATGTATATGTCATAGACATTTTTTAAAATATATGTATATGTATGAATTATATAAGCATTTATATACGTGTTACAAATACATTACCTAAGTTTGCAATTATTCATGAATTTTCGTATCGCACTAATATCTTATTGCAGGAAATTCCCATATGCATAGAACTAATTAAATAAAAGATAAAAAAAGATCAAATGATAGTTTTTTAGCGGTTAAATATTCGTGAAGAGCAATTTTCATCATTAATATTTTACATTTGGCTCTTTTAAATAATGTTTTGTCACATCTTATATACTTAATCAAGATTATAATTAGATTGATTAATATTCACACTTTCCATTTTAAGTATTCATGACAATCTTCTTTATATACAAAGAGAATCAATAAAAAATGATTTTTTTTTTATTATAAGTATTGTTGGTACCGAGGTAGGAGTGTGTATTATTTATTGTAACTGTATTTACTATTAAAAACGATTGTGTTTAATGTTAAGTAACATTACATATATATACACTATGTATGTCAATTGTTTAATGGGTTATCGCTTCGAAAGAACAAGCAAAAACTAATTGTGCACAAAAAGATCAGTAGGTAAATAATAGTTACTAAACATCTTATATAAATATTCTTGTCTAAGACATATTTTCTTCACCTTATGTCTTTTATCTATGAAAATATTCATGTCAGCATACATATATATATATTAATTTAAAGCTAACGGATTTTTTTTTTTGTATAATATTCTAGATAGAATTTCAGTTATAATATAAGCAGATAACAGCTAATTAAAATTGACATTGAAATAAAAATCATATAATCTAGTAATAACATGGGACCAACAAATACTATTGTTTTTAAGCCAATAAACATCACATGACCACCTCCTCTTATGCTTGTGTATAACTGTTGTTAAAACAGGCAAAACTCACTATATATATATATATATTGCCACACACAGCAAGCTAGAATAATCAATGGGTGCCAGAAGGCTTGTGCATAAAATCCTCATCTAGTACTGATGAAGGTCATAAACCAGAAACTAGTTTGGGGATATTGGATGAGTAGGCATAGATGGGGATATTGGATGAGTAGGCATAGATGGGGATTTTATGCACAAGCCTTCTGGCGTCCATTGATTACTCTAGCTTGCCATGTGTGGCAATATATATAGTAAATACTATTGTTGTTAGTAAGCCATGTGATTTCTGCTTGTAATGCAATTTTACTTGGTTATTACCTGGATACATTGCAGGCGAAATTTTATTTTGGATATATTATGTGGAAAAATTCCTTTATATTTCAATATAAATAAGATAAAGCAGCCTTTAAATAGCTTATTTTTTTATTTTAAAAATATATTTATTGACATAATAAAATTGTACAGATGAATAATAAATGCACTTTGTTAATGTTGGCTCATCCATTGCTGACATTGGTCTGGTAGATGTATGCCAGAGCCATTCTCTGCACTAGCAGGTTGATAAATGATTATATACATTCCATTTTGTTGATATAGACCACCCCTTTTAAGGTTGGCCCAATAATGCTAAACTATCAGCTGGGATACATGTAGTATGAAATCAATGCCTCTCTAGTAAAATCTGGCATGTTGCATCATAGACTACTTCATTTACAATACACTGCAATGTGGATATATCAGGTCCAATATTCATGTAGAGTCTGTGGGCCATACTAGTAGGCTCCATGTATTAATAAATAAAAATCTAGAGGATAATATCTTATCCTTGTTTTGAAGAGCTTTGAGAATTATCGCAAAAAATAGCATTGGGGTCCGGTGTTGGTTGTGTGAACTTTGTCCTGCATCTTGTGTACCAAAAAGTGCATGTCAGGAAGACCGATAACCTGATAACTGTAAAGTCTCCAGAGGAGAGACAACCCCTGATGTCCAGGATTTTATCCACTGCTATAATGCAGTGTTGAGAGATGAAACTTCTAATACCATTATAGCCTGGACAAATATTTAACAGATGATTGAAGGTCTCATCTCCTCTGGAGCAGGCATGACAAATTTGGTCTATTTTATTTAAAAACTGCTTGTAGTATAAGAATGAATTAGTTGGCATGGAGTCCATATTCACCTTGATCAGATAATCCAAAAGTTTGGGCTCCAGTAGCAGATATTTAAATATTGTGGTGATTTTATGATTGCTGCACCCTAGGTGAGTATAAATAGCTGTATATTCAGGATTCAGCAGGTGATGTGCCTGCCAGATGCTGATTTTATTATTAAACTTTGCTGTTGAGTGCCCGATGTATAAAAATTGTTGTTTAATAACGGTGTCAAGCCATGTGTCTTTGCTGTGTGGTTTCTTCAACAAATTCTCATTGAGGCTCAGTAATAAAAAAAGGCATTATTTATCCAGCTTTCTAATTGTCAGATGGTGAAGGATTGAATGATTTTCCAGCATTGTTTTTCTATTTAGCTAAAAATAAGTAGATATATATTTATTGATCAATATTAAATAGTTATTTAAGTTGGTTATGGGCTAGGCACTTGAAAAAAAAAAATTCAACTTTGTTGGGAAATTTTTAAGTTTACTTGTTTGATTTGAACCCAGATCATAGGCAAAACAGGAAAATATACTACATCATGAGGATCTTTATAACTTCATACATTGTTTCTGGTCATCAAACAATAGTGCAAAATTTTATTTGCTTTTAAATTGGTTACCTAAAAGCAAGCATCTCTATACAAAAAATGACAATAAGAAAGACGATTTTGATCAAACTGAACAAATGCCAAATAGTGAGAGTTTACAGTTTTTCTTTCTTGTTTTATTCTCTAACTAAGAATAACTAGATACTCATTAATAGAACGATGGAAACAAGGTGGGATAGATTTATTTATGAATCAACTATCTGAAAACAAATCCTAAGATTATTTGGAACCAAAAAAAATTACAAGTTTTAACTAGATTTGAATCTGTGTTGCAAGTTTGGCAGATAGATATTACAATTTTTATGCCAAGAAAACATAGGGTGAACACTAAGATTTATTAAGCAAATGTATACATAGTGTGTGAGAATAGTTTGAGTTTCCATGCTGATAATTGTAATTTGGCAAAGATGAGTTGAACAAAAAACTTGAAATTACCTCTCAGCACAATGATTATTTATCTTTCTTTAAGATATCAAGTTATCAACATGGGTATGGAGATGCAAGTATTCAGTACCTCTAATTTAACTAGCAAATGCTGTTCATGAAATGCTATCTCATGAGAGATGCTGCTCTTAATTTTGCATTGCTGGATGGTTACATGGTGGAAATAACATGAAGTGTGAGTTGATAAATACAACAAATATTTTTTAAACTTAAGTATTACTTGTTAGATAAGCATTATATTGGTAGTAAACTTAATAATACTTTTTGACAAAAGTGTAAAAAAAAATTATGGTTATATTGCTATCAATTATTTTTTATTAATTGATATGTAAAAAAAGATGCTAAAGCATATTAAAAATCAATTAGTCTTTTATCAGTTACATATATATATAAAATTAAGAATGTGCTAATAAACTCTAAACGAGCTTTTTTAAATTTTTTTAATGAAAAATCTACTACAAGAGAAGGCATTCAAATCATCTTTATCTAGGATTGTCCCCATTCCCAAATCAATTTTGAGCTATGACTCTCTTCAGTGAGGAACTAGGACACCAGAGTCAAAAAACCGTCTCAAACTAAGTATTTATCTAACATTTAACTGTCAAGAAGAAGATCTGAAAATTTTAGATATCTACATGTCTTTAAAGTCAGATCTCCAACTAAAAAATCATATGGGCCTGAACTTAATTCAGATACTCCATATATGAATAGGCTTAACCATTTAATTTAGCCAAAGCCCCAACAGCAAAATAATAATAATAATAATAATAAAAAGTCAGATGTCACATGGCTTATATATATATATATATATATATATAGCTTGCTTTTACAAATATGTAAAAATTAAGAGCATGCTAATAAGCTCTAAACAAGCTTTTAAAATTTTTTTTAATGATAAATGGTACTACAAGAGAAGACTTTTAAATCATCTTTATCTAGGATTGTTTCCATCCCAGACCACTTTTAAGCTATGACTCTCTTCAGTCTGTAACTTTTAAGACATGTAGATGTCTAAAAGTTTCAGATGTTTTTCTTGACAGTTAACTATTAGATAAATACTTAGCTTGAGTTGTTTTTTTGAATCTGATGTCCTAACTCCTCACTGAAGAGAGCCATAGCTCAAAACTGATCTGGGAATGGGGACAATCCTAGATAAAGATGATTTAAATGCCTTCTCTTGTAATAGCATTTATCATTAAAAAAAATTAAAAAAGCTAGTTTAGAGCTTATTAGCATGCTCTTAAGTTTACATATTTGTAAATGCAAGCTATATATATATATAAGTCAAGTGACATCTGACTTTTTATTAATACTATATATATATATATTAAGAGCATTATAATTTTAAATAATTCAAGCAAATCAGAAGCATAAGCAGGATATAAAAACATAGTAAACTATATATGAAAAGTTTTAAAAAATTAAGAGTATTATTTTGCATTGATTCTGTTGATTAGTAAATGGCATTCAATTAACTTTTTAAGTGTTTGTGTGAAATTAATTTTTTTTTTAACATTATGACATAAACTGGGAATAGAAGTTTATCAAAGTAAAACAACATTAATTACATTGTATGATGATACTAAAAAGATTAACTTAAGTAAAAGTCTATGGTAAGGGAATTCTATTCCAACATTTTTACAGACAGTTTAATGGAAAAAATTATATTAGAAATAATTAATGCTTTATAGCCTTTAGAGCATCAAGTAAAAACCAAACATCAGGATTAAGTATAAATACTTAAATCTAAATAAATATTCAACAAGGTATAAAAAAAAAGTCCAGAAAAAAAAATATTGATTTGTAATAACGAAAAAATTAATAATTGCAAATATTTTGTTTAAATCATTAATAAGATAAAAACATTACAATAATTACAAAATTAAACTCTTTTTGATTGGAAAGTTTATTAATAGAAAATATATTCACATGTCTTCATCTTTGTTTATCACTGCATTGAGACATTTTTATTAAGATTAATATGAAGGAATAAAAAATACAAAATGAAATAACAGATAGATGCTATTGATTTCACTGAGAAAATTAACGGATTGAAATGTAACTTGGCTGAACATAAAAAAAAAAGTTGTCAACTGATGAATGATTAAATTTTAAACCAAAAATTCAAGATATTTTAAAAGATGTAGAAAGAGACTAAATGTAAATTTCATTGATGAGATGAGAAAGTTTGCATGAAGTGATGTTAAAAAGCTGTTTCACATTTACCTATAAATTTTGATGAGCTTTGCTGTTAAAATAAATTACAAAATAATGATGCTTTTGACATTATTAAGATATGTTATATATATATCACTAACAATAGACCCTTTATGTAGAAGAATGAAAAACAATCTCAAATATATATATATATTTATAATTGAAATAATATTTTTAACGGTTTACAAACAATTACAAACAATCCTTAAATCTAGGTGCAGTATTGAGAAAAGATTGAGATAACATGAATTGTTATATAAGCGTGTAAAAAATAAAAATAATGGTGATTTAATATCTCCTTCAGTTTTCTTTGATCACGAAAAAACATGTAAATATAAATTTAAATTTAATTTTGAAAATGTGAAAATTCTTCATGAAGAGAGAAACCATAGTAAAAGAAAAATTAAAGAGGCAATTTTTATAAACAGGAATAAAACGCATTTAATAAATTGACAAGCTTCTAACATTAAAATACGAGATTCGTGGAATTTGAATTGATGACATTTGCTTCCGCTTTTGGTTTTTGAATTTAATGGCAGTTGAGGCAGGTTAGAAAGTAACCGAAAGTACTTCTGCGGATTTAAGTATTGTTTGTAATTGTTTGTAAACCATTAAAAATATTATTTCAATTATAATTACAATATTGTTTTTAATTAACGGATATTATATATATATATATATATATAGAGAGAGAGTATTTCTACTTAAAACAATTTTGTTATACTCATTATTCTTCTATGTTAGTATTACTTATTTATATAAGAAAAAAGAGTTTAAGAAATTTGCTTTAGCAGGAAACACACTTCTCTTATAAGAAAAAATAAACTCCATCCTCGGAAATATATATATATATGCATTTGCACCCCCATCCGACAATTTAACAGAAAAATAAGTTTATTTTTATTTGTTTATGAGTTTTTATTTTATTATTTTTTAATAAAATAATTAAATATTTATTTCTCAATAAGTAAATAATGTTTACATCTAGCTCTTGTTTTTTTTAATAAATTTGATTACAGATAAAATATTGAATTCAAAGATTTCTATTATTCAAAATAAATTAGTGTGTATACATGTTTACAAAAAAAAATTAAAAAGAAAAAAAAACATTCAGCAAATATTTATAGTCTTATAAGCCTAACTACAATGAATATCTGTTTTTCTATGTTAATCTTTTTTTTTTTTGATAATCATGGAGATTCAACATACCTCCACTTAAGTATAATGTCTGCTATTAATTTTTAGAAACTGTTTTACATTTTTTTGTAGTAAAAATTGTGCATTATTAGTTTTAATTATAATAACTAAATATTAGGAGCTACCAGAAATAAAAACATTTAAAGGAAAAAAAGTATTTTCAACTAATAAAATAATTGGCAAACTTTAATCACATTGAGCAGAATTGAAAAGATGCTAACATGCTTGGTCTGCATTGTCTTTTATTTATAATGTGAAAATGAAAAATTTGTATAAAATCTATATCTTTTTATTATTTTTTTATCACTGTATTACATTTTCATTTCTAAGTATATAGTTTTATTTATATTTCACTTTTATTGAATTTTATAAATTTTTAAAGCAAATGAATCAAATAAAACTATTGATGTCAGAAATGAAAAAAACTTAATCATAATTATTGTCAGGAGTTAATATTTCAATTATTATAAATTTTAATTTTGTAAAGAGAAGTTTAATTATTTGAAGTTATATTTTGAATAATATTACATTTTGCAATAATCATTAGTAATTCTTTCCTAAACATTTCTATAGGCTACAGGCTAAAATGAAACTCTTCTATTATGCATCTCTGTTTATCACTGCATTGAGACATTTTTATTTATTTGCAAAGTTAATATTTTATTTTTTAGATTAATTTTATTTATTGAATTCATATCTACAACAAAAATTTGAAAGTAAAAGTAGAAAATAAAACTTCTTTCATTTTAGCAGTACAATAAAAAAAAAAGTAATCTTAAAATAAAATACAATACACATTTCAATTTGTTATATTTGTAAAACTTAAGAAAAAGGTTAACAGAAATTGAGTTTACAATAAAAAAGTATAAGATCTATTCTTATGAAAAATTCACAAATCCAAAAAAGCCCTATAACAAGTATTTAGAATTAATGGGTTTTACCTGCATTAGCAGAAACTAGCATGTCAAAAACACAAGTAACATTAAACGGAAGTTTTTTAAATATTTGTTTTAATTGAAAGAAATTATTTTTACTAATTCTAAGATTAATTCCATTATCCTTTTCAATTCTGACATTTTTTATTGTGACATCTGTTGGAAGTTTTTGAAAATGCTCAACTTTTTATTTCTTTATAGAATCTTTATTTTATATTAAAACTCAATAAATTGGACTTGAAATAGTTTTAATTTAATTTTACAAATAAAAAATATTTTTATGAATTATATATGAACTTTGTAAATATTGAAAAAATAAATTGTAAAGAAGAATAAAGATAAAATACATCATTCAACAATGTGAAAAAAAAAATTCTTCAAAAAAATTAACAAATCTTTATTTTATTTTTTTAAGAAATGCACATGAACAAATATGGATTTATAATATATCTATCAAATTCTGTTTTAAATTCTTAATTTTTTTACAATATTTAAAAAGATTCTAACACAGTATCAGTCCTTACAGATGATATTGCAATCAATTTCATATAGTGGTGTCTAATTTATTGCTGGGATTTTTTTTGTTTACGTAATGACAAATTTATTAACTTACATTTTAAAAATTAAAACATATATGAATAAAATCAAAATGTATATGTGTATTATTTAAATAATTACCAATCAATTAGTGTGTAAAAATAATTGGAAATATTTAATAAACAAGCAAAAAATCATAATTTTTTATTTCAAATTTTTTTGAGAAAGCTAAATTACAAATCAAAATTGTCAAAACAGTTTGAAAGTGGGTTCTTTCTTTTATGATAAATAGCATAAAGGTCCTTGAAAAGTTGACCTTTTCAATGTTTTTAAAGTACTAAATATCACATGATCACCATTTCTTATGAGCAAGCATAATGGTGATCATGTCATGTTCAGTGGTTTAATACCAATCCTGCCTAATAGGATAGTGGTGGCTATGCTTATTAAAGAATCAAAGAACAAAATGTATGGGTGCTGAACTGAGTTCAGTCCTATATGACTATATAAGTCAATGAGCTTGGATTGAAAATATTATTGTTTTCAATTTTAGACTCAGAGTTTTGTAGTTAAGTAGAGATAAAAGGAGGCTTCTGGAGGGTTGCATTAGAATCTAAGATATAGATGCAGTACTTTCAGATCCAAGGCTCCTCACTGATGAAAGCAATAAGGTAGAAACTAGTCTGGAGATATTGGATGAGTAGGCACTAGATAGGGATTTTATGCACAAGCCTTTCTGGCATCCATTGATTACTCTGGTTTGCACTGAGTGACACTACTGTATGGAAAGTTTTGCCAGTTTTTAAAGTAATAAATCAATACAATCAGGACCATATTTTTAACATATATAAAAAACTACATTATTATCAGTTAAGATAATGGTAGAAGAGTGACCTACAGTGGTAGAACTACTACACTATTCCTGATGTAAAAACCCACTTTAATTAATGAAAATGAAAACTAGCAAGTTATCGCAGATAGAATTTTAATAAAATTTAATCAAAACAATTTTTTTTTAATATTAAAAATAAGCTTTTTTTTATCTAATACATATTTTTAAACTAAAGGCTATTATGAATTTCTTTGTGTTAAAAACGTTATCGTTGTTAGCCAAGTGGTCAGCGCAACCGCCTTGCAAGCAAGCAGTCGGTTGCAGACAGTTATTGCGGGTTCGCCTCCCAGCCGATGCTATGACATATGGGGAAAAAAGTTGATATTTTATATTTAAAAAAAAACAACAACTCTGAAGTAAATAAATTGATCTTTTAAGTCTACATATAAGGGTAAATGAAAAATAAAAATTTCTTAATTTAATAAAAAATTCTACAGTTTGTGTATTTATCGAAAGATTTCTGGCTAGAAATAAATCAAATTTATTTAATTTTTATAAAAAAAATGCATAGCAAGCAGTGACATGTGGTTACTAAAGAAAATAAGTGGCTGGGACTGACTAGACAGATCTGGTTGAGATAAAATGCATTTGGAAGCCATTAACCCCCCCCCCCTCCAATATCTACAAAAACATGTTTAAAGTAAAGTAAGGAAATAATGATTTCTAAAAATATAAAAACGTGAATTAAAATTTTGGCCGGTAGTCTATAATGAATTATAGTGTGCATTTTTATATATATTGACACTAATTATTTCAATAAAATGAATAATATACTACATTATCTATGTTTGTGTTAGGGATTATGTAAACAGATCAATAAAAAGAACTACAATGAGCATATATATATGTGTGTGCATCCTTATCAATATTGAGCTAATTGTTTCAATGAATCGCTTTAATAACTTCCTTGTTAGTTTTCAATTTAGCTTATCAATTTTATAAGGTTAAAATTAATTCCTGTATCATATGTAACAAAAAATTAAGCCTGGTGCGGCAAATGTAAACTTTGGGTTTGGTCGGCAGACTTTTTAAGTTCAATAAACTTATGACATCCTAGATTGTTGTAAATCTGGAGAGTGTTAATTCTACTATTTTCTGTTTAAGAAAAATATTATGTTCATAATTATATAAAACTATTTGAAACTGTTGTGTAATTAGATATTTATATAATAAAACTGTGGGAGTTTAGCTTGAAGACGAATTTACTTTTTAAGTTAAAAAACTGCGCAGAAGCCTTGCAAGCAAGCAGTTGGTTGCAGATGGTTGTTGCGGGTTCGCCTCCCGTCCGATGCTATGACATATGGGGGAAAAAAATGCATAGCTATTTTTATTGCACAATTAAAATTGTATAGTTATTCAAATATATTATTAACAAGAACAATAAAATTCTACTGTTTAAAAATTTTACTTTAATTTAATACTAAGTTTATTTAAAAGTTATTAATAGTGAATAAATGCATTTATTCATTACTTATGAAATTTTCACAAACTTATCTAAAAATCAAAAGTTACCCCCCCCCCCTCCGCGCTTATATTTTTCAAAAGTTATTTATTGTAACTTATCTTTCTGCTGTTTGTAGAAATTTCTGAGTGAAGAAATTAAATATGTTATGATATTGGCCAGACTACATTGTTCCGCTACTATCCTCAATTATAGATAATAAATTGAGATCATTAGAAAACTCAAACGGATAAAATTAAACACGTCTGTTAAGTAAAAAAAATTGAAACAAAAAAAAGGGAAGAAAGTAAATATGCAGGTTTGATTAGTTATATAACATGATAATTCATTGAGAGAAAAAAAATAATGCAGAATAAATATAAATTGATAATACGTTCTGAAAATTTTCACGTTAATATTTAAAGGATAAATATCGTATTTAAAATGACATTTGTAAAGCTTACACACACACACAAAAAGGAAATCAAATTTGTGAAAGCCAATTGATAAATTGGAAGCCTTGAGCAATAAATGTTTTAAAAGATTGATCATATTATATATACATATGTGGTAGATTTGAATAAATTATTTGATAGGATTGATTGATCTATGCAAACACATATATTTTATCAAGTAGATAGATAGGTAAATAGATAAAAATATGATATAATCAACAGACTTCATGACTAATGAATATTTTAGAAAATGTTTATATATAAGATATATTGTCCCGATTCACCTGTGTGTAACATTTGTTACTCAATTGATGACAGGTAAGATCACTTGGAAAATTACTACTACTACTAATTTTTAAATACCAATATAATGTACAATATATAATGTATATATTGAATTTTAGATGTATTTAGAGGGGAGTTGAACATAGATTTTCATGCTTCCTTCAGTTATCCACTCCATCTTATATAACCGATATACATGACCACATACATGTGAAAAAGATAAATTATCTCCAATATCTGTATTTCGTACTGAATCAGTACTTATCAGTTGCTTCAGATCATTACCTCCTATACATGTAAATAATCATTGCTCACTTTATATTAAAATAGCAACTTTTTAATGGACAGACTTCAATCCTCACCACTCTCCAACTCTTTAGCCATCCATATCATGGAAAATCTGAGGATGAAATACTCAAAGTCTTTATTGATGCCAATAAAGTCACTCTGATCTCTCATATATAGGACCTTAATATGTTCATTTAAATACACAGAAGAGTGATGAGCAAAGTTCAGGCTGAATCTGTAATATTCGCTACAAGCATAATGTATATATTGAACTTTAGATGTATTTAGAAGAGATTTGAACATAGACTTTCAAATTCCTTTCAGTTATCCACTTCATCTTATATAACTAATACACATGACCACATAAATGTAAAAAAAAAAGGTCTCCAATGTATGTATTTTGTGCTGAACCAATACTCATCAGTTGATTCAAATCATCATCTCCCACACAATATTGGCATCAACAAGGGCTTTGACCATTCTATCATCAGATTTTTAATAACATGGATGGTTGAAGAGTTGAAGGTTGAAGAAGATTGAAGCCTGTTTATTAAAGATTGAAGATTTTCTATTTTAATATAAACCGAGCACTGATTATATATATATATGACGATCTGTATTAACGGATGAGTGCGCTAGTTCAACATGAAATATGTATACTGGAAATCATTTATCTTTTCCGCATGTATGTGGGTCATGTGCATCAGTTATATAAGATTAGTGGATAGCCGAAGTGAGCTTAAAAGTCGGTGTTCAAATTCCCTCTAATTAATGCTACTAATTATGCATGGTTGAATCTGGACAGTATATTTTTTATACGTGTTAGACTTGAAAAGTTTCATTTTAATATATATAGAAAACATTTATAATTATCATGAAATCACATAGCTCACATAATGCAAAATAACTTAAATAGTTTAAGGCAAGGCAAAGATTTCTTTATTAACTTTTTATAGAGGAATAATAAAAGAGGCATTAATAATTAAGCTTGCTAATTTTTGGTTAGTGAAAATTTTGAGTGTTTTCCATCCTTATTTTACTCTCTAAGAATAACTAGATATCTATTTATTAATCAATATTGGATGGTTATCTGGACTATTTACGTAAAAGAAAAATCCTAAGGTGATTGAAAACTGAATTTTTTTTTTTTAATATAATAATTGTAATTGCAGATATGGCAGATGAAAATGCTATTTTGGCACCCGATGATCTTTAAATAATATTCTCTTTGCTTAAATAATAATATTAGTGTGTTTCTTCAGATAGTTCACATAGAGTGCAGATCCACAAACGAATGATTTTACAGTTTTTATATATAATGAAAGAAGTAATTGTATATTTTATAAACACAAGCTGCATTGGCAATATAAACACAGAACACATTTCATTAGCAGTGTCTACATAAATAATCAATATTACAAGATAAAATATTTTAAAATCCAACTAAATATTTTATAAATATAGTACTACAATGTATGATTCATTTGTATTTTTAAATTAAAAATCATGCTAATACCACTACATAGTAGTTTGATTCAAAAAGATGCAAAACATACCCTAGATAAATATATTTCATTATTAACATAATGCTATAGCAAACTGAAGTATCTTCCATTTGCAAATGATTATTGCAATGTCTTTTGTATTTATATTAGAATATCTGCAGAAAAGAATGTGCTGTTAAATAAGAGATCCTTTGATTTCTGTTGGGGACATAGAGGAATTGAGCAGGACACATTCCTAATGTCTATTTTATATACTTTGTCAGTGCAGATGCTATTATTATGTGATTATTCATATGTAAATTAACTTGGATGGACTACTCACCAATATGCACCAACCAGATCAGTGAAGTCAATGATCTTTTATCTCTGAGTTTAAGACCAAGAAACACTATAATATTTCCTATCAGTTGCTTAATAGTTCTTTACCAAACTATCAATTAATTTTTTTTGAAGACTGGACAAATGTGCATGTGAATTGTTATTTTTTAGAAAGTTAGAAATTTATGAAAGAAAAACTAAATTATGAACTTAAATCCCAGGAGGCTATAAGGTTGTCAACCAAAATGGAAGTTGTGGTCAAAAACAGAGAGCTAAAAATCCCTGGTTACACATTCAAGTTATTATTCAATTATGATTTTTTATTTAGCTACCTAAAGTTGTGGATTACTTTTGAGTAAAGTATGATTATATGAATTGAAAAAAGAACTATTAAATATTAAATAAGATATTGTTGGACTTTTGGGAAATTATAAGAAAATGTGCAGAGACAATTAATGTGGACATGAATTTTTTTAACATGTTGTGTGGGACACATTATAAATAAAAAGCATAAACAACAACATCATGGAGATTGGTAAATTATACATCAGAAAGAGTGATAAGATTAGTCATGCAATGTAACAGAAGATACCAAATGCAGATTATTCAAATTTAAGCCCCAACAAATTCTCATTCCTGATGAAGTAAAAGGTTTTTATATAGAAGTACGAAATGTTTTTTTATCACACCAAACAAAAATTTTAAATTTGTTACAGGACACTTTAATGCTTGAATTAGTAAATGATTGAAAGATGAAAGTTATGTGGGTAAATTTGATAAAGATGATAAAAACGAGAGCTGACAGAGATTCAAGGAAATTGAAGAAAAATTGTAGATTTTGAATTTTTTTCTAAAAATGCTGAATGGAAATGGATATGTAAACATCCAAATAAAGATATTATGACTAACAAAAATATACATTTCAAGATTATAATGTTTTTAATAGATTTAACATAGAAAATGATCATCCTTAATATGAAATAAAATTGGTGCTAATGCAAAACTAGAGAGACCAAAACTATTTAAAAGGTAATAATAAAAGTTGATATTTGTCATATTCAGAAACACTCCAATGAATTTAAATTAAAACTTGCTAATCATTTTAAGAAGATAACTGATACTCTATTAGTGACAGCAACAAAGATAGCTGTGAAAAAAAAAAAAACATTTCACCAGTAAATTATCAACTAAAATAAGACAATGTATGAGAAAAAGAAGAAATATGAAAATATTTTAAAAATGATTAATTAAGAATTGAATATCTGGAGCTCAATAAAATGGTATAAAAAGAGTTAATAATGATATAAGAAAATATAATTGTGAATTGGCAAGAAAAACTATAGAATATAATAAAAGTTTCAAAAGTATAAAACAACATTTTAGTATTAGGAAAAAGTGTTTTGGTAGTAAAAAGAAAAGATGGAACTATTACGAAAAAGAGAGAAGACATCACAAAATATATGGAAGTGTTTTATAAGAAATTATATAGTAATAAAAAAAAAAAAAGTAATCACTTTAATGAATTTTTCACAGAGAAAAAAACAACTAAGATTGATAATCATAAATTTAAAAAAGCTTAACAATTACAAATATTGTGGGCAATTTAGTATTATGATTGGAAACATAATGGAAGAAATTAATTATAAAATTAAAATTGTATTGGCGGAAATAATTGAATATTAAACGGAAATATTACAATGTATCTGGAAAAAAAAGTTTTTAATATATATGTTTTATCATTTTATAGAAGAACAATACAGAAAAGTATGGAGAGATGTATGTTGGAAATACAACAAAGAATAAAAAGTGAAATATGTAAGAGAAAGATCATTGATATCATTGAAGCAATTGGGCTAAGTTGGACATGTTGCTAAAAAAGATAGTGGATGAACAGTAAAAGTTTTAAATTGAATTTTAGAAAATTGTAAAAGATTTAGAAAAAGCATATCAATGAAATGGTTGACTGAAATAAGCAAGTTTGTTGGAGTGAAATAGAGAAAAGAGGTTGTGGATAAACTTGGAAATTATATTTATCTTTTGTCTGTTTAAATATTCATGTTGGATGGTAATTTTATTTTAGGCTATGGGTATGAGATGAATTAAATGTAAATTCGTGCAATTCAGTGTTATATACAATGAACAGATTATACAACTGAAATCTTTTGGAAGCAATTATTATACTTTATAGCAGATTATACTGTATGCTTTTGACAATTTTAAAACTCTATATATTAATATAAATTTTCAGATAGTATATTTTTAATTTTTATTATATCCCTCCAGCAATTTTGTTCAATAATTAGAATAGTTAATTCAAAAGTTAAACATTCCTTGATTAATCCTAACTCATTTGAATCCAGCCTACCACTTGAATGTTTTAATAATACCCGTTTTTCCGAAAAAGCACTATACAAGAAATAAATCAAATGTTTTATAGATATTTAATATTCTTGAAAGCCATCCTTGGCATGGAAACTAGTATATTAGCATTAGAATTCTTTAAAATTGGTTTGTACAACTAAATAATAATAAGAAGAAGAAGAAAAAGAAGAAGAGGAGGAGAAATAATAATAATAATAATAATAATAGCAACAACAATATCATCATGAACGTCAATAACACTAATAATAAAATCATAATTAGAAATACTTTTACAAACACAAGCTAAATTATTAATGGGAATCCCAAAATTTTAGAATTTCCTGGGAAGTCAATATAATTTATAGATTAAAATAAGATTTTACAAATATAATGTTATTATTTACATTTTCTTTATCACTTTTTATCAGCACATTCCAAAGTCCACTATATTATAGCTAATCACCAATCTAAAATTTCAGACCATCTTCTCTCACTTTACATAAACAACTTTCATTTGTCTAATGAGCATTAAATACATGGATCTTCATTTCTATGTTATTAGTCTAATATTTTTTCGTCATACCACTTTTTCAAAAGACAGGAACTGGTTTTTATTGACTTTTAATCTCTTGTGGAAGAGTGAATAATATTGCACTGTAAAGATATTTTCAATTATATATATATTGTATCGCCTTGGCTATAGTCCTGTATGTTTGTTAAGTTCCTTTTTTTTTCTTAATAAAACAACAGAAAAAAAACAACTTTTTACAAAAAAGGATTTTTCCCAACAATACACTGTGATCAAATATTGGTCATCAAGACTTTGATTATTAAAATAATAGAAAATTCAAAATGAAAAACAACATATACTCATTCGTATTACTTCAAAGTAATTTACTTTTTTTTATTTATTTCCAAATATTATTTATTTTAGCATTATATTTTTAGAGAAGAGAGATTTAGAAAAATAACTATCTTTCTAATATTTCCACCAACTATTAGGCAACGAATATTTCCACTACTATTAGTAAATGTATGAATGAAGTATTGCTTCTTTTAAGATAAAACTCATTAAAATTTTAGAAGTATCTTTACTAGTCAATAAAACGAATATATTATACTAATAGTTTGTTTCCACCTGATTTATAACGAAAAGGTCAAGTAATCGCTTATCAAAAACAAATAAATTGAAATGTCAAAGGGGGGGGGGGGATCTGTCACAAGTTAAACGATTTACGTTATGATAGATTCTTTATTAAAGTGACATTAAATATTTAGGTGCTGCCATAAAAGTAATCAATCGATATTGCATACAGTTAAAAATTGTAAAGTCACATAGACACATATCTATCTATATATTGCATATTATATAAAATGGAGCGCGAATTACACTATATTTTGCTCCAAGCTCTCCTCGCGGTTCAACGTATATATCGTATAATAGTTCACTAATTTTGTTGATAAACATTGATTAAAATAAAATATGTATTGTTTATTGAACTACAAGTCTTAAGTAATTTTTAACACACACAGACATATGTATAACACAAACACTTTTTTATATCTGTATGTAAACAAAATTTTAAATAATAATGTAACTATTAATAAAAAGAATTGAGGGGACACATTTATATGTGTGTTCAGTCATGTATCGACTGAAGCAAGTAAATAAGAAAAAAAAACAAACACCTTTTTATTTTTAAAATAAAGTAACCTGGGTAATTTTTTTTTTTTTCAATAACTTTTTTCTTTTAATAGAAACATAGGAGACTTTTTTTTTTTTCATATGTCATAGCATCGTCCGGGAGGCGAACCCACAACCGTCTGCAACCAACTACTTGCTTGCAAGTCAGCTGCGATGACCTCTCGGCTAACAACGCTTGACAACATTGGAGACTATTTAACAAAAAATTATGATTTTTTTAAAGTCAATATTATCTTTAGATGTATTTTAAAATTTTTGTAAAACTTAGCATTATTTTTAGAAAATAATTTATTATGCAAAACATTGAACAATAAATTTGAATATGGTAATAAAAAAAAGAATAAAAGGTGTGTGTGTGTGCACTTTCAACCTAAATTGAAGAAATTTTATTAATATATATATAATCATGTAAAGCTACCATAGAGAAAAATAACTGCTCGAATATAAAATTTGTAAAAATAATTTTTATTTATTTACATTTTTGTTTGTTTGTTTATATTTTTATTTGGATAGAGTATAATTGAAGTCACATAGTTAAATACAGCATAGCTAGACTGTTCAGATAAAATAGTTAGTAAAACTCAATACTCATCACTTATCTTTAAATTGATCATTTTGGATGAAACTAAAATTTAGATGTAATGCGGAGTCAAAATATTTTAATATATATAATTGTAAAACTAGAAATAAAATCAAGTAGAAATAGTATGACAACAAAAATTTCTCTCTCCCTTTATAGATAAAAAGTAAACGACTTTCAAACAGCCCACTTCAATGCAAAAGTATTCCCAATAGTAATAATACTCATTATAAGACCAGTAAAGAGATATTACTCAGCAGAATTTCCATTTGCAGGATGATGATAATTTGAAATATATATTATTATTGTTTAGCCTTTTAGCTAAAAATAACCATATATTTATTTAACAAACAATTTTTCATGATTATTTGAGCTGGCTATAAGTTACCTATCCCCCTATCCCACCAAAAAATTTCCCAAATTCTACAGCAATCTGAAAAAGTAATTCATGTAACTCAAATTATGGTTATGGCATGTAGATATGCTGCCATTAGACCATGCACATATTTTTTATTCTCTTTCTGTCTCTCTCTCTTTCTCTCTCTCTCTCTATATATATATATATCAAATATTAAAATCTAAACTAGTTAATCCTTTAACTGATGAAAATGTTTTTATTGTTCTCTCTAGTAGCAATTTTTGTAATCATATAACATTTGACTTTAGTATTAAACCATTATTCTGTATTAGACTTTAATAAATTGAACTTGACTTGTTAGAAATATAAGATTACTAACAAAAACATTGTAAAAAATCATATTTGAACTTTGAAAAATACATAATAAGAACAATGAACTTTTTTTTTCTGAATAGAAGATGTAAAGGATGCTGAAAAAAATAATTGACAAAATCTTTATTAATTGTACTTTATTTTTAAAACATGAATGAATTAATGAAAAGCTATCATAAATCTATCAAATTCTGTTCTAAAAATTAAAATTGCATTTATAGTTTTTAAAATCTCACAAGCATTGCAAACTACTGTGCTAAAAAGTTTTAAATATCTTACCACCATAGTTTTCTGTTTCCCATTTAAATTGAATTTGTTAACTTACATTTTTGAAAAGAAAACATATTCATATAAAATCAAAGAGTAATCATGTATCCTTTTGTTTTTAAAATATTATTACACAAATATTGTGTAAAAATAATCATAAATATTTGTAAAAAAAAAAAATTCATTTTTTTGCAATTTCCATATTTGTTAAAAAAATTTCTTGAAATAATCTCAAAGCCAGAAAAAAAAGAACTTAACAATCAACAATGTGGTAGCCGGGACTAGATTATTTTGTAGTTCTCAATAGTTGAAGAATACTAATCACTTCAGGCTTTTTGAACTAATAAATCAAAATTATTTTAATTTTATTTTCTATCATCAAATGAACACAAACAGAAAAAAACAGTACTACATCTAGATGTAAGAGTGCAAAGGAAGTCTCAAGGATCATCAGTGCCCTCTACAAAAATTACTAAATAAAATATTTATTACTGATAGCAGTATTAGTATTTTTATTTTTATTGTGAAAAAACAAAATTCTATGATTTTAAAAACATATACTGAGGTAGATGAACAACAGCATTCCTGCAGCTGACTATGCAAGTAGCATGCCTTCGTATTTGAAATCAATGTCTTCACATATAAACCAGACTTCATTTTGATGGATTCCTGATTTAATACAGTGTGTTAACAATAAAATTATTACAGTGAACTCTAGGAAATACCATAAAATTATTTCAACTTAACCTTGCGAATATATCAAAATCAAATATGGAAATCATCTAAAAATTAATTGTTAAATACTATCTATGTTCATGTAATTGTACTTCAAGTGACCCATCATTCTTCTAATAATACATATTTTCTTAAAATTCTTATATTTATGTTAATTGTTGATAGAATGCATTCTAAACATGGTATGACTTTTTTGCTTTCAAATCTTATAAATTTAAGCAACCAACTTTCATTGAAGATAGTTTAATGATATTGCAATCACTTATTCAGATAGAAACATTTTATATATGCAATATTTACAAATTCACCAATATTATAACAATATAATTTATGAGCACACTTTTACTTTAGTAATTTTTAATCAGAAGATAATCAGTTTTCAACATGGAATGTTTAATCATATTACTAACTTACCATTATTATAGTGACTATGCAGGGCACTCTCAAACCCAAACACAAGATAGAGACTTTAAAAGATAAGGACATCTTATCTTTGCACCTAAATGCAATTATATAAGCCAATCTAAAGCATTTTGGAATGAGAGCATGAAGATTTAATCTTTGCAACTTTATGTCCATTACATTTATTAATTTATAGTTAAATTTAGTGAAACTTTCATATTTATGGCTGGTAAATATTATATAATTGCATTTAGGTACAATAATAATACAACCATTCTTATCTTTTAAAAGTCTCTATCTTATGTTTGGATTTGAGAGTGTCCTCCATACTCACTGTAACATTGGTTAGTAAAATCCTTAAATACAAAATAGTTCTATCCTCTTCTTTTAATCTTCCTACACCTTCTTTATTTATAAAAGATTTCAATTACCATAGTTGCCTTTGGAGATGTATAAATGAAAATCTAACTGGTTGTCAACTTTTTAAAATGGATAGTTTTAAACAAGAAGTGATTCTTTTTTGATATTTAGCAGATAGAAATATTTCTGAATGCAGCTAGGGAATAGAAACAATTATTGGTTTGTTTTAGTTTGACAAAAAAAAAGTGGTTCACCAGTACCCACAAAACTACTGATGTTAAATCATTTTTTCCAAACTAATATATAAAAAGTCTAATCACTTTTGGAATTCATATTTTTATAGTTGAGAGTTATCCTGTTTTGAGATGGAATTTTAAAAAAGTCAGTTGAAATCAATATACTGCTTAACTTGAGTAGAATATTAATGGAATGTTTTCATTTTCTTCTTGCTATAATAGATTTAACACTTTCTTAATAACAGCTTCCAGAAAGTCCATCTCTTGTGAACATTGAAAGCAATTTATTCTAGCTAGGAACAAAACAAGTAGTATTTTTCAAGGCTAATTTTTGTCTGCTAAAGATCCACAAATTTCTATCAAACTTGTAAGTGTTAGCTAATACCAGAAAAGACAAATGGAGAGAAATCATGGAGAAATAAAATTTTACTAGATCTAATTGTAAGAATTTGAGCACATTTATGAAAGCTCAGTAAATGCATAAGTAACTCCAAAAATGTGTTATCATCACTGCTAGTCAAGTTGACAATCTTATACATCAGACATTTAAACTTAACATTGATAGAATAAGAAAAAAACATTATTAGAGCAAAATATCAACCTAATAAAAGTTATAGATATTGATGGTCTTAAACTTACCTTTGATTATTTTAAATCAGAAAAGCCCAGGAGTAGATAGATAGTTTACTTCCAGAGTATTTGAAAAATTTAGAAAATAGAGCCAAAATATAATTGACAGAATTATTCAGTAATATTTTACATACAGAGAGTATGTAAGAATTGAAATACCAGGCATTCTTATACCTGGAGCCTAATTGTAAATATAGGGAATTTGAACTCAGACTTTCAAGTCCCTTCATTATCCACACTATTTCATTCTATTAATACACATGACCACACACATGCAGAAAAGATAAATAATCACCAATATATGTATTTCATGCTAAACCAGCACTCATCAGTTAGTCCAGATTACCATCTCCCATACATATATATATATATATATAATCAGTGCTCAGTATGGTATGAATGGCTGAAGAGTTGAAGGTTGGAGTAGTTTGAAGCCTGTCCATTAAAGTGTAAAGATTTGCTATCTTAATATATACTGAGCACTGATTATATATATGTATGGGAGGTGGTAATCTGGACCAACTGATGAGAGCTGGTTTAGCATGAAATATGTTTATTGGTGATCATTTATCTTTTCTACGTGTATGTGGTCATGTGTATCAGTAGTATGAGATAGTGTG
This sequence comes from Epiperipatus broadwayi, assembly GCA_028023455.1. NCBI lineage: Eukaryota > Metazoa > Onychophora > Udeonychophora > Euonychophora > Peripatidae > Epiperipatus > Epiperipatus broadwayi. The sequence goes on along the minus strand of JAQFVV010006230.1, from coordinate 1,136,964 downwards.
GATAGTGAAGGGGCTTGAAAGTCGGGGCTCAAATCTCCTATATTTATATATACAGAGAGTATTCAAAAAATTTAGTATAAAAGCAAAATATGTTTAAAAACAAAATAATTCAGCAATAATTCAAAAACGTATTACCAACATCTTATTGTGTATACCTTGGGCTTTTTGAAAGAATTATATTACTAACAATTTTACCTCTAGTTGAGAAGCATTTCTTATTGAGCAGATTAGCTTTAGGCCATGAAAGAAATTGTTAGAAAATAACTTTATCTTTAACAATTTCATATTGAAAAAAAGCTTTCAAAATAAATTAAAAACTAGTATTATCTTTATTGATCTAACCTCAGCTTATGACTCTATTTGGAAAATTAATCTAAAATTTTTTAAAACTTTTAAATTCAGGAAATCCATTAATTAGCAAAATTCTCTGGAATAGAAAAATTCAAGTGACACCATAATAAATACAAAATTTTTACCAGAACCATCTATTCCAAGATTTCATTCTCTTATTTACTAATATATTCATCAGTGATCTTCCAGATACAGTATGTAGAAAGTTCTTCTGTGCTAATAATATTGTTTTGCCTTCACAAAATACATGTTTTCCTGTAATAAAAATCAAAAATCTTTTTCAAAGATTGGAGTTTTATTTCTAATTCAATAAAGTCAGTATGTTCAATGTTTCATTTAAACAACAAGGAATTTTCTTGTAATCTGAATATAATATTTTGCAATAGTAGTATGAAATACAATTCTATTCTATTCTATTTTGAAATAATCTTGAATCGTAATCTAAGTTGTTTTCTCATTTATCTAAAATTGGATCAAAATTAATTTTCAAGAATATCTTTCTTGGAAAACTGGCTGATATTACTTGGAAATGTAATGCAAGTATGTTGTAGACAGGTTCCTTAGCATGATCATATTCTACTGGAAAATACAGGGTTCTGGTATGGAAAAAATTCAAATTAAGTTTCTGGGTACTCAATTAAATATTACATTGAGAAATATTACTGGTACATTTAAGTTTACTCCTTTGCAGTGGCTTCCTGTTCTTTTACATATTCCTCAATTATCAGTTAAGAATTGGAACATATAAAATGTATAAAAACTATTAGACAGGTTAAACTTTCCAATGACCCAAGATATAGTTTTATCACTTAAGGCTCTCCTCAAACCAAGGTCATGATTTTAGATGTCCAATCAAGAATCTAAAAGATTTTGTTTTTTGATGTCCAATCAAGAATCTAAGATCAAAAAATTATAGCATGAAAATAAATTCACACAAGATTCCAAAAAAAAAATTTTTTTTTTCCAGATCTAATAATAAAGCCATTGGATTTATTTCTTCTAGATAAAACTGGAATCTTATCAACAGATTCAGGGCAACTCATGGCTGTTGTGCTAAACTGCTTCATAAATGGAATTTAATGTCACTGATCTAGTAAATATGGCAAGCCCATATTATGATTCATGTAGTAATGGTTGTAAAATCTATGATTGCAGTGACAGAATTGCAGCACTTAATAATGCCACTGTAAATTTATCTTTTGATTGGAATCTCTACAGGTTTCTTTATGATATTTTGTTAATAGTTAAACTATCTAAAAAAATCCATACCCTAAATAAATAAGATTTACTGTCATACATTTTATAATGTTAATTTAAAAACATGTTTATCTTGATTCACTTAATGTATTTGAAACTTTTTAAAATATAATTTTGTTTATTTTAAAATTGTGAGTTAATTAAAAATAGGCAAGAATTATTCTTTTAAAATTAAGTCTACTTGTTAATATAAAAACTCATTATGTTGTTTACTAAGTCTTCTGAATTCATCTGATTAAAAAAATGCATGTATTTGAAAGTTGTTCTTTTTAATAAAAATGCGAAGGTATAAAAGATGCCATAAGAGTTGTAATGGTATTCAACAGATTGCTATCGAAGAAGAGCAAAGGCATGGATTAAATATAACCATCATTACAGATACCCACAATCCTGAAATGCCAATCAGCTAAGAAATATTTTTCAATTATTCATTGCCTATCTCTTATAAGTAACTGGAAAATTTTACTTCAAGCCTATGAAGAGTTTACTAAAAGCTTATCTCAACTATAAATTACTAACTAAACAAAACCAACCATAAATGTTACTTCAAGCTTAAGAAAGTTGATTAAAAATTAATATTCAAAACTCAATGGATTTATAGTTTCTGTATTACGTGATTTTTATTATATGAGTTTATATATATAAAAATTTAAAGATAATCAAAGCTACAAATAATTGTCTTAATTTAAAGAATAAGAGATTCCATGAAATTAATCTATTATAGTCTTAATCCATTAAATCATAATGTGATTTTTGAGAATTCCTATGCAAGAAAAGCTTTATAATATATGATTTAATTCTTTTTTTTTTAATGAAAAGTTGATAGTAACCAATTTCAAAGTTCTATTTATTTAATTTATGATATATTTTAATTCATATTATTAATAATTTGAGATTATATATATTTGATATTCTTAATATGCACAGTTTTATTTTAAATAATATTTTGAAATATGTATTAAATTGGGACATTTCTCCTTTGCATACTGAAATAAAATTAATTTATTAGTTTAAATATTTTAATAACAAGAAAATTATTTTAAATAGCAATTGAAAATAGTATGCAACTGGAAATATATCTGATTTAGTCATATTCTATAAAGCTCTTTACATTTAAATAAATATATCTGCAAAATTTATCTTTTATTATTATTGTTATTACTATTATATATTAATCATTATTGTTATTAATTAAATATTTTATTGTTAAAAATATAGTCTTAGCTTTTTATTCTTGAATCAATATTTCTTCCATATATGTGTGATTATGACATTGTGATTTAATATTTTCAGCTCATGTTTTTATAAGCTGAGGAAATTCATGTTTTCATTGGCTAAATCTGTAAAATATGTTAATGTATATGCAGGTTTACTAATTAGTTGTTTTGTCCAGAGAGAATATGATGTACTAAAATAAGAGTTTCTTCTATCTAAAAACATACATATAGCTGAGAATAATGCTTTAGTTATCACACACACACATATATGTATATATGGCATACATATTTAAAGAAACTTTAATTTACTTATTTACTGGTAGAGATTAATGAGTGTGGTAAGCATGATCATTTTCACTATCACTTATTTAAATCTTCCATATTTCAATGTTTTTATATCAATTTCTATTGGCTGTTTGTGTTATACATCAATATTTTATTGTAGTATAAAATTATAATTCTATATTATGAATTAATAAATTGTTCTTGATTTATTAGAAATATATGTTTACAAATGAAAAACATCCTTAAAAATAATATTTGAATCTTACAAATAAAAATAAATAAATAAATTGACATACATAATGAGAAAAGTAACTTTTTTCTTATTGAGTAAATCTTTGTTCATTGAACTTCATTTCTAAAACACAAAAAATTATTCAGTCATTATAAAACTATAAAATTCTGGTTTGAAATTTAAAATTGCATTTACATTGTTAAAATATCATAAAGGTTTTGCACTATACCAGTCATTATTTTATTTTTATTGTTACTATAATTTTTCTTAATTTATACTTTTAAAAATAAAGCATATTTGAATAAAATCTAAGTATAATCAATAAAAATTTTCATTTTTAATAATTTCTATTTAAATATTTTATAAAAAAGTTCATAAATATTTAAATAAACAAATATTTTTTTTCCCTCATTCCTAACACCAATATGAGAAGAGTTTACAAGATGTCTCACAATTGCTCTTGAAGCCCAAGGTCAAAGAATTAACAATTAGCAACATTGTCAGTTCATTTGTAGTATTTTTTCTGTAAAATACAGTTATTTTTAGATTTTTTTAAAACTAACAAATCAATGTTTATTTTACTTACAATTATTATTATAAAATAAACACATAATGGGGAAAATAGCATTACAGACAGCCTACAGGAGTTTAAAAAAAAGTGGAAAGTGATACACTTCATAATATTACTTAGCTGAAAATAATTCAATTACATATACATACATATTTGACAAATTAATGTGGAGTTAAATAGCTGATACCAATGTTAATTACTGTTATAAATTTGATGAATTAATGTGAGAACTTTTTTTTAAATATTCTCCATACTTAAACAGATGATCACGTGATGTTTATTGGCTTAATCTCCATACTTCCTCTTTTCTTTTTACTCTTTATATAAATAAAGATACAATAAAAGACAAATAACCCCCAAGATGCATTTCTTGCTGAACCGGCACTCATCAATTGGCCCAGGTTACCAGATTTCTTATATATCTTTATTACATGAAGAATACTTATCTATGGTGAATTGTCACATTTTTATTTACAACTGCCAAACTTGCTCCACTCACAACCTTGACTTTCTACATTTTTGATAAACCTAATTATGTTTATTATTAATCATTTATTAAACTAGAGTTTTTTTTCTTTAGCACAAAAAAGGTGAGAAGTCGAATGATTGACTAATCAAAGTGCAAATAAACACATATATCAAATGCTATAAAAGATATGGATCATCAAATCAACATTATATGCATTTTGTTCCACAATTGAAAAGTTACTCATGTGCAATAATTATACAAACATCATCATTTTTATAAGTATGATTAAAAGTAAAAATAATAGTATCTATCTATCTATCTGCCTGCCTGTTTATATATCTATCTATATATGCATTTACCTACTTACATCTATCTATCTATCTATCTATCTATCTATCTATCTATCTATCTATCTATCTATCTATCTATCTATCTATCTATCTATCTATCTATCTATCTATCTATCTATCTATCTATCTATCTATCTATCTATCTATCTATCTATCTATCTATCTATCTATCTATCTATCTATCTATCTATCTATCTATCTATCTATCTATCTATCTATCTATCTATCTATCTATCTATCTATCTATCTATCTATCTATCTATCTATCTATCTATCTATCTATCTATCTATCTATCTATCTATCTATCTATCTATCTATCTATCTATCTATCTATCTATCTATCTATCTATCTATCTATCTATCTATCTATCTAATATGTAAATATAAGTGTATTGTCTAAATTAAACTTAATGTAATTAGAAGAAACTTAAACTCAAAACTTTCAAGCTCCCTGCAGCTATGCACTCCATTTTATACAACTAATACACATGCCTATATACATGTAAAAAAGATAAATGATCTCCAATATACATATTTTGTGCTAAACTAGCACTCATTAGTAGGTCGAAGTCACCATTCCCCACATATATACATTCAGTTATTTGTTTATATTAAAATAGCAAATCTTCAAACTTTGATGGACAAGCTTCAATCTTCTCCACCCTCCAACTCTTCAGCCATCCTCACTGAAAATGCGATGATGAAACACTCAAAATAATTGTTGTGGCAATATTATTGTCATAACCATGTTGACTTTAAGTCACTTTGACCCCTCACATATAGAACCTTAATATATTCATTTACATACACAAAAGAGGGATGGGTAGAATACAGGCTAAATATGTAATATTCAAATTTGCTAACTTAATATAAACCAAGTACTGATTGTATATATGTGTGATAGACAGTGACGTGGACAATCTGATGAGTGGTGGTTCAGCATAAAATACATATATTGGAAATCATTTATCTTTTTCACATGTATATAGTCATGTGAACTGGTTATATAAGATAAAGTACATAACTGGAGGGAGCTTGAAAGTTTAAGTCCCTTCTAATTACATTAAGTTTAGTATAGACAATATACTTATATTTGAATATTACGTATTCAGCCTGAGAGCAGGTTTGTTTTATAATAAAGAAATTTATTTTAAAGCTAAGCATTTTTAATACCGAAAAAGCATCATAATCATAGGAGTATGTAAGTAAAAACAATTGAAATCTCATTTTAAAGTTATTTTATATATTAATTAGGATAAAATTGAATTTTTTAGAAGTAAATTTACATTCTAACAGAAACAGCAGCTACAAATGTCATTTTTTAGAAAGTGGAATGCTAGTGTTTTTTTTATTATGGCATGCATATCTTTAGCTATTGACCATGCCTCCTTCACTTTTCCACATAATTAAAAATATTTAAACAATTACATCTATCAAAAATTATTATATATATATATATAGTAATCTTACGTTTGACATTTGTCAAGCCTTATTTAAATAATCAATTATCTAAAATTTTAAATTTTAATTAATAATAATTATCCAATGTCAAATCTATGTATAATATCAGTGGTGCGATCTCATGATTGCTAGATTATGAAATAAAAATACGTTATATAATACAAACTTGTTAAATTAGATCATGTGATATATGGCTTGATTTTTTTGTAAATAAAAATAGATATATTTTATAAATAAATCTCCTGAAAATGATAAAGAATAGGGCTGTTCAAGATGTATGACGGCTGTCTTCCAGATGGTGTGTGAGACTCTTTATTTACAGTCTGTCAGAAAAATTAATTTCAATGGTATTAATGTAATAATTTATTAGTATTATGATTAAAATTATTGCAATCTAAAATAATGTTGAGCTACTTAATTAGTTATCATTTATGTTTATAATTGGAAAATTGTTAATTGTATGTAAATATATACACATACAACAATTTAATTGGTCTGTTAATTTTTACAATCAGCCATAGACTAGCATAGATTTTTATAGGAGAACTGTAAAAGAACTGGAGAGAATTGGAGAACTGGAAGAGAACTGGGGATCTGAAATTAAAAGAGAATTGGATTTAAAAATTGAATTGAAATGGAATTGAATTGGATTAAGTAAAACTCAGTAGAGTTATATTTCAATCTAGCTATTTCCCAGCATATACATACAAAGAAATTGCTATTGGCAATTTGTAATTAATGGAGTAGAAATTCAATTTAACCCATACGCATGAAGGCAGGCCATGACCATCAACTGATAATTGTATGTAAGACATATTGAAAAAAAGCCCACCAAAATGAAATTCAAGTTTAAACCAACTCAGAAGTTCATAACCATGAAATTTTGCTATTTATTTTATAAATGTCTTAATTATTGTATTTACAAAATGCATTATAGATACAGTTATAATAAATTTGGAATAACAAGAGGCAAGAAAGGAGAAAATTATTTTCTACTTTCAATTGGAAATTAAAAAAAAGTGGACTGTGATAAGAGATGTTTTCCTGAAGATTTTTGATGATAGTGTTCTAGTTATATTTTTATAGTGGACAATTTCCATCATCTAATTAATATATGTATTGATATCTTTAGAAAAATGTAACTTTATTTAAATATTCCAAATACATTCAACTGTTAGTAATAGCACATCAAACAGGTTAGTATACGCACAATATTTCAAGAGGTAATAGTCTCTCCTCTTCTTCAGGTGTTTTTGGCCTGACCAGTGACAGTACTAGCATGGGATTCATACCTGGATCTTTAGATTCTTGAATTTTGAAATTTTAAGGTAATGCTCTAACCAACTGAGCCATCCTGCCAAAGGCAAAAGTCTGTAGTAATTTTGTATACTTATCTATGAGGTTCCTCCTGATTTTTCAACATTTTCCTGAGAACAAAGTTGATTAGTAGCTTCCATACATTATGTATAGTCATTCTGGGTTGCCTTATGGGATTTTTGCCATTGTCATGTGAGCAGCATTTTTAAATTTTCTTCTTTGTACCTTTTCTTCTTAATCCAATATTTTTGTATTTTCCCAATTGAACATATGTTCATTGGCACATACATGTTCTGCTATCTTAGACACATCTGTTTTCTCTCTTCTAATCATCATTTTGTGTTTTTGCAAGTGCTTTTCAATGGGACAACTGGTCTCACTAATATATGTTCTTCCACATTCACATGGTATTTTATAGATGCAGTTTTTTCTTTTCATCATTTCAAGTTTAGGCTTTGTAGATGTTAAAATGCCTCATAGTGTGTTATGGCTCTGGATAACTGTTCTGATGTTATATTGATTGCAGATTTTCTTAATTTGTTTGCTATTTTTGGAATGCATGGGTACACTACAGTACCAATAATTGTCTTTTCTCTTGATGATTCTTTTTGTATATTTAATGTTTTCTTAATAACCACTGATGGTAAACCATTTTTCATAAGAGTTTGTTCTATATAGATCTTTTCTTTTTTCAATATAGAAAAGTGGCAAAAAATTCAATACCGAGTACAGAAACAAATTTACAAGCATTACTCAGAAAGCATCACAAGTATTTCACTGATTCAGAAAAAAGTAAAATAACATCCTATTTCAGCAAAATTTCTCATCTTTATGGTCTACCTAAAATGCATAAAGATCAGGTTCCATTATAACCTATTGTTAGTTCTAAAGATTCACCTTGTCAAAATTTGCAAGATTTTTTCTCAAAGTTCTAATTCCTTTGGCATACAAGACCCAGTTGTTTTTCAGGGATTCTAGACACTTTGTAGAATTAATCAAGAACATAAAAATTGAAAGAACTGATTTATTGTTAAGCTTTGATGTTGAAAGTTTATTTACGAATGTACCATGTGAAGAATTGTCTATTGTAATAAAAAGATTAAATGGTGATAATAGTTTACAAACTAGAACAGCTCTTTCTGTTGATAGAATAATGGAACTATTAACATTCTGCATAAAAACAGACTGCTTTCAATATAACACAGAATTCTTCCAAAAAAATCAAGAAATGGCTATGGGCTCACTAGCAATATTTATATGGAAGAACTTAAAACCTTAGCCATAAAAACTACTCCATATCTGCCTAAAGTTTGCCCTCACTATGTGGATGATACCTTTGTTGTATGGTCACATGGTGAAGCACTGCTACAAACTTTCTGGAAACACATCAACAATATATCCCCTTCACTTAAATTCACAATAGAATCAGAACAAGAACAAAAATTGGCATTGTTAGATGTTCTTGTGACAAGACTCCCTCATGGCAAAATCAAAACTACAGTTTACCAAAAACCTACACATACAGGAAAATCCCTAGCCTATATATCCAATCACACCAGAAACACAAAACATGGAATTATACTATCACTATGGAGCAGAGCAAAAGAAGTTTGTTCAGAAACCAGTGATTTGGAAAAAGAAAAGATCTATATATAACAAACTCTTATGAAAAATGATTATCCATCAGCTGTTATTAAGAAAACTTTAAATAGACAAAAAGAATCATCAAGAGAAAAGACAATTATTGGTACTGTAGGGTACCCATACATTTTAAAAATAGCAGACAAATTAAGGGAAATCTGCAATCAATATAACATTAGAATAGATTTCCAGAGCCATACCACCCTATGAGGAATTCTAATATCTACAAAGCCTAAACTTGAAATGATGAAAAGAAAAAATTGCATCTATGAAATACCATGTGAATGTGGAAGAACATATACTGGTGAGACCAGTCATCCCATTGAAAAGTAATTGCAAGAACACAAACTGATGATTAGAAAAGAGAAAACATATGTGTCTAAGGTAAGCAGAACATGTATGTGCCAATGAACATATGTTCAGTTGGGAAAATACAAAAATATTGGATAGAAAAGAAAAGGTACAAAGAAGAAAATTTAAAGAACCTGCTCGCATGACAATGGCAAAAAATCCCATAAGCCAACCCAGGGTGACTATACATAATGTATGGAAAACACTAATCAACTTTGCTCTTAGGAAAAAGTGGAGAAATAAAGACGAACCTCATAGATAAGTATATGACATTACTACAGATTGTTGCCTTTGGCAGAATGGCTCAGTTGGTTGGAGCATTATCTTAAAATTTAAAACTCAAGAATCTAAGGATCCAGGTTTGAATCCCATGCTAGTACTGTCACTGGTCTGGCCAGCAACACCTAAAGAAGAGGATAGATTACTACCTCTCAAAACGTTATGCATATGTATTTGGAATATTTAAATAAAGTTAAATTTTTCTAAAGACATTCAATACATTTATTAATTAGTTGATGGAAATAATCCAATATAAAAATACAATGATAAGAGATATTTAATTTCTTTTATCATTATTTAAATTTAAAAGACACTTGTGATATGTTTTCACTAAGGTGAAATATTATTTAAATTTAAAGTTAAATACCACAATTGTCATTACATTATAAAAGCTGCAAAATATGTGAAGAAAGTAATTTAAGAACATTAAAAATTATTTTTTTGCATTAAGTTAAAGAACAGTAATGATCTATACCTGCCTAATTTAATAATTATAAATAAGTATAAGGCATTACTACAGTTTTCAAAATATTTTCTTAAATTTATTGGAACTAAAAGTTTCCTTATGTTACCTTGAATTTGTATTAACCTAAAACTGAATATGACATTAAAACCTGCATCATAAGTGGAATTAAGACATTCATTAAATTAAGTTATATTATTTCATCAATATCGAATTAAATGTTAACTTAATTTCTATTATATTAATTACTGTGTTAACCATATTGTAATTATCGAATTTATAATGTACTACTTATTAAATAGTTCCATATAGCAATAAAATATGAGAAATTTATATATTTAATAATAATAGGAAGCAATGTTCATTTTCTTAATTTCATGCATATTAAAGCATTTAAAGCTAATGGAAGAAACTGCAATTATTTAAGGATTCAACAATGTATCAGGATTACTAGTTAAATTCATGAATAAGTATGGAAAATACTCAAATCATAGGGGATCAATAAACACATGTTGAAAGGAGTTCTCACAAATTTCTGTAAAGAAAATAAAAGCCACAATGATATCTGTAGAGAATAAATAAATGTTCAGATTATTGTCTAGCAAAAGTTTAAAGGTAAACGCTAATATCTTCAGATAATTTACTCATTAGATGTTAAAGAAGAAAATAAATATTTGCCACGATAATAAAGTAAGAAATGAGATGATAGAAAATAAATAGGTAATTTTAAATAGTAAAGAATATTCGTAAATTAAATAATGCTGCAGATTTCAAATGGTTATAATCAAAATTTTGTTCTCTCTTTGTTTCACAAGAAGAAATGTGGAAAAAAGTTTGTGTAATGATAGTTTATTATTATTAGTTTAACATATATTGTATTGTAACATTATTTATGTTTGTGTACAGATGTAAAAACTGGTCTATGTAGAAAATGAAACCAGTAATATAAATATGAACTTGTTCACAAAAATAAAATAAAAAGTTAAAGGTAATCTTATTTAGTATAAATTTTGTTCATGTTTTAAATATGATCACAGGTAAAAGGGTAAAATTTCTCATAATAAATCATTAAATTTTGTCAATTATTATAATTTTATCTTAATATTTTTCTTTCTTGTTGGTAAAATCTGCAATTGCCGAATAGTAATAAAAGGATAATAGCCAACTCTAGTCAATTTAAGTATACTGGATATGGTATTTTATATGTAATACATAACTAATTTCCAGCTAATGACAGTTATAGTTTTGGATCAGTCTCGAATTGATATTGATAATTGTAATTTTCATGTATTAAATAGTAATATATCCCATTTGCTTAATGTTACATTTATACGGTAAGTTAATATTAGTATGAGATTTGTTTGTTATCATGCTGAATGATTATAATGATGTGTGAATATTTGGAATATGTGGTATATCCATGTTACATCATGGCAGGTGTACTTGTTCCCTTACCCTGAGTGAGGATAGAAATGATCATCATGGGTGAATCATGAATGATACCCATAAAGCTTTGAGCGGATTAAGGCCATATTCTCATAGTGTATTCATATAGTTATTTAATTAAGGGATTGACTGCACCTTCCTTTTTCATATCCCTAAAGGTGCTTCAAAAGTGACACTGGAATTTTTGGATCATTTGTATTCATAAAGTGACCATGGTCTAGGTTGTTAGTTCATTTTCTCTTTTTGCCTTATTTCAACCTCATTATATCTCTGGATAAATCATATGTTTCATTATATTCCATATTCTTAAGTTTTAACAATTTAGTATTGATAACAACAAGATTGTCCCTAAAAGGTAGTACTGAAAAATGTAAACTGCACTTAACATTAAGCAAATGATGATAAGGAATAATATTTGTCAAAAGTTATTTTATATTAATAGATTGTTATCTAGTGCTCGTCTATTCGAGATGATTCTATCTATGCCATTAATCTTTGATTATTTATTATTTGTATCCAAGTTGTTTAGAAAGCTGATGTTTTCATTAATGTTGGGAGAGTCCTATAATAAGAAATTAATGATTGAAATGTTGGACAATAGTAGTATTGACTCTCAAAGTAATTTTGACTGTCTAATATCCTAAATAAATTGAATAAAATGAGAAGTCAATAGTTTCATTAGCATATTGTAGCATAAACTATTATACTTTAAGAATATCCATTATGTTACATTGTATAATATAACATTGGTAGCTTGTTAACCATCAGATAGAAATTTTCGGAATTATATTACCTGTGTCTATTTTAAGTGAATAAGTTTTGTAAAATCATGCTTAATAAATAAAAAAATTTTTAAATGCGTAGTAAGTTCAAATAAATTCAATTTAAGGAATAGATGTAAACAATAATTAATTAAAAGATGGTAATGTATAAAAATTGTAAACAGATCCAAAGAGATCTTCCCTTAATAATATAATTATGTAACTAAATCTTGTTCTGTGTAGTTTCTGTTCATAATTGACCAAGAATATATATGTTTTTTTTGTTGTTATTATTTTATAAATTTGTAAATAGTGTAAATAAATTTTGTTTTGAAAATGTATCCAGTTGTCTGTGGCCTTATTGCTAAACACTATCATATTGCAATTGCTATCAACATATTATTTTTATTATTGTTATAAATATCATCATCAGTTAATATGATTAATTTATTATGCGTTAGCATATCAGAAATAAGTTTTGCCAAGCTTTTATATTTAGAGTGTATACAATTTTTATATTTATTGATCAAAACACTGTTAATCTTAAGTACATATACTATTTTCAAATAATGTTTTAAGGGTTAAATATTTAGTTTTTGGAATAACCTTTTTTATAAATTATTAGATACATCATTCACTGAGCTTGATCATATTGTCCATGGTCGTTAAATAAAAGTTAGTTTATAAATTATTATTATATTTACTTTATTATTAAGAATTTATTAATACATCATAAAATTTAAAATTTATTTTTATTGTTGCCATTGGAATAGTTAAATATTCTTTACTAATTTCATTTTTGCATTATGAGCTATCTTTGTTTGCTATATTTGAATAGTAGCAAAATCCTTCTTATGGATCCAAATATATCTTTAAAATAGTAACATTTCAAATTATTTGAAACCTGAGAATATAAGTTATCGATTAATAGTTTCAACTTTGACTATATTATTAGTTTTTCATTTCTTAAGTTATTTGTTATGCCTCGCCTTGATCTCTTATGCTCATTCTTAATGTTTAGTTGATTCAGTAAAATTTCAAAATGTAAGTTTCTCTCTCTAGTTTAAAATTTATAACCCATTTTAATTTAGTAGTTAAATATTTTTTTTAGTCAAGCTTAAAACCCCTTGCCTTTACGCCATTATTATCTTGCTTTGTTTGGAATAATATCAGTTTAATAGTTCAGGATCCCATTCTTTATCACCAATATTGTTATCATAGCTCATACTTTCTTTTATTTTCATCCTCATTTCATCTTAAGTCACTACCATAATTGATTCATCCTTCATTGATTCCTATTCTATCACAACCTTAACTATTCATCACCCTAACACATTTTCCTTTCTCTTCTCCTCAACTCTTAAGTCCATTCATTTTCATTAGTTAATTATTATTTGTTCTTCATCACCCATTTAATCTTCTACATCTTTATTCATTTATCATCCAACTCATAATTCTAATTCCATACTCATTTCATAGATAGATGCTCTCCTGATTGTTAACTATTTATTAGAATTACAAGTTACAGCTATCTTTTAATATTTTTCATTTTAGAACTTTGATGTTAGTTTAATCAATATATTTTTATTTAATATTAGATATAAGAGATGTAAGGTTAATGTAATATAAGGTCAATAGTGCACTTTGTGACTTTCCCTTAGATTTTTTCATGCTCATGCATATGCTAGCCAGCCAGTTTTCATATAACCTATTGTATTTTGACCCCATTATATTCCTGTTCGTTATTATCATTTATGTATTAGGTTATGTTTTCCTGTTGGAGGTTACAATATATATATATATATATATATATATTGTATATATATATATATATATATATATATATATATATATATATATAACATAGCTCAATGTATGTGGAGCAAAGGGCATAAATCAACTCCCCTGGGCTATGAGTTAAAAGCACTAAATATTGAACAAAAGATTAAGAATAGAATGAATCCACCTATTCTTGGTAGCTTTAATATTTATAAGCATACCTTTGTCAATATTGTTGGTAATTCAGAGTGAAATTAATTTATCAAGTAGATAGAATATGGCATTTAAGAGTTATTAAACTCATAATTAATTATACAAGGCTGGAGACAGAATTTCACTTTTAACAACTTGATTGTAATACTTAAACAAGATTTAATATGTAAAGTTTAAATTAAATATGGCTCAATGTATATGTAAACAAAGGAAGTAAATCACCCTACCCCTGGCTATGACTTACAAGCACTCTAAATGTTGAACAAAAGATAAATTAATTTCACTCTGAATTACCAAATTACCAACAAAGTTGACAAAATATTTAATTGTTCATTCTTTGTTCAACATTTAGAGTGTTTTTAAGACATAACCTGGGTGAGGGTGATTTACTGTCTTTGTTTATATATATTGTGCCATTACAATTTAGTCACTAGCTAAATTTATAGTAATGTGCATGTAGAAAAGGTAAACCAAAAATCATCATCACATTTTTATATAATCATAAATGAAGCTGTAGGGCATCCAAGTTCAAACCCTACAAGGTCCAGTTCTAAAAGCTTTAAACAGAGAAAGAATGGGTCAACAATTACATGCTTTACTTGTTTGTGTGTTGATAGAAAGGTAATACACACATTTAAACTATTTAATATTTAATTTTTCTTTAAAAAGCAAAGTTATAATGCATACATATAGGCAATGTATGTGTAAATTATTTAATTGTTTTATATTTCAAATATTAAACATTTTAACTTTCTTTAAAACTAACCTATGCTTGATCAATTCTAATATTTTATTCTATACTTTTATTTTGCTTTTCTTTAATTATAATTGGGATTTAAAAGTTACAGACTTAATTAAATAATTGGGTTATAATTACTAAGCTAGCAATCATATTATTTAAGGTTAGTTTATGAATGATTTGAAAGAATGAAGGATGTGTGTACATTACATACAAAAATTTACATTTCCTAAATATTGAAAGAAAAGGAAGTATTAAATCTGTCAAATTATTTTTTTTGTACAATTTTTTTTGTTAAAAGAGGAAATCTGTTTAATCAGATATCGATCTTTGTAGCAATTTTTTTTTGTAAATGATTGTTTCACTTTGGAAGCTTATAATGGGTCAGAGCTCTAATTTTGAAATTGTCTTATCTCAAGATCTAAAGAAGGAAGCTCAAAGATTTGAAGTGTTACCTGGATGTTAAAAAGAAAGAAAAAAAAAGAAAAGAAAGGAAATAAGGATTGAGTCTATTTTTTTTTAAACAAAAGTGTCTGGAAAAAGGATTAAACTTTTCAGTTGAAAAATAATATAGTTGAAAATAAATTAGAGATCTAATTAAAACAAATTTGTCCAAAAATAGCAAGTGATGCTATCTCTGATTGGTTAAGTTAGCTAAAAATTGGATATAAAAAGCTGTCTTGAATTATTATTAGGATTATTGTTTATGATTCAGATTATTAAACTATCCAATTGAATGCTGAAAATATAAGAAATGTCTGGCTAGAAAAATTATATGTATGTCCCATCGGTTCCGGACCATCTGGGGAAGCTGCACATCACATAGGAAAGAAAAGATGTGTCTAAAATAATATTCTACACCTTTCAACTGACCAGAGAAATAAGATGTTTTTAATAGAAGGAAGAAAGCATTCACCTGCATTCAAAGAAGATGAATTAATCTACTGATAAATATTAATCATCAAGTCCAATTAATTGTTACAACAACTGATTTTAAACTCAAGAAAATTTACAAATGGGAAAACAACTGCTGTATTTCATCCACATGCTTGACAGGAAGAGAAGAAAAATTAATATAATGATTTCCAAATTGTCCACTAAAGCAAATAACCTCAATAGAGTCATCATCATCAAATAGTTATACACCTCAAGAAAGAGATTGTTCCCACATAAAACGGAAATGGTAGCTGCAGAAATATAGACAATATACAAGACAAGTTTGAACCCTTGGAAATTCGCCACAAACAAAAGATCGGTAATATGACTTTTTATATCTATTTTCTTTATGATATCAGTCTTAATAAACATTTTAGCAATAAAGTGGTATATTTTTATTTAAAGAACTTTTAAAGACTATTCAGATCGATTAAAAACAAGAATGTCTTACTAATAATAACTTTGAGCTTCATAAATGATCTTGAATGTATGAAAATTATTTGTTTATTAATTTTACAATATTAATGTGTAAAACAATTTTTTTTATGGTGTTATGATTTTAGTTTTAACTAATATATTATTATTATTTTGGTTTTAAATAATATTTTGTTATTATGGGATAAAACATGCACATACATAATAATATTTTTATATGTGTATAATTGCGACTGAATGTGAAATAATAGGTGGTGTTAAAATATTAAATTATTTTGTCTTGAGAAAGTATAGATTTCAGCGCTTGGAAGGGAGGGGGAGATAATGATTTAAAACTCTTTTCTAAAACTTGCTCTTTCAATTCTACTAACATTTTTTTTTACATTCTATTTACATGTTAGATTTTTAAAGTATGTGTGCTAATGAGCAGATAATATTTTTTTCTTGAAATACTTTTCTCATGGAGTGAAAATCATGGTCAATGTGACGTCCAACTTAATACAAAATACATTTGAAGGGAAAGGGGGAAGAACTTAAAATTAATCTGAGGATTGTTATATAATCAATTATTATTATTATTATTCATGTCAATTTTCATATTTATCTAGAAATTTTTATGTATATGTTAGAAATGTAGTAATAAATATTAGTTTGTTTTATTAAACGAGGCGTATATATTTCATTAAGTGTAGTCTTTGTTAAGTGTGATTATTCATCATCATCAATGGTTGAATATTAGTTATTTAAGATATAAGTAAATATGCTAAAATTAAGCAATAATTATGAATTTCTTTATAAAAATTAGTTTTATGTTTAGGCTTAGTCCTAGAGCTGTAGTTGAAACCCTTGTCATTATCGTTATTATTATCATCATCATCATCGTCATCAACATTTTAATTAATGAGCTGTTTAACTGTTTAAAGGCCATAAATAAATATTGATTTTATAATATTTAGTGATCTCTTAGTATTATTATAACCACATCCCATCATCTATTTCATGCAAGGATGAGTGAATTGCCATCCTAAATTAGTTATATATAATCTGAGCTAGTAAACTTATAAAAATATTGAAACACATTTGTTATGCTAAGATCTGAGAAATGATTTATGTCTAATATACTCCACTTTGGTTTAAAGATGTTTTACTTTTACCTAAATATTAGTGCGTATAGTGATATGGCTCAAAAAGCAAAATCTTCCATTTTATTATAAATAAAGTACCAAGAAGGGATTCAAACCCGGTACATGTGAAAGGTTATCAGATATAACCGTGTCTAGATTCAGATAATCTAGTGGCGCCCTGCTAGACCATATTCACTTAGTATTTGTTTAAACATGCACTTAACATCAAACCAAGAAATGAAAGTGGATAAGATTACTGCCTGTATACCTGAGTTATATTTTATTGAATTACTAGTGTACTCACCTCACGTGATTTCCATATAATACATTGCTATAATACTGGTTATTAATAATTTGATCAACCTTTAATTTTGATATTGGACTCCTTTACTCAGATATAGTAATATCTTTTGAACTTCATTTAATTATGTTACAATATATATATATATTGTAAGGGTTGCTTACAATCCTATCAAAACCAGTCTTTGTTTATTCACACCACCAAATCAAACCCATATAAGCTTAGCTAACAGATGGTTGAATATGTACTATCATTGTTTTTTGAAAACATACATGTAAATGTGTGTGACAAATGTTTGCTTTATTAAGTACCAAATTAAAATAATATAATGAACTCATTTTTTTTATTTAAGGAAAGATAAAAACCTAGTTAAAGAAATCCTTCATATATACATATATATATATAAAAAATAGAAGGATTAATAAAATAAATAAATATATTATTTTTTCATGTTTAAAAATGAAAAACTCTAAAGATTATTGTCTGGCGGCCCACACAGACCCCCCCCCCAGAGACAAATTATGTGACGCGAGACCAAGGGAAAGTCGTCAGATATAAAAATTTTAAAAACGGGGGAACCGCAAAAATATGTATTTTTTATATATATATATCAACAATGAGTTAACTGTCAATGTATTGTACATCACAAAGTAAGACTTAAACTTAGTAAACATAGTGATGACCTAATGTCAAGCCCATCTTTAGGCAACCAACTCTGAAAAATGAAGTAGAATTCCGTTACATAATTTTATTTTTTAACTACAACCAATAAAATAAGTGCAACAATAGACAGCAATGATAATGAAAAAGGAAATGGAAAATCTAGTATACTAAACCCAGGAAACTAAGTGTGGTGTAAAAGCAAACCCAGTTCATTTCTATCATCTTTTGTTATTTTTCAAATGATGCAATAACTGTATAAAGCCAACATCTCAAGATCGAATGTTCAAATACAAGAAAAGATGGATGACTTGTTTGAATATTCCATATTATCCTTATAATTTTTGCAATGCAAAACTATAAGAAATTACAACTGATGTTTGAATAGAGAAAATATTGGATAAATTCATGTGGTTTAACAAAAGACCTGAACTGATTTTAAATTGATATTTAAAAATAAAAACTGTGCTATTATTTGAACAAGGAGAAAGAAGAAATATAACATTGCTAGCATTTATATAAATGATGAAGTAATTTTTTTCTTATCATCATCATCACCAACCATTATCAATCCACTGCAGGATGAAGGTCTCTCCAAGTTTAATCCATCTTCTCTGATCTTTAGCTTCTCTTTTCCACAACACCCCTGCACATTTTCTTATTTCATCCATCCATCTCACATGTGGTCTCTTTCTGGGTCTTTTACAATCTCTTGGAATCCAGTTTAAAATTTCAATTGTCCATCTATTATCATTTCTTCTAGCAATATGTACAGCCCAACTCCATTTCAATCTTTTAATTTTTTCAATAAGGTCAGTAACACCTGTTTGTTGTCTTACCCATACATTGTGTTTTCGATTCTCTTCTTGTTACTCCCAATATACATCTTTCCATACTCCTTTGAATGGTCTGAAGTCTCTGTATTGCTCTTCTATTAAGTGTCCAAGTCTCAGATTCATAAGTAAGAACTGGTAAAACACATTTGTTAAAAAACATTCTTTTCAAACACATAGGCGTATTTCCTTTTAGTATCAAGTTATTTCTACCAAAAGCACTCCAACCAAGTTTAATTCTATGATTAATTTCCTCCATTATGTTTCCATCTGTATTAATAATCTGACCAAGATATTTGTAACTGTTAACTTCTTCTAATTCTTCATAATCAATCTTTATTTTCATATTTTGAGCAAATTGATTAAACATTACTTTAGTCTTTTTAACATTTATCTTTAGTCCTACTTTTCTACTTTCATCTGCTAACTCCTGCAACATTTCCTGCAGTTCTGAAGCATTATTTGCAAAAACAACTACATCATCTGCAAAATATAAATGACTTAAATACTCTCCATTTACTTTCATTCCTTTAGTTTTCCATTTTAATCCACAAAATACTTCTTGCAGCACTGCTGTAAAAAGTTTTGGAGATATGGAGTCACCTTGTCTTACACCTTTCTCAATGTTGATTTTTCCAGTATCATTATGTAATCTAATTGTTGCTGTTGCATTTTTATAAATATTCTTTAAAATATGACAATATCCTGGATCTATACCTTGATGATCCAATTCTTTAATCACTGAAGAAATGTGTATAGAATCGAATGCCTTTTCATAATCTACAAATCCAAAACATAATGACAACTCATATTCATTTGTCCTTTCTATGACTTCTTTCAATACTGGGATATGATCTATTGTACTAAAACCACTTTTAAATCCAGCTTGTTCTCTTGGTTGGTGGAAATCCAAAGTTCTCTGTAGATGAGTTGTAATTATCTTGGTAAAAATTTTATATAAAACTGATAAAAGGTTTATAGGTCTGTAATTTCTAATATCTTCTTTATCACCTTTTTTAAATATTAATATTATTACTGCATTCTTCCAATCTTCTGGTACATCTTTATCATTTAGACATTTGGTATATAACTTTGCTAAAATTGTTTCTATTTCTTCACCTGCTTCTTTTAATATATCAATTATAATTCCATCATTTCCTGGAGCCTTTCCTTTCTTCATACATTTAATTGCATGTCTCACTTCTTCATTTAAAATTCTTATATAAGCCATTAAATGCCAAGTAACCAATCAAAAAAATTAATTCTGTTACAAACTGCTGTGTAATGTACTGTGACTAAATTAACATTGCCATAGGACTGGAGTGCTAATGTCCCAACCATGGCATTGCGATGACTTAATTTACTTATCTATATAATGCCTAAAGAAACATCAAATGTCCTATACTAAATGTCTAAATGGATCAAGAAGGAAAGCAACTGCAGAAAATGGAAACATCATTTCAAGTACATTGCTGAGGAATTCTAGTGACTGATGGATAACTTACCAAAGAAGAATGATCCAAAGATAAATAGACTGTATTCATAAAAGACATTATTGCCAAACTCATGGACATTAACCAAGATGACTTAAAGAATGTTTTGGTTTATTATGCATTATTATTATTTATAAAATATATTTGTAAAATTCTACTTTTATTTATCTCTACACTTGGAAGCTTAATATGATTGAAGGCAATAAAGTGAATGTGGGAAATTTAGTAAGTTAGACAAAAAAAATTATTTTAAATAAAGTTCAGGTCAGCTTTCCCTCCATAATGACTTGACATTCATCATCATCACTATGATATGGAATAAGATAAGATTTTTGATATCATTCCATATTAAGCACATACACTTATTACAGAACAGAGTTTGTGTTATTTTTCCATTATTAACTAATAATGATTTGTTTATTTTTCTGTATAAATGACTAACCTTTTTGTAGGGATGTACTTTTCTATAAACCATAGGGAACCATATATAGGTAGGGGGTCCCCAAGGGAAATGAAACATCAATAACCAGAATTGGATGGCAAGGCTATTACACATATACTTATTTTATAATTTAGCTAGTCAGCTTCGTGTTTGATGTCATAATGATTTTTTTCTATTAATTTTATCTGCTTTGTAAATAATTAGTGCCTTGTTATGTATCTCTACCATGGGTAAGGGTTGGAATAATGAACACATTTAATCGTTGATATGATGAAAATACATTCTTGACACACACAATTATATTGTTTAATCATGTTAAAAAGTTTTTAATTTTTGTTTTGTTATTCAATAAACATTGTCAATTTGATTTAAATTAAACTGGTCTCTAGTTTATCAAAATCATTTATACATTCATTCATCAACTTATAACCGGAGATATTATATATATATATATATGTACACACACATTTCATTCTTATATAATGATACAGTAATATGTTCATTTGGATGTCTAAATCAATTGGAACCTGTATAGAGGTGTGGTAGTTGCTATATAATGTAAATTCACTCCTGAAGAGAGCTGAAGGCAGAATTTTCCCTGAGTTCAAATACTGAGGCATAACAGAACCCAAAAGAGGCATGAGATAGCCCAAATTGTATCTAAATGTAGGGTGGAAGCTTAGAGCTAGCCCATTGGAGGTAGCTATGATTATAGTTAGGTACTTCATCACATCATTCACAGCATCCTAACAGAAGACCCTAGGTCCATCCATAGTGAGATGCACCCCCTTCTGGTGGAAAACCTGGACCATTACAATATATATATATATATATATAGAGAGAGAGAGAGAGAGAGAGAAAGGATTTGAACTCACACTTTCTCATCCTATACAACTGATACACATGAGCACATACATGTGAAAAAGATAAATGATTTCCATCATATGTATTTCATGCTGTACCAGCACTCATCAGCTGGTCCAGATCATCATCTCCCCCCCACACATATAATCAGTGCTCAGTTTATGTTAAGATAGCAAATCTTTAAATTTTAATGGACAGGCTTCAATCTTCTTCATGTCCCAACTCTTCAGCTATCCATATCATTGAAAATCTGATGATAGATTGCTGAATAGATAGCTGTAGGGAGCTTGAAAATTTGAATTCAAATCTTTCTAATTACATTAAAGTCAATATAGGCATACTTGTCATTTAAGAATTACATATTCAGTCTCTTTTTTACTTATGTTTTTTCTGTGTATTTAAATTGACATATTATGGTCCTCTACATAATATGGTCAGAGTGACTTAAGGCCAATATGAGTATGACAATAATATTGATATCAACAAGGATTTTGATCACTCCACCACCAGATTTTCAATGATATGGATAGCTAAAGAGTTGGAGAGTGAGTGAAAAAAATCAAAGCCTATTCATTAAAGTTTGAGGATTTGCTTACTAAAATGTGAACATTGATTATATATGTGCATGGGAGATGATGATGTGGATCAAATGATGAGTGCTGTTTTAGCATGAAATATGTACATTGGAGACTATCTTTTTCATTTGTTTGTGATCATGTGTATCAGTTGTATATGATGGAATGAATAGCTAAAGGAAAATTGAAAGTTTGAGTTAAAATCCCTTACAATTATATTAAGTTTAGTATAGACAATTTATTTGTTTAAAAATATATATATATATATATATAATTAGAAAGGATTTGAACACAGAATTTTAAGATATCTACAGTTATTCACTCCATCTTATACAACGGATACACATGACCACATACAAGTGGAAAAGATAAAAATCTCCAATATACATATATCATCTTAAAAACAGTGCTCATCAGTTGGGCCAGATCATTTTCCCCACACACATGTGTAATCAGTAATCAGCTTATATTAAGAAACAAAGCTTAAACTTTAATTTTCTTCACCATCCAATTTCAGCCATGTATATATTGAATTTATATATAATTTATATTTTTTATGGATGTTTAGTTTGATAAAAAATGAAAATAAAAAATTAAACATATGTAAACAAATTATTCAAACGAAGTCAACCTTCGATAATGTGCTACTTCTTAAATAATATTTAAGAAAGCATTATCGGAGGTTGACTTCCATTTGAATAATTTCAAATTTTTCAGTGCTTTATAATAATAGATATGTAAACAAAGTAACCTTATCTTTTGATGTTGCCAGGAATAACTAAGTTTTCTCCTTTAACTTATAATTCTTTTGTCAGGGTTTATTTAATGACATCAATGCATATATAATTTTAAAATGTAATGAAATCTCCAAGTATAATCTATATTTTTTTTTTTAAAAAAAAAAAGATATCTCACTCATATCAATAATTGAAACCAATTTTATTTAAATGTCATTGGCTTGATTCTTATGCTAGTATTCTCACTGCTCATGTTCCGGTCAGCAATACTTGAAGAAGAGAAATAAATAATATTACTCAAATTGTTTTGTATACTAATCTGTGTGTTCATTATTAATAGTTGAATGAATTAGAATGTTTAAAATGAAGTTTGAATTTTCTAAAAAAAAAAAAAACACTTAACAATTAAACAAAATAATGGAAATAGTGCAGCATATAATCACAAGACAAATAACAGAATCTGTTTATTGTGGCATATACTCTTACAAATCAAATTTGAAAATAATGTCTGTCTGTCAGTTAAGGAAAGATTTATTAATCAACTAATTATGTGAATGATAACTAATGATCTGCAGATGACAACTTTTTTTCACTGTTTTTTTTATTCTCTTAGTGCTTTAGTAGCATTGATATTATATCTAACCTTCAATGAATCAATACTTAATTATGTCAGTTCCTTTCACTTTAATTCACAATTCATAAGCTAATATTTTTACTAAAAGATCATTCCATTACCTATCTATGGCATAGTAGTTTAATAAATTTATCACACACACAGTTTGTTCAGCCACATTCACACTTTACGAACTTTAGTGCACCCATTGCACTTTTGCTTTAAACCGTAATAACAAGTAGATTTCTCTATACATTTTGTAATAAGTTATTACCAGTAAAAATCCAGATTTGCAAAATAGCTTACCCATATCTTATAACAAGAAAAATCACCAACCAACAATCAAATGACAAGAAACTAAGAAGAATCTGCCACCAACCAGCCAGCCTCCTCCACTGCACTCTGAAGCCAGAAATACTACAAGTACAAGAAAAAAGATATTGTTCCTTCCAATCATGACAATATGCCAACCATCTAGATCATGAATCATCATACAGGATAAACTTCCAGCATAATCTATGTGTTTGTAACCAAGAATAATTTAATATATATAAAATAAGCACAAATATTTGTATCTCTTACATATGTAATTCAATAGACATGAATGTTTGTATACAGGCTTGATGATCACACACTTCACATACATGCTTCCCTCTCCCCCCAAAATCAGAAAATGATCTCTGAATATACCCTTGCTTCACATTTAATTTCGTATGCATGCATCATAGCAGAATGCCTAAGAACTATATTATCCCACTGCATTTTATCAGTGTAATCATGGGTCCTTTATAAGACTAACCCCCCCCCCCCTTTGTGACTTTTGTACATACATACTTTGACATGCTCCTATAAACTATTTAAACACATGTATGTGAATTGATATCTATGTAAACTATTCTTTGGTTCAATAAAATTACCTTTTGAATCATTATGATCATCATTATAATAATACTAAGTGAGTGAAGGCTCAAATATTTAAGAATCATCTTTTTCCCCACAATAACTTGCTGTATAGGGAGATGTTGGTTGTGAATGATTTTGTGAATTTGATGATAGGTAGATAGTAATAGATTTTGGATAAAACTAGCAGATTAAGTAGCTGTAATTTTGAATAAGAATTTTGTCAAATGCAAGTCTTCTTGCCCACCATGGGCTGCTCCCCAGTACTAAAGAGCCTAATGTATGCTATACCCACTAATAAGCCCCCACCTCTATTCTAGATCATTCTATCTCTCATTCAAACAATTCAGTGTATCCCTATTTTGATTCCATCCACTGATTAAACAGACCTATTGGCAAACTTACAACATGGTATATCCTAATTTCCCTTGCACCCTCCTCCCCCATATTGGGTATCAGTGACAAGCAATTTTCATGAAGTTTCCAAAAGTGGTCACTGGAATCAGAAAGTTCTTGGATTTCTTGTTTTGCATCAGCTTCCATGCATTGTCTACTTTCCTTTTGTTTATGATACTGCCAGCTTTATAAAAATATATAAATTCACTCTGTGGCCTATGCAGTGCTGTAGAGGAGCTGCAGCAGCACATTTTATATTCCTGAAAAGCTTTAAATTGAATCTGGAACATCATGCTTGACACATACATATGGCTAAACATCTCCTTCCAGGACTTAATATTTCTACCAGAAACCTAAAACATCCACAGCTTATGCCAACACCTTTACCTTATATTCATTCTGGTGTACTCAATGCACATTTATCCTGGGGCACAATACCAGATGACATCCATCCACATTCACCAACAAACTGACACACCTGGGGAGACTGAAATGATAAAATTGCTGAACCAGATATCTATGCCATAACCTGGTCCTCCCTCAAACAATCTGCCAACCTCTAGTCCAACTATATACTATTCATGGCAGAGGGTCCTGATAAGTTACTATTCAATCACAAATTGATTCCTCCTCAACCATTTATTTAACCTATAATCTAACCAGAAGTCAAAAAATATGGTGTGGATTGACAAGTCACCACCCCAGTCATCCACTGAAGCAACTAAAGCAATCTAATTATCTAGTGCAACATTAAGAAAATATGACAGTGGGCAATATAGCAGACTCAGTGACCAGTTCAATGCAGAAGCTGATTCAAGCCCATTCAGCACAAATACCAACATAACACCAGATTGATTCGCCTCCACTTCATTCCCCCATCAAGAGGCTTTATGTAACTACTGCTATTATCCTTACTGGGTTGCACCCATATTGTAACAGCAAATTAATAAGTTCTTATGTATTAATTACTTGGATTAATGTATGTTGATTTTATGTTATGAAATTATGTTCAATTTAGTAGTCCTATGTTTTGTTCATAATGTATGTATTAAGTATGCATGACCATATGTCAAAACACAATATGTTCAAAATTATTTTATGTAACAATCACCCCAATTGTATAATAAATGTGTAAATTTATGTGTCTGCCAACTATTTGTAAACATGCTCTATGTAAATCATATAACTTTAATGAATCAATGAAGATTATTGTTGAAACATAATAACAATACTACTACTACTGCTACTTTAAATAATAATAATAGTAGTAGCATTGTCAGTATAAAAATATCAACCCATTCTGTGTGTTATGCCATGAAGACAAGGAGACTCAGCAACACCTTCAATGACTGCATTAAACTCTTCACATCGTATCATGAATAATCATGCACCTAAGTAATAAATAGTTTTAAAAAATGTTTCTAAGCTTCATGTCTTTATTTAAATAAATATAATAAGATTAGTTTGAAATTTTGTTAAATAATCTGAATACATTATTGCAAGATTAAAATGACAAATTTATTATATATATAAAGACACTAATATGGCCAACTCTCCAAATATTGTTAATATGAATGCACTAACCTTTTCATCAAACTGCTCAACACAAATAATGTGACCATTTATATATGCTATCTCAGATATTAGCGAGAAGGCATTTTTTGATAAATAATATTATTTCGTCTTAACCTCAAATCAAACACAAATGTAAATGTAGCTTCTTTTAATGTGGATAAACATTAAACTTTATAAGATAAAAATAATTTGCATTAATTTTTAAACTATTGTGAATTAATAATTTATATTTGAATATATCATAATTAATAAGTATAGCATTTGAAAATGGTTTTAAGATGACTAATCTTGCGAAGTTTGGTGTTTAACTACACAGAAAGGGGTGTGTTGGATCTGAGGTCCAGCCAGAATAATATCATCTAGCGTATTTGCCTTCTCTGTATGATCAGTCATTTTATGTGTGCTAGGCAATTAAAAAAAAAGCCTGGCGCATTGATATTAAAAGCATTTAGAAAGTGATTATTCCAGTACTTGCATATTGTTTTAATGTTGTATTTATTACACCGTATATTTACACAAACAAATAAAAGTATATATACAGTAGATAAAGCTATATTAAATAGCTTATTGCTAGTCAAATATATTTCAAAATCCCTTCATGAAATACTATTAAAGGACAAGACAATTTTCACAAATATTGAGAATTGCAAGGAAGGGATTTTATGTTTATATATATAATTCAATAAATCTATTAGTAATTGGTGAACTGGTAGTATAATAGTTTGTCTAAATGATAAAAAAAATTCTAAACATTATTTGGAAATCATTAGCTACATAAAGATTTTCATTCAGTTTTAAATCCTTGTAAGACCTAACTCTAAGCATGACAGGCTACAAAATTTTTATAAGCACATCTAAAAATTCACACAAACCAGATAAAAGCATTTATAAGAAGTAGATAAAGCTACCTTAAATAGCAGGCAACTATATTTCCAAATCCCTTCATGGGATAATTTTAAAGGAGGAAGACAACATTCACAAATATCAAAAATTGCAAAGCAGAGATTTTATATACATATATAATAACTAAATAATTAGTAACCGATTAATAATTGGTGAGCTAGCTACATGGGTAATGTAATGAACCTTCTAATTGATAAAAAAATTTGAACCTTATTTGGAAATCTTTAGCTATAAAAATATTTTTAAATTTCGCCCAGTTTCGAATCCTAAAACTTAAGCATGGGAGGTCGCAAGCCATTTATAATATATACATATAAAAATTAATAAATATTTTTAAATAACCTAATAAATAAAACTAAACTATTTAAATTATTTCTATTTTTTTTTTTCAATAGATGAAAAACAAAGATTGCATAATATTACCAGCAATTAAATAATATAAAACAAGCAACTTTATACTCTTAATGTATAACAGTGCTCTATATATTTTAATTTTAATTCTTTATACTTTATTAACGATTTCTTTTATTACTATATTTTGTACTAAGAAATTTAGCCTACATTACTGTTTATTAATAGACATGTTTTAAAATTAGACCGCCAATATATATATATATTCTTATTCAGATAATTTAGTTTCGCTAAAAGTTGTCAATGATTAATTACGTTTAACAATTAATTTTATTGGTTAGACAGTTAATTTTAACAACTTTTTAAAAATTCAGTTTTGAAACAATGAAAACAATCGGAGCCTAAAGACAAATTGTAATTAGTTTGAGGTAAAATAATTAGGGTATCTTACAATTTAAACTCGTTTTTTGGGGTGAAGTCTTAATAAAGAAAACTTGATGATCGTGAGAAGCAATAGGTTAATAGACTCATTCATGGTGGATAATAGGCTAAATTTTTTAAAAATATACGCACATATATATATTAAAACCACGTTACCAGGTGTTACTCTATAAATACAAACTTTCAGATGTTGGAAAAAGGATTTGTTTTGCTATATAAATAGTAAAAGATATATTTGATCTTTAATTAAATACATATATATTGATTTATACATCTAAAATTTAAAAAAATTATAAATTCTAACGTTATTAAAAAAGTGATTACTAAGTAATCATTTATCAAAAAGGGCTTACTTGAAATAGCACTTGAGAGATACATTAATCTATATTCATTGACATTTATATACATATTTGGAGGAAAAAAAGACTCTCTTCATGCGATATTGATTTTTAAAAAAAGAACAGTAGATATTCTATAGTTTAGTCAGAGCCTGATTTTACACGGCAGCCATCAAAATATGTTTTTTATAGACGTACTTATTTCCATTCCAACGCAAATTTTTGGAGCATATAAATAAATGCAAATGAAAAGACAAATAATCAAGATGTATTTTGTGTTGAACCAACCAGCACTCATCAGTTGGTTTAGGTACAATCTCTATCATTTGTTCACTATTTATCAAAAATAAATTGTTACATTTTGATTTGCAAGTCAAAATTACTATTCCACAAACCAACCAAGCCAGATAAACATGTCAATGATTATCACTAATTATTTGTAATAATACTAGTTAATACTAATAATAGATTTCATTTATTTTTTAAGTTATCTATCTATCTATCTATCTATCTATCTATCTATCTGTCCGTCCGTCCGTCCGTCCGTCCATCCATCCATCCATCGATCCATCCATCCATCCATCCATCCATCCATCTATCTATCTATCTATCTATCTATCTATCTATCTATCTATCTATCTATCTATCTATCTATCTATCTATCTATCTATCTATCTATCTATCTATCTATCTATCTATCTATCTATCTATCTATCTATCTATCTATCTATCTAATGATAATTGAAAGACCTTATGATATGGTTACTAGCACATTTACCTGCTATCCCAATGACTCAGTTTCAGCAATTTTAGGATTTTTTTATATAGCTAATTCAGTAAGCTATCCAGTTATTGATTGGAAAATGGATGTTGAGCTAATTTTAATCAAAGGTAAAAAAAAAAAAAAAAGAGCATTTTTAAAAAAGTGGAGAATGCTGTAGAAACTTTTATCCTATAGTAGGATATTTAAAGGCTGTTTTATTTACACTATTATTTTAATTTCAGGTTTAATTAACACTTCTAATATCTCGTTATTATCTTTGTATAATAAAAATGTCTCTAACTTTGATGCTACTTGATTATGTCACATTAATGTTTTATTTTTGAAAACATGAACATATACAATTTATTTTAGAAAAACAATCCTGATAATAAATATTGTTTATAAGTGTGATTAATGCAAATATTCAATGAAAATTTTTATTACAAAAACAAAAAATAAAATAGGAAAATAATATAATATTTTAAGACATGAAAATAAAATATTTTATTTAGAAAACAAACCTGAAAATAAAGTCTTTAGTGGAAAAACAATGATTGGAAAACTAATATCGCCTATAACTGTGATAAGTAGAAACATTAAGTAGTAAATCACAAGATGGCAAACACTAATTTAATTGATGGTACTTATTGGAAATATTTGTTTTCAGTGCTGAATAGATTAATTTCAGGGTTTAAAACATATATTATTATCATGTTTTTTTTGTCTTAATAGAAATAAGTTAATAAATTTCTCACCAAATATTTGCACTGATAATAGTTAATAAAAATAATTGTTTTCCAATTATTGTTTGTTCATTAAAACTATTGTTTTCAAGTTTGTTTTCTAAATAAATTATATTATTTTCATGTTTTTTTTTGTTTCTATGTTTTTGTATACATCTGGCAATTAGGCTTCTATATACTAACTATATTTTTTTTTTTATGTAGAATTATTTGTCACTCTTTTAAATACTTATATTTGAGCATTTAGATATTAATATTTAAAAAAGAAACAAAGCTACAACTAATGTTAATACTTATGATACATGTTTGATAAAAATTAAAGTAAAATTGTTAAGGCTTAGTAATATCTTTATATTCCAATAACTATGGCATATAAGATTTTTTTTGAAACAAATTTATTAAGATTGAATATGATAAAGTTTATAGAATAACTAATATTAATATAATCTAATTAATTCCAAAAATACCAAAAAACAATTTACAAAATATTATAAGATAAAAGTAATAATTGTGGTGATGTTAACAATGGTAGTATTGGAAATTTTGTATATTAAAACAGGCAAAACTCTCCATACAGCAGTGCCACTCAGCACCAACCAGAGCTATCAATGGATGCCAGAAGGCTTATGCATAAAATCTCTATCTAGTGCCTACTCATCCAATATCCCCAGACTAGTTTCTGGCTTGTGGCCTTCGTCAGTGAGAAGCTTTGGATCTGAGAGCACTGCACCTAGATTTTAGGATCTAATGCAACCCTCCAGCAGCCACCTTTTATTTCTACTTAACTACACAACTATGAGAATAAAATTGGAAAACACAAACATATTTTCAAACTAAGCTCAATAGTTTATATAGTCATATGGATCTGAATCCAGTTCAGTACCCATACATTTTGGTGTCTTTGGCTCTTTAACAACCATAGCCACCACTATCCTATTAAGCAGGATTGGTGTTAAACCACTAAACTTCACATGATCACTATTTCTTATGCTAGAACATTACTGTTATTAATACAGACAAAACTCCATACAGCAGTGCCACTCAGTGCCAACCAGAGCAATCAATGGATGCTCCTCACTGATGAAGGCCACAAGCCAGAAACTAGTCTGGGGATATTGGACGAGTAGGTACTAGATAGCAATTTTATGCACAAGCCTTCTGGCATTCATTGATTGCTCTGGTTGGCACTGAGTGGCACTGCTGTATGGACAGTTTTGCCTGTTTTGATAACAGTAATGTGCTAGCATAAGAAATAGTGATCATGTATGTTTAGTGGTGTAACACCAATCCTACCTAATAGGATAGTGGTGGCTATGGTTGTTAAAGAGCCAAAGACACCAAAATGTATGGGTACTGAACTAGGTTCAGACCCATATAACTATATAAGCTGTTGAGCTTAGGTTGAAAACATGTTTGTGTTTTCAATTTTAATCTCATAGTTTTGTAGTTAAGTAGAGATAAAAGGTGGCTGCTGGAGGGTTGCATTAGATCCTAAGATCTAGTTGCAGTGCTCTCAGATCCAAAGCTCCTCACTGACAAAGACCACAAGCCAGAAAGTAGTCTGGGATATTGGATGAGTAGGCACTAGATAGGTATTTTATTCACAAGCCTTCTGGCATCCATTGATTGCTCTGGTTGGCGCTGAGTGGCACTGCTGTATGGAGAGTTTTGCCTGTTTTAATAACAGTAATGTGCTAGCATAAGAAATAGTGATCATATGATGTTTAGTGGTTTAAATTATGTATATAATAAAAATAATAATTATGAATAAGTTTTGAAGATAACATTATATTTAAGTTATTGTCTTTTATTACTTTTATAATAGATCACTATCATGAGGTAAATATCACATGAATTTCTTTATTTAGTCTTTGGATATAACATAAAATGATTTCTTTTTAGATAATTCAAAGGATTTATGAATAGGCTATATGTAGAAAATCCTATTAGCCAAATTAAACATTTCTTTCCTTTGAAATCATTTACCACAATAAACTCATTTACTTTTTATTATATACACCTAGGTCTCATTTTATGTGGTAGATAGGTTTCTCAGAAAATGTGCACAAAAGAAATTGCACAAAAATAAATGTAACTTACCTTGAAAAATGGGGGGTAGGTGCTATAATTTTCAGAAATCTGCATAAAAGCAAAGCAACAAGAAAAAATTACTTTAAAATTCACATTAAGGAAATAAAGTATAACTAGTAAATAATTTCAAATATTTGAAAAAAATTAATACAAGACAAACTTTTTTTACTTTTTTTTATTGACGACAATATTTAATTTTACATTTTTTCATACATATTTTAATCATTACCACTATTTGATAATTTGTGTTCATTTGTGTACTGGGAAGACATTAGATTTGTGATGTAATGTACAACTAGCACCACTTTCAGTCTTGTGCTGTTTCTATATTAAAAAAAATGAGATAGCAATCAAACAAAAGATTATCATTAGAAAGATTATTTTCAGTTTATAAAATCAATAAAATCTTCCTTATTATTTATTTTAAAAATCTAAAAAACATTTGTTTCTGTTATATCTAACAAAATACATTTTAAAAATTTTAAATTTTTGAATATTTATTGCAATATTTTTATATGTAGTATAAATCTATTATTATTATTTACTCATTAGTTTAAGTAGGTTATTTACATAGAAGCTAAGATTCTAAATACAGCTTCAGGCCATATTCACATTAGCTGCTAAAATAATGTTATATTTTTTTTTAAAAAAAGAAGAATTTCAAGTCAAAATAAGTTATTAATAATTTAAATTTCTTGATATCTAATAAATATAGTGAAATATGAAAGATATTAAGAAGAAACATGAATTGCATAACTTCAAAATTGCATTAAAATAATCTGCATAAAACAAGACCCGCTTAGATTTATTATTTTTCTATCTCACTAAAGATGTATTAATTCCATTATTCTATTCTTGTATCAGTCCTGATTTTCGTTATAAAAGCTAAACAAATATAAAGTTCCTAACTTTTCATTTTACTTTAAATTTCTCTCACAGTTTATACAATTTATTCTGACTTTCTTTTAACATTCTACACTAAAAAAAGAGTTCAATACTTTCCTCCCATTTCTACATGAAATGAATCTAAATTCAAACTCATTTCATTTTAGTTTTCTTGGTTCTAATATCTTTTTTTATTCACTTCATTATAATGGCATCTACCAAAACTTGAATAGCAAAAGAATTCTATTTTAAACCAGTAGCGTCATTATAATTCCAGAAATAACAAACAAAGAGATAGAAAGACAACAAATAACTAGACATTCTTAAATATAATGAAGAATGACAATTCTAAATCCAGAAAAAAAAAATCAATAAAAAGAGAGTAAATAGAGAGATCTATTCAGTCTCCATTCTATTTCAAGAAATTGATACACATGACCAGACATATGCGAAAATGATTCATGATCCCCAATATACATATTTCATGTTAAAACTAGCACTCATCAATTGGGACAGATCATAAATCTCCTACACGGTTTATATTAAGATAGCAATTTCTCAAACTTTAATGGACAGGCTTCAATCTTCTCATCCTTTCAACTATTCAACCATTCATTTCATTAAAAAACCTATAATGGAATGCTTCAACAAGGGCTTTGAGCGTTTCATCATCGGTTTTTCAATGAAATAGATGGTTGAATATTTAGAAGAGTGAGAAGATTGAAGCCTGTCCCTTAAAGTTTGAGGAATTGCTATTTTAATATAAACAGAGCATGGTCAACTAGAGGGAGCCAAGGATTACAGTTTATATTGTTACTGTCCCCATTTTAGTTACCTTAGTTATAGTTTGGGGAATGATAATTTCCTAAACTGATTCCAATTGACAAGAGTTATCTCTTAGGTCTCTTTTCACACAAGAATTATGGCATCAACTGATAACAACTAAGAATCATAACAACTTTCTTTAAAATGCTGTTAGAAGCAAATGGCAGCCATTCAAGTTTCTAGAGAATTCTATGGAAAAATTTAATTTTCAAGAGGTATTTTGATTTAACTCAACTTCACTGACTGAATGAGTTTCTGATTGTTGGGAGGATCCCTGGGGCCTAAATCCTAGTTCTTTTATGGGCTGAAGCCGGAAGGAGGGTGCTGTGGGGGTCATTAACAAAAATTGGATAGCTTATTCATTTGTTAGCAAGAATAACATTACTCATGGCAGTTTGATTACCTGCATTATAAACCAGATATTTTACCTAATTTAAGGAATACTTTGCCCAATGGTGGTTTAGTTTATGACTGGATTTAAATATCATTTTTAAGTATTCCCTCTAATTTTTACCCATGCATCCTGTAGTGGATTTTTTAAATTGTCTCACAAAACATCATTCTATTTAAAATGCTCAACACCAAAATTAGTGCTAAATTTAACAAGTAAGTTTCTGAAGAAGTCTATTGGAAAATTCAATTTTGAAGGAAAATTTAGATTTAAATCAATTTTGCTGACTGATTGAGTGTCTGGTTGTGGGAAGGATCCCTGGGGGTTTAAATCCTAGTCCCTATGCAGTTTGGGATTGGGAGGATGCTGCTGTAGGTATCATTACCCAAACTGCATATTTCATTCAATTTATTAGCAATAATAACATTATACATTGAGATTCAGTGATTGTGTTGTAAGCCATAGATTTTATTCAATAAATTAATAAATTATTTGCTCAACAGTGAATATTAATGGACTATATTTAAACATTTGATATCAATTGTTGCTCTGATTTTCACTCATACATTCTACATCGAATCTCTTACAGAGTCTCTCACAATGTCATTTTAATAGCAGTGTGGAGCTTTGCAAGTCATCGCTAATTTTCACATTTGACTATTAACAATAGTTAAGCACCTCATGCATTAGGGTTTCGGGTTTTCATAAGTTATCAGGGTACTGTAACATAATGGATGAGGTTAAATATGCTATTTTAATTTATACATCACCCTATGTAGATCAGCAATCGCCTTGGAAAACTGATATTATGTCATTACTATGTCAATCAATCTTCAAAATAACAACTGTCATTTAATCTCTACATTCTGCAAGATCATAGAGAAAATTAAGATAAGATACTGAATAGTAGCCCCTATGGGAATAATTAAAGACACTTGAGCAATTTATCAGTTGCCTAAAACCTTGACATTCCACCCCTAAAACATCCAAGAACTCTCAATTACGGACAAATCCTCACAGCCATAAGCTCACCCAGATATTGCTGGAGGCTTAAACACAAGATAAACCATAGATAGCAATGCTTAATAAACATGAAAGCACATTGTATTTCTCTTGTATATCTAATAGACTAATAAATTCTAATTTTAAAATATAAACCGAGCACTGATTATATATATATAATATTTATTTAATGGCAGTTGATGCAGGTTAGAAAGTAACCTAAAGTACTTCTGCGGATTTAAGGATTGTTTGTAAACCGTTAAAAATATTATTTCAATTATAATATTGTTTTTAATTAACGGATATTTTATTTATTTTACATATACCCAACTGATGAGTGCCGGTTCTGCATGAAATATGTATATTGGAGATCATGTATCTTTACTGAAGATGTGTGGTCATGTATATCAGTTGCTTGAGATAGAATGAAAAATAAATAGACTGCAAAATCCTGAGTTCCACTCCCTCTATTTACATATATAAAAACATCCAGTATATGCAAAATTACATACTGCCTTAAAATAAAAAGGTGAAGGAAAAGGGAAAGATTTGAGTCAAAATTTTATTGTGGGTGTAAATAAGATATATACATGTAATTGCACAGATATATGATCCCATTATTGTAGTTAGTGTAAAGAGATGATTGATAACATCCAGACCTATAAAAATGAAAGAAAAAAAAAGGATAAAAAAACCAGACAAAAAACAAAAAATGAAAGATAAAATAAAGATGATTAGTTTAATTATTTCCATGTCTCACAACCCGAATTAGCAGAGCCATTGGAAGGTAGTAAATAAGTTAAGTAAGGTATGAGAGGCCCGATATTAAGAGGGCGCTAAAACAGTACAAAATTAAGAATACATTTTTGTTACTTTATGAATATTAATTAATGCGATTTGATTTATTATTTCTACAAAATAAGGAAATATAATCATATTAAACAAACAACCACTTCTTGAAATGTGATTTGTCAATTACTATTTCCTACTGATTATTTTTCTCTTATGATATTGTCAGTTATATCTTCTTAAGCTGGGTTTTCACAATCTGTATTTCACATGACATTGCTACGTGATGCGAAAATAAAACAGTCCATTTTATTATCACAATCTATGTCATTTATATACATGTCAATGCACATCTTTGTAGCAGTACCAGATAATGTTAGAAAAATATATACGAGTTGCTATAGATTCATGTGCATGTAGAATAAGTTCAATCATTGAGACAATACGGTTTGATATAAGATGTTAGTCTCTTCCACAAAATTCCATTTTTTGATGAGTGATTTGTGCAAATGGAAACCCACAACAAACGGTTTGAATTTTGACAAATATAAACATACTCGATAAAGCTGATTTAGAAAAACTTTTTAAAAAAAAGTTCAGATCTACAAATTTGTTTGAGCAACAATGATAATAAAGACATAAATGGAGAAGAATTGTATGAAGAATTATGTCTATTTAAAAATGTATTTTCAAATGGATTGCCTCAAATCAAAAATCCGCTTAATGTCTAACTTATATTCATGAAATGATTTGACAGTGTCGTTCTCAAATTTAAGCATTTCATTAAGAATATTACTAACTCTTCCTACAAGTGTAACTAGTGGGAAGAGATCATTTTGAAAGTTAAAAATTATAAAAGAAGTATTTACTTTCAACAATGTCTAGAGATTGGCTGGTAAATTTGTTAGTAATAATTATAGAGAACGACATACATAGTAGTCTAAATGTTGATATTGTATCTAAGTTTAGCTCTGTAAAAGATCGGAAAGTAAATTTATAATTATATAATAGTATTTTTTTTTTCATTGCCATCTTTAGTAAACATTAAAATGTATATAAAATTACATAAAATTTGTTTTCTTTTTTTTTGAGGAAGGAGGTACCAATTACGGTTTTGCATATGGGTGCTGACAACCAACCCTTCCTCTGGTGTTGGCAATTGGAATTGCAATATTTTATATTTTAATTTGGAAATGTATTTATTCTTACTCAAGCAAGCTGATGATAGGTTTTTGAAATGGTTCTTATTAGTCTTAAGATTCAATACTAACAAGTGTCAGATTTAAGAGTATTGTTATAAATACATATATATATATCATTAATTAAGAAATGGTAAAGCTGAATTGGCTATAAGTTGTGTATTTGAAAATTTCTACTTTATGTACAATCATAGTTTTATTTGTTATTATCTTTTAGCCAATAATTTCCTATTACCAATCAATAATGGATAGTATAGCTAGTTTGGCTATAAATAGTTTACCTGAAAAAATTCTATTTTATGAAAAAAATTCGAAATATACTTATCCTGAATGAATGTAAGATAGAGGCATAATCATTAAACCTATACATCTTTTAATATAAATATATCATTGAATGGATACAATTTTTGTTTGTTTAGAAGTTTTTTTCTCTTTCAACAATGGCTATATATTATGAAAACCAGACACGAAATCTGAAAAATTGACTGGAATGGCATCTGGTATTAACTGATTACTTAAAGTTTCTCTAAGCTTGCACTGATGATTTATAATTTTCTTATAGACTAATATTTATTAACCTTTTTTTTTTTTTTGTAGACTAATTATTCCGAAGATCATATGCCATTCAAGAATTGAAGCGACAGACTAGAAACAACTGTTTATTTAATTCGATTAATTAAATTGAACTTTTTTTTTAACTTTCTGAAGCAGAAAATTATCCAGAAAACCTTTGTCTTTAACTCTGCTACAGTCATCACTGCGTTTAATCGTCCATGATAGTTTTCAATAATCTTAGAGCGATGACAATTTATTTTAAGCCATTTGTAAGAATTAAATGCCTCTGGGAAGTGGGAATTGATTGACATTAATGGCTGACACTAGTCAAAAAAAAGACACCACCTTATACTTCCAGGATATTCACTATTAGTTACTTCATAATTGAATATTTAAAAGACTTTTCACTTGAATGTAAATGTGGACAGAATTTAGAATAATAATTAAAATGATATTAAAATTCAATTACGAATTAAAGTTTTCACAAATTTGGTAAAATGAAAATTATATTAAATAAAAACATGATACATCTAACAAAATCTTAAGGCAACAATATTTAATTTAAATAATGAAAAGTAGAAAAAGTAATTTATTTTATTAAATCTTTCAACAAATGTAAATATTCGTTTGTTGAGGTCTGCACACACCCATATATATATATTTTAAAAAAAGCTTTACGATGCATCTACCTAGAAATTCTATTAGATTAGAATCCGAACCGAATAAGTTTGACTTTTTTTTTCAACAGGCGTATATATTTTTTTCAGTATTTCTTAGTGCAACAAGATAATAATCCAATATTGGGCAATAAATAAATATATTGGTAGTTTTTAGATAAAGAGATAGAAAAGCACTCAACAATTTCGACACTCAGCAATTGGTAAAGGTGAGGAGTAAATATTACCTTTGTTTATCATTGTTCTGTACGATCCACTATTGAAGAGATCTTCCTGTATAATAAGTCTTTTAAAAGCTGTTTTATCATTTACTTATATATATATATTCGAACTTTCCTTAAATCTAAGTATATAATATAGGTAAGGAAAGTTAGATTAAAAAAAATTTTTTCATACAAATTCCTACATTGCATTAATAGAGTTATTATATAATGCAGTAGATTACATATAATTATCGCCAGTAAAAATTTATGTAATTTAAGCATGATTTGAAAAAAATAAATATAGATATAATATTTAAAATTATATGTTAGCCAAAAAGCAAAAAAAACAAAGCGACGCCTTACTATAATTAAATACTTTTATTTTTAAAATTGTTTGCCACGAGTTATCAGATGTTTTCTAATACTAAGAATTTAGATTCATTGATAATAAAGTAATTCATTGCTTTTTTTGTCTGCTTGAAAAATAATGACTGTTTTTATTTCATATTCGAAGAAATTAAGTTTTTAATATTTTTTCTTCTAATAAACCATTCTTATGTTTTAGTAGAAAAACGGTTTATTGAACTCCGAAATTTCAACTAATAACGGAAAAGATAGTTATAAATCTTAATGATGTGAAAAACTCATTAAAGTTTGAGATTCTAAAATAAATTTTATTAAGAAAGTGGCAACTCATTTCTTTTAATTTTAATAATCATTAATAATGCCCTACATGGATTGTTACAGTAATAGAGAAACCGATTCTGGAATTCAAGATCCATGTAATGCATCGCACTTTTATCATTTCTATGCTTGAACTTCTTTTGAACATCTTTTGATTCTTATATAATTAATAATATAAAAAATTATATAAAATCCAGCCAAACTGAAAATATAACCATCTAGATAACCGATAAATAAGACAAAATTAAATGCTGATATAAAACTTTTTTTTTCCTGAGTAAAAAATAAATAAAGATGATATATTTAATCTTTGATCCGTTAATAATAATGATCAAGTGTTATAGTTTGGTCGTAATATTTTATTGTCTACTTATTTTACCTAATCTACTGCAAAGTTTTAACATATATGGATACAGTAATAAACAGAAAAATAATATTAGTAGATTTGCTTGCTCTTTTATCATACTTACCTTCTACATTAATAACTGAAACACGGGCTTAATATATATCTGTGTCTCTATATGTAATATATAGGGTATATGAGCACAGACTTTCACATGACCCACCACTCTCCACACTATCTCATAACGCTGATACACTTGAACCTATATATGTTGAAAAGATAAATAATCACCAATATACGTATTTCATGCTAAACCAGCAATCATCAGTTGGTCCAGATTACCATCTCCACACATATATGCTATAAATGCTCAGATATATATTAAAATAGCCAATCCTCATACTTTAATGGACAGGCTTTAATCTACTTCACACTCCAACTCTTCAACCGTCCATCCAATTGAAAGTCTGATGATGGAATGATTGCTGGTTTAGCATGAAATACGTATATTGGTGATTATTTATCTTTTCGACATATATGTGTTCAAATGTATCAGTGTTATAAGATAGTGTGGAGAGTGTTGGGTCATGTGAAAGTCTGTGCTCATATACCTTATATATTCTACATTAATGTAGAATTACCATCCAGTGTTCAAAAGTCATTGTAAATCAATAATCTCAAGTGTGTACATCCAATATCTACATATAACACCATGAAAATACTTGAAAACACCATAGTTTTATTATATTATAAAGGGAAATATTTGTGATTCACAGATTGTTTTATATAATTATAGCAAAAATTATTCTTAGCTGTAAATTTATTTCTCTCTTGGACTTGGAATGATCGTACTAATTTGTAAGTGGCTGCTGTATGTATATTTTTAGTTAGAATAGAAAAACAGTATTCATGGCATTAATATATATATAAAAAGATTTTGTAATTTAAATTATTTTGTAAATTTAAAAACTTTTTTGTTTATTGTATACATTATATTAATGGTTTGTTGTATAGTCATGCAAAACTCTTAATTTATTAATCACTTGTCATTCTACGTTTTGGGATCAAAGATGATTAATAAAACATCCCCCCCCCCCAGAAAAACATTCATTTCAACATATCTATTATATATATATGTACACACACACATGATAAGAGACCCTGAAATAACGGAAATCATTCTCTGGTTTGTGCGTCTGTTGTAATATTGAAGCTATATAGATGCTTTCATATATATATTTCATGGTAACTGTTAAATAACGAAATGTGTGGTTTATATATATAATAAAGTCAGATATTCTACGGTGATATCGCCACTCAAACTCAAATATATATTATTATTCTAATTATTTATTTCTTAAGCGCTTTTTCATGGTAGTAAATCATGAAGAAGTTTTAAAAGTAAAAGGTTTTTAATAATTTTAAAAATTAAATTTATATAGATGTAATGTAAATGCACGTATAAATGTAGAAAGTATAATTAATTATAAAATTATTTTATTAAATCAAGTTAAAGATAAAATATTTTTTCTAAAAGTTGTAAAAAAAAAAGTAATTGATTTTAAATTAATTTTTAAAAGTAGGTTAAAAGCAAAAGGTGTTTTATTTTAACAATAATTAAAAATGACATTCTACGAAAAAGTAATTGAAATGCTTGTAAACAGATAGATAGATTAAATTTAGAAATAAATAGTTAACATGATTTAATTAAAAATACTGATTTTCCCACTCAAAGATAAGAACATACAAATATGGCATTGGGCAAATAAGCTCATACTGCAGCATATTCTCTGGTGTTATCTATAACCAATAGACCAAAGGATCCAAAAGATGAGGGATGGATCCAAATTTCACTGATAAGCTAAATCCAACCATATAAATAGTGCTGTAAATTTATTTAGAGATTTTTATAATTCTACAATTAAAGGAGATTTGAATCCAGAATTTCAAGCATGAAAGCCTGGGTTCAAATACCCTTTAATTACATCTATGATAAGTATATACATTATATTTGTATTTCAATATTATAATTCTGTAAATAATTATTGTCTGCTTCCAGGATTCTATTCTGTGAGTCAGTTAATTAATCTGCTAATTTCAGCCAGATTTACCATGCAAGAATAGAGAAACCATTATATGCCTTGCTCTGTCAAGCTGACAGAGGGCAAGCTGAAAACCCATTGCTAAGTCCTGAAAAAGAAGCTACTAACAATAAACAAGATTACCTGAACATGTGTCTGATATAAGTTTATCTGAGATGAGTAATAGTCTGATGTCCAGTGCTACAGAAAAAACCAGCCATTGAACCAAGATGAAATTTCTGCCAAATCTTTCTAATAAAGTCTGAATGGTTATTTAAACCTTCATCCACCATAGCTATGGTTTTAAGAATAAACTTTGCCAAGATGAACCAATGCCTAAAGACTGAATGTGAACTTTTGATGCTGAAAGAATCAGTATAAACTTTAAACTAATCTTTAGTTAATTATTATTTATCTCATATCTAATGAAATATGTTAGTAAACAGTTATTTATTTAATCTGTTTATGTGCAGATATGGAAAAAGATTGTAGTGTGTGCTATTTATCATGCCACAATTTAGTCGTTGCAGTAAATTAGCTAGGAATCTATGTCTGAATAGATTTTAGCCCAATATTACAAGTGAAAAATGTACACTCACACAAGATGCAACTTGCATTTTTGGATGAACTATGTAGACTAGTGTCTCTTCGTAATCACTCATAGTATTTGAGTTGACAAAGTTCATCACTGATAAGTATTATTCTGTAGTGTGCATAATATTATAATTGATCATACCTTTATCTCAGATCTCTTACATACAAGGCAAGTTGTACATGTTTTTTTTATCAAT
This sequence comes from Epiperipatus broadwayi, assembly GCA_028023455.1. NCBI lineage: Eukaryota > Metazoa > Onychophora > Udeonychophora > Euonychophora > Peripatidae > Epiperipatus > Epiperipatus broadwayi. The sequence goes on along the minus strand of JAQFVV010006230.1, from coordinate 1,093,842 downwards.
TCTCTCACTCTCATATTTATTGAGAACCATTGGTGCTTCTCTCAGAAAAAAATGTGATAGTTCTGCTGCTTAAGATCACTGTTTTATCACTGCCAAAACTTGTATTAGCATAGGATTTTTTTTAATAATGTAAATTCTGCCATGGTGCTTTTATTGATTTTTTAATCGATAAAAAAATCTGAAGAAGTTAATAGCTTACACATAATTGGAAAATAGCAATAGTCTTTACTCTATTGTTCTTAAAGAAAATATTTTCTAAAAGCCGTTCCTTTTTTCTTGACTCTGTTTTATGTGAAACTCCTCACATAACATCATCATCTGTCAAAATTGATATGATGTTAGAATTTTTTATATTTTAGTAATTATAAGACAAATATCAAGTTTTAAAGCAGAATTTGATAGATTTATTGCGAATCCACATTCATTCATTCACATTAAAAAAAAAGAATTAGTACACTTTCTGAAAATGTGTTATACTAATATTGTTGGTGTTTTTTATGTCCTTTATTCTTATTGACAAGTCAGTTTTAAATATTTATAAAGTTCAAATGTGATATTTTAAAATATTATTCATTTATAAAATTAAATTAGAAAGAAATCAAATCTAATTTATTGAGTTTTACTATTAAAAAAAGATTTGAAAGATTAAGTATTTTCAAAAACTTCCATCAGGTGTAAGAACAGAAAATGTCAGAATTCAAAAGAGCTAATAAACAACTTTCATAATTATTATATTGACTTTCAGTAAAAATTCGTTAATTTAGAGATAATTTTTAAAAAATCATAACAGCTTTCAATGAACACATTTATTAATAAACAAAAACATGATCTGAAGAAAATATTAATGATGTGGCAAGTATAAGTAAAAGTAGTAGTAATGGCAATACATCTCACTTGGAAGACAAAATTATAGTAGCAAAATGAAAAAAATTAGTAGCCAATATTCATGGAACTGTGGAAAAAACAATATATTTCACAGTGTCTTGTATATGGAGGGGAAAATGTCCAATAATTCAATGGTTCTTGCTAAACTGAATATAAAGAATGCCAATATTGCTTTAAAAACTAAGATTATTTAAAAAAATTATAAGATATGAAAGTCAAAGAAGTAAAATGCTTTGCAGAAAAAACTGTTTAAATTTCTGATAGACCACAACTTGTCTCATATAAGGTAGCTGAATTAATTGGTATAAAGTTTAATCCTCATAATAGCTTTGGCAGAGAATCTTATTTTACCAGCATGTTATTTAAATAAAAAAATTGTTTGTTGATGAAGCAAAAAAGAAACATATGAAAATGCCTTACACCTACAATACACTAAAAATATATAATTAAAAATGTCACATGATATTGCGAAAATAATTACGATAAACTTTCTAAGTAATATTTTGCTTTATCAATTTGATTAATTCACTGACACTAGAAGTAAAGGACATGTAGATATCATTTGTTTTATTAATGGAAAAAATAGTGAATCAACTTCTATTCTGCACAGACCACTGACCTTAGGACAAGGTATTTCTGAGTCTAACATTATGAGTAAAAAATTAAATATCTTGGGGTTGTGTATTATTTTGTAAACTGTGTTTTATAATTTTTAGTTAAGACCTGTTTTTGATGATAGTTTTATGATCTTAGTGTTTTTGATGTTTCCAAGTTTTTTTTTTAATACTTAAAAGTATTCCATGATTTTATAAGGTTAAGAATTAATAATGTAAAATAATGTTGCATTTACTACTGCTCTATCAGTGTCAGTATCAAATGATAATAGCAGAATAACTTCAATCTTGCATTAATGTTTGAATCCATTGCTGCTGTGAATTGGCTTCGACTTGAAATTAAAATTCATGCATATTTATGAAAATTACTTAAAGAAACCATAGAAACCTATAGATTACATATACAAATTTCAAAACGATGGAATTAATTTGAAATTTTGTATGACATGATAATAGTTATTATTCTATTTTCCATATGCAGATCCTTAAGAATGTTACTGTCCTAATCACTAACCATTGAAATGATGACCATAGTCTTTCAAAACTATAGCTTATTAAATTATACTGGCTTGCAATTTTGTGAATATGAAAGCAGTAAAAGTTTCTTTTTAATTAAACAGTCGATTTATGTTTTAAGAATAAAATAAAAATTAACATACATGTATTCTAAAATTTATATATATTATAACGAACCAGAATAAATGGCTTAACGTAATCTGCACTACAGGGCGCCATCTAGGCATTTGAACCTAGAAAATTTATATAGTAGGCAGATACGTAAGTTAAGATTCAAAAAAAATTTTTATATATATTATTCTGACCGTTTGCCCAATATCATTAGCTCAAAGAGTAGCAGAGATTTAAACATTTTTATAAGTTTTAATAGATTTATATTCTCAAAATATATATTAAATATTTAGAACAATAAAATAAAAGAAGCCACTGCCAATAATTAATACACAAATAGATTTTTATTAACGCACATTTAAAATTGAGGAATAAATTTATTTTTAGATTTTAACATTAATAATTTTTTTAAATTTAAATTCAAATTACTGTTTAAATAGACCGCACAGATGGATATTTAAATTATATTTTACTTTAGCATGTCGAGCATAGATAGTCTACATAGATTTTTTTCCACTTAAAAATTTATCAAAACATTCATTCAATCTCAGACTAAAAGTTCAGAGCCAACCCAATGTCAGCTTCCAGATATATAGTCTCAATCAATGCAATATGAAGATGCTAGCATAAAACCACGCTGACAGAAATGTGCATCTGACAGCGTGATATTATTTGAAGGAAATGATCCGTGTCCAGAACAGGAAAGTGCATCTGCCGGACTAAGGAATCATGTATATAATTTTTTTTAAAGAGTGCTATGTATGGGGGAGAGCGGTCTTTCTGCCATCTTATAAATCCCTGTCCATAGATCTAGAAGGGGTCAATGGCGCAGGAAATACATCTGCAACCATTTCAACAATATGACTGCCTCTTTGGGGTCATGCATTCAGTTGGGCACATTGCCCTGTATGCTAAACACGCTTCACATTACATTAATATAAACACCCATATATCCCTCCACAAGCATTGCCCTAACTACGAAACAAATAGCCTGAAATTAAAATCCCTTAAATTAAACATAAACGAATTTAAACATAGTTATTAATCTTTATCCAAGCAGCTATCTACACCCAACTTTAAATTTAATACATTTTAGTTGAAACATAATACACACACAAAAAAAAATGAAATGGAAATGATTTCTTAAACATCTGCATAAAAAATATTAATAATTGAAATTTCATTCTTTAATTCAGATAAGAATTCTTATTTTCAGCTATTAATTCATTGCAATTTTAGAAAAGTTCTTATTAGATAGACACAAGAGTTCATACTTTACAAATTGAATAGATTTAGAAGTCCACCTTCGTGATCACTTTCATAGATTTTGTCCTTCTTTGAAACGAAACCACTACTTGCCATTCATTTGGTCAGGAACTGTTATCCAGAGACCTCAGCTGGTTGTCTGGAAAATTAAATTTATTGCAGACTTCCACATCGTGAAAATCTGCAATATAGCTAGTTATAATGACATCATAGTCAGTTTACATTTTAAAATTTAACTTGCATTTTTAACTTTTATTTTAGATTTTAATTTACATTTTTATTTTTATAAGTTCGCACAGATGGATTTATAAAAGTTTGTTTTATAAATGTTGAGTATAGATTGGTTACATAGATTACACGGTCAAAAACATTTCAAAATAAACATAAACGATCAAAATATAAAGTCATTGATGGAAATGCAGAGGGAAATTTATAAGAAACCCAATGGCATTCATCATAAGATGCCGCATAGACACCAATAACTTAAAAGGCATCTGAAATAAATACATCTTAGATAGTCACCGTAAGGTATCAGTATTTACCGAATGTCTATATATTTTGATCAAATATGAAAACCAAAAACACAATTAACCGATAACGAATCCATGCAAGTGTCTATACCCAACTTAAATTTAATGCATTTTTATTTAGAGTGTCGAGTATGAATATACTACATAGATTGCATTTGAAAAGAAAATATTTTATCCCTTATTTAACCTTAGGCCAAAAGTTTGCAGTTAAACCAATGTCAATCCACCTGATATATCGATGTGTTCAATGTAATACGAATACGATAGCACAATTAGGTTAAGAGAAGAAATTGCCTCTCATCAGATAGGAATACTACATCTATCTGATGATAAGAGCAATAAAAAAAAACTCCATAGGAAGGAACTGCGGTCTCCATCTTATAATTCCTTCCGTAGGCCAAAACGAGTGTGTGCAGCGTATAATAGCGATTCTGCCCGTAGCGAATATCATACTACATCTACTAATTACACCAATATATCCAATCCATTGGCCCAATTCAACTACGGAATGAATAACCTAAGATTACCTCCCCTAATATAACTTTACAAATCTATATAGCCATTCACGCCCGACTTAAGTTTAACATTTAACGAAAAACAAAAATCACAATAAAAACTTAAAAGAACAAAGAAAAATAAATGGAAATGATTTTTTTTAAAAAAAAGATACATCAAATAAAATTATAACTAATTAATAAATAATTTAGTTTGGTCAGATAGGAATCTATTTCTATTTTTTTTTTTTTAAATACTGGGAAAGTTTATATTTTAAAGTTCTTAGTGTTTTCAAATTAATATTCATTTAAGTTGCTTACGGTTTTAGAAATGTTCATTAGTTATTCATTGCTTGCCATGCAGTTACCTGTTGGTCCTTTATGGTTTATGGTATTCTTCCGGGCCTTGATGTCTTGTGGTCCGCAATATTGGAAGACGATGTTTCATTCATTTTTTTTGAACAATTGAAGGAATTGAAAGTGCATCTTTCAATCCCTTCTCCTCCAACCCTCTCCAACTTAACACATATCTGTCCTCTCTTAATAATTCTTCACTTCCAAATCTCTTCTTTTATATGTAACTTTAGGATCCAATGGACATTACATCATCGATGATGATGATCCTTCTGTTGAGGTCCGATTTCCCGATGGATTTCTTTCATTGGCCATTATTTTCTATTAAATGCCCAAGGGCTAGTTCACTTGGACTAATTAAATTAATCATTTCCATTTTTTCAATAACATTAATTAATTTGTTTTGTACAAACTTAGATATATTTTTATCTTTAAATCTTTACTGACAATTTAGTTTTAAAATACTTTTTCTTTTTTTTAATAAAGTTTCTTTTTTTTAATTTCTCATCTGTGCGATTTTAAATACATATGAGTTTAGTATAGAATTTTAATTTTCAATTTTTTTTAATTCTTAAAAAAAGAAGTTTTATTTGCGAACTTTTATTTTTTTCATGTTTAATAATAAAAAAATAATGTAACGTCATATGTGCCCATTACAATATATATATATATATATCATAGCTACATGTTTGTGATTTAACAAAGCTTTCATCCCACATGATGAGCATTACTTAGATGTGGTTAGTATATATATTGCTTACAACAGTTTTTTCATATACAAACAAATGCAAACAAATTTTTATTAAAGCAGTGAAGCATAGAGGCTCTGATGAAGACTGCTGGACAGTCTAAACTGTAAGGAAAATAAAGAAATTTTTAAGAAAATTTGTTTGCATTAAAGTGTATATAAAAGAACTATTGTAAGCAATATATATATGAATATATGAAGATATGCAAAGAACATGAAAGAGAAGATGTGGTTAGTAATGATATTTTTTTCATTTGTGTCTCTCTTTCTATAAAAAAATATAGTTTATTATAATTTTTCATTCTTTTATCATCAGCTACTTATAAATGATTATGTCCATTTTAATCTGGAGATGGGGGGGGGTATTCTAGACATGAATTTTGCAATGACTAATATAGTAATCTGTGAATCCTAAACATGCACACATGTTAAACATGCTATTTCATCTTTTTTATTTATTTGGTATTTTGCAATGAGTATGATCATCACTAACTCCAATAAAAAAGAACAAAAATACTCTAGAGATGAGGTTTGAAATGATTATACAAACTAATCTGTGCATCACATATACAATCACATATAAAACCTGCTGGTCCATTTATTTTCTTACTTGATATTTTGCAATGTTGTTTTTTAACTTCTTCTGTCAAAAAAAATCATACTAAAATACTTCAACACCACACTATAATTGTTGTTTTCCAAGATATTCAATTTTTTATATCTTCTTAGTGGAAGTAATCCATATTGCATTTCTTTAGAATATTTTTGAGATAATCTTTAATAATGTACTGAGGTCTACCTCTTTCATGAAAACTAAGCTTAAGTACACCATAAAACACTCTTTTAAAAAGTCTTGTATTGTTCACATGAAGATCTGATTTTACAATAATGAACTCTATATTACACCCACAGAGTTGAAGAACACTATTTATTGATTTAATATATCTTGGCATTCTATTTTTAAAATTTTGGTGAATCATTTTTAAATTAAACATTTCTATTGCCTTATACAATAAATTAGATAAAATAACAGTTCTATACACAGCTAATTTAAATGCAGTAGTTATTTCCTTGAGATGAATTTGTTAAAAGCAGGTTGGATTCTAAGCTGTACTACATCTAAATCCATCTTTTTACTTCTAAAACTTATCTATACATGATTTTCTTTCATCACTAGCTACTAAAAAACCCGAATTTTAGCAGCAGTAATTTTTATAATAGCCAAATTTTTTATAGGACGCATTCAAAACATTAACTATATTCTATAGATTTTCTTTTGAATTATAAAAAATTGCCCACTCATCAGAATATTGTAAATGTAGAAGTCAAAAAATAAAGTTTTGTTTTTTGCTTTCAATCAATTAAAATTAAAAAGTTCATTACCAAATCTATATCGTATCGTGATCCTGTTTAATTTGGTAGAATATAAACAGATTCAAAGCGCCACTGTAATACAAATTGAAAACAATGTTGAAGCAATTACACATCCTTATTTAAAACTATTTTTCATTTCAAATGTCTCAGATTATTCCTTTGTAATATTAACTCTTCCACTTCATATCATTCCATATCCCGAAGCTATATAGTACAAATACATTTTAATGGCCAAGCAACTAATTCCAAATAATGTTACAAACCTGTTCAAGTAAATGAATCAAATACTTTGACCAAATTAACTAAAATAGTATATAAATTATTCTTTTGTTCTTAATATTTTTATTGTATTTGCCTGACAATAAAAACAATGTCTATTTTAATTTTCTAAAACCATATTGAGTATCTGATAGTCATTCATCTATGACTGGAAATAACCTATTCAACAAAATCATTGTTGATGTATCCATATGTATGATTATATACATTAAGACACAATGTTTTTAAGTAATCAGAATAGTGAATAGTCTGCAACAACTCTATCTCTACAGTTCGCTAATGTCCAATTCCCTCGATGTCCATTCAGGCTGGCTGCTATAAAAATGGTTCACAATGGGCTAGGTTTATGCATACCTTGGCCCCAGTCCAGTTTAGCTGCATATGAATGCTTCGTAGTAAAGCACTGCAACTGACCTTAAGCTCCTTACAGCTTCCGTCTCTACAACAGTCTACCAGTAACTCCACTTGAAAACCGCTGGAAACTCAACTCTTTATTCAGCTGCTATCTAGACGGTTTCCTCAGGCTGTGGTCTCCCGTTCTCTGTGGGCCCTTTCCAGCTATACCCATGAACTATATTTCCACTGAGTGCTGGACCTTAACTGCAAGCACTGATGCTAGATATCTCCTGCTGGAATTGAACAGACATCTACTGGAGATGCACATGAATACTGCCTCAAATACTCTCTATACTGCTCTGTGTAGTTGTTATACAGTCTTTTTATAGCTTTCTGATAACTGCAGCAATTAATTCCATTGTCCAATAAGGTAACATCTGTTATCTAGAAATATTTGCAATCAGCAAATATTTCTTGGAATTAACGTTCACCATTATGTTAATGCCTTAATTAAATCCCTCAGTTATCAGTGCGTGATCTAAAAACAACCTTTCGAATAAATTCTGGTTTTTCTGGAGTGCACAAACTTGCATTCAATTTTTACAAAATACAACACCTTCCCCCATTCCAGAAAAACTCTTGTTGCAATTCCTTGATGTTTTCTTTTTCTATTCCTACTTGGCAGACACATATTTCATGTTATTTCACTCAGAAATGTACGATTCAAAACTGCTGCCGAACTTCTTCGCCAGTTACATGTTCAATGGTGATTGCGCAAGTGTGGTGGGACTCAGCTTCCGATGTTGACTGTACAAGCATTTTATTTCCAAACTTTCACTTCCATTGTTAACGTTTTACTAACTGGGATTTCCATTTTTACCCGTTTTCTCCATCTATGGCTAAGCTTGTTGTATGCAAGACTTATTCGCTACTCACAGGTTCCAAATGCAACTGCACCAATGTTATATCCGCAAGTATGACTGTGCGATCAGCAAATAAATATATATAATGAAAGACTCACAATATTTTACGTAGTCTGAACAGCGAATAGTCTGCAACAACTCTATCTCTACAGTTCCCTAATGTCCAATTCCCTCGATGTTCATTCAGGCTGGCTGCTACAAAAACGGTTCACAATAGGCTAGGTTTACGCATACTTTGGCCCCAGTCCAGTTTAGCTGCATACGAACCCTTTGTAGTAAAGCACTGCAACTGACCTTAAGCTCCTTACAGCTTCCATCTCTGCAACAGTCTACCGGTAACTTCACTTGAAAACCGCTGGAAACTCAACTCTTTATTCAGCTGCTATCCAGACGGTTTTCTCAGGCTACAGTCTCGTTGTCTGTGGGCCCTTTCCACCTATACCCATGAACTACATTTCCACTGAGCACTGGACCTTACCCACAAGCACTGACACTAGATATCTCCTGCTGGAATTGAACAGACATCTACTGGAGATGCACAAAAAAACTGCCTCAAATACTCTCTATACTGCCCTGCATAGTTGTTATAAGTCTTTTTATAGCTTTCTGATAACTGCAGCAATTAATTCCATTGTCCAATAAGGTAATGTCTTTTATCTAGAAATATTTGCAATCAGCATTGTTCGCCATTACGTTAATGCCTTAATTAAATTCCTCAGTTATCAGTGCGCGATCTAAAAACAACCTTTCAAATAAATTCTAGTTTTTCTGGAGTACCCAAACTTGCATTCAATTTTTACAAAATACAACAATTGTGTCTTTGCTGTATTGAATAATAGTAATATTTCATGATAATTACTACAATCTGATCTATTTCCTTAATTTTAAAAATTTGAACAATAAAAACATCCTTAAGATCAGACAGAGCTGTTCATGAATCTGTATATTCTTAAAAAAAAATTCCTATATTCTTGAAGCTAACATATCACCACCATATTTTAATAAACTTTACAGATATTTTATCAGGATATGCAGCCTTTTCATTTTTAAGATTTATAAAGAGCTGTTTTGATTTCACTAAGCTGGATATCTTTTCTAAATCTAATTGAGTAGATAAAATGTATATATCATTAAAAGTGGTTATATCAATTTCTAAATCATTATTAAAAAGATTATCACAATGCTCTTGTCATTTGCATAAAACAACATTATTAGCATATAAGAAAGTGTCATTGCTGGATTTAATAGGAATGGGATACCATTTCTCAAGTCTACATGTTGCTTACAGTGCATCAAAAAAAATCTAAAATGACCATCATCAGTGAAAGTTTATTTCTTCTTTGAAGTTTTAATCCACCAATTATTTTAACCTTCTTGTTACTCATTGAACTAGATCTTTATGTTGCTTTTAAGATAATGACTGTATCTTCTTTACAGTTTTAATCCACCAATATTTTTTAAGCCTTCTTGTCAATGCTGAACTATATTTATAATGAAGCTTCACATTTAATTTGATATTCTACCAAAGAATTAAATGCCACAACATGCTTCTTTTTAATTAAATTATTAATGATAAAATCATTATCAAATAACAAGCCACAATTCTTTTTTTTTTAATGAACCCAGTAATAGATTTATTTGTATCCATAACATATGCATTATAAAAATTCACTGTCGCTAGTAATATAAGGTAAAGGACCTCGAAAGCGCTTAGCGTATTTAATTACTTTATCTTATTATAGCTTCACATTCAAGCGTGACATACGCTTATTTTGTTTTATAAATTGTCTTAGTAATATAACAATCCTGATTGTTCAAACTAGTAATTTTAGTTTTGAATAATTATTGAAATTTAGTAAGTACAGTACATACTTTTAAACAATAAACACCAATTTGTGAATGTGATTGTAATAAGACCTACTCTTTAACTACTATTTTAAATTTGGAGTTTCTAATCTATGATTCATACAATAATCTGTGGCTTGTAAGTGCAGATATAATATGAATTTCTCTTATATTTGAACTCCTAATTATAATATATATTATTAAATGCTATTATTATGAGTATGGATGCATCTATTTCTATTTATAGTTATTTTTTCTGCCTAATCAAAGTACTTATAATAGTCAATACTTGAATTGTGCAAAATTCAATAGCAACAGACCAAGTCAATTCGTGTATTGTGCAAAATTAAATAACAATAGACCATTTGAATTTATAGCATCAATACTGTTATTTACAACAACATTTGGCCAACATCTCTAAGAAGTAAAAATTAATAATGCTATTAAGAAAGCTTTCTTTGATTTCTCTGAATTTAATATAGGAGTATATATCCCGATAGAACTGAGGATTGGTATACATTGTGCAAGTCAAGTTTTAACACAATTAGCCTTTTATTAATGCAACAAATATTCGAAGAATAGAAGATAGTAAGTTAGATTTTGCAATAAATCCAACTCTATGCATTTTTTTTTCATTAATCAATCTGCCTTCAAAAAAAATCTATAGCCATCTAATAAATGGTTTTTTTTCTTTGAAAGACAAGTTTCACTAAAAGCAGCTATATCAATCTTAAATTACGATTAGCTCCTTAGCAGCTAATGTTGTTCAAGTAAAGTTTACCACATTCCATGTACTTAGATTTAGAAAAAAATATATACCTCTAGTACTGGTAATAGTATTATTTCTATAGCTTTAATAAGTAATCTGCAAATCACAATAACCTAGCCAGGCTGTGTGAGATAAGCAATATTTTGATCATATTTTCTAGACTTCTAGTTCTGTGATAGACAGGGAGATCCTTAAATAGGGCTATCTGAATGTATAATCTCTGCCAGCTGAAACTTCTGTCTCAAATCCTTTTCCAAACTGATTCATTAGTGATTTTATTGCCTTCAGCAAAGACCACAACAAATAATTATTAAAAAAGTTCATTTAGAGAACACTGATGGCAAAATATCCATTGCATAGATCTCAAATTCCTAGGTGGCCATGCACACACATATATAAATATTCAAAATAATTGAATGAATTAGTTTCCCAGGAGGTCTTGTGGTGTGGTAGACTAAATTTTAATTCAGAAACCTTTAGATCTCCATAATTTTAAGGTTGTTTTATACTGTGTATAATGCATATTTATATAATATTAAAAATTTTAAAATATGACATATTTTGTAAACATATTAGAATAGATCTCCAAGTGCTTTATCTAAATAATATATAAAGTCTCATCATTATACCCGTAATGACCAGTTACTGAAAGATATGGGATACCGTTCTTAACTGCAATCTAAATTCTTATATAGGAAGCTAATCTAGGCAGTCTTAATTATAAAATGAAATTCAATTCATAATAGAAATTTATAACCGATGACAAAAATACCGAATTAAGTTTGGTCCAAATTCATATTCCTAAAGTAAAATCGCTAAGTACTTATTTTAGACATCCAATTTTTTATTAATATGTAATATTAGAAACTACAGTTCAGTTGATTAAATCTCACTCTGAATTCCACATTTCAAGAATCTAAAGATTATCAGTTCAATCCCTATTCTATCACTGCACTGATCAAGCCAGCAACATCTGAAGAAGAGAAAAAAAAATACAATTTGAAATGTTGTGTCTTACATTAACATGTTTTATTACTAATAGTGGAATGTACTTGAAAAGATACTGTATAAATAAAGTTTGATTTTTCTAAAAACATTTAACAATTTAACTAGACGTGGAAAATGTCCATCATAGATATAAATATCATTTATAAATTTAACACAATGTATTTATTTAAAATTTAATTTATAGTAATAATCAATATATATTATTTATTTATTTTATTAATGATAATAAATACAGATAAAATTTAATGAAAAATCGTGATAAAATTAATTACGTCAAAGGAAACAAAAATAAGATGAAATTCCATTTAACATAACAGAAGACAAAACGTATGAGTATGGGTTTCAAATGAAAATTACGGCTTATTAATACATTTACAAAATGGCCTATATGTATATACAGTATTTACAAAATGAAGATAATATTTTTGCGAGGTTTAATTTGAAACAATTTTTCCCGCTAAATGAAGTTTTTTATTTTTAATCCTGTTTGAATTTTAATTGCTATAATAAAATATTAAAGTCATCGTGGTCATATTTCATCTTAAAGCTATTTATAAATTAAGATTAAGCATTGTAAATATATTTACCATAACAGTTAATTAATGATAGAAAAGTACATAAATAACATTTAGAATATATGTGAAAAAAATATCTTTTTGAAATCAGTTTATGGTTATCAATTAATCAATTTCATTGTCAATCATTCAACAAGTCTGTCTGCATTTTTATTAACCATTAGCGATAAAGTTTAAAGGTGATCATTGAAATCATCCATCCATTTAATTATTATTAATAATATATATATATTGGCCCGAGTAAATATAAAAATGTCCTTCAGGTTGGATTTTTTTTTTAGGTAAGCCAACGTAGCTAAACATTCAAAATTACCGAATATTTAAATTTTAAAAGCTGTATCATTATTTTTTAAATTAAGATAAATAAATAAATTTCCAAAATACTATATCATGATTAAATAAAATGAAGCAACATTTTATTATTGAATCATCTTATGTACTAATCGTAATTTATTATTGAACATTTTTTTATTATAAACAAATCATCATCACTAGTAAATAACAGCCACTTGCAAACTATTTTGGCTATCCAATAACAAGGAAAAAAGTAGGAAGACATAATAATAATAAAAAATAGTGCGGTCCTGCTGTTAGTAAGTAGGAACAAACTTACAGAAGTTCTTGAATGTACTTCATTAAAGGCAAACAAAATCTAAGTATTAGTTTAAAAATCTTATAATTTTGAAAAGTGTAAACGATTCCGGATTATAAGGAGAAAAGACGTCGACAAAGTGAGTTTTTTTTTATTATTTTGTCCTTAGAAAAATCTAGTCATCTAGTTGAAATGGCATCTGCAGAAAACAATTGCGTAATTAGTAAAAGAAATAACAATATAGATGTCAAAACAGTTGCAGAAGCCAGTAAGGCAAAAAAATCTTATGCAAATATTGCTGCAATGAAACCACAAAAAGCAATATTAGAAAATATTATACAACAAGAGAATACAAAAAAAAAACGGAGGGGAAGGACAAATAGGCAGATTCAGGAGAGCTAATTCAACAGACATCTTTGAACTAAGTATAGAAAACGAAGATGAGACACCTAATCATCTAACCGAACAAATAGAAGAAGAAATTCAAGAAATCAACATCCAGTTTAATAATACGATACCGAACAAGTTCTATGAATCTTTTAAAAAATTCTTACAGATCATTAGTGCTGGCAATTACAGACAGAAATCTAACTTTATATAAATTTCACAAAGAGTTATTATATCAAAAACTAACAGAAGAAAACTTATGGGACTCAATCTCAGAGATAGGTGAACATACAAACTCGAGATATATAGCTATACAATTTTTTAATGAAAATCAAAAAATGAGATTCAAATCACAAATAAAAACGATGGGTGGATACGTAATGATTGTTGTAGATGAAAATCTGCAAAATTATTGTTCAGGAATCATAAAGAATGCATATTTTGGGTTTAGCTTTCGTGATTTCAAAAGTATGGTCCAACCATTTGGACAAGCCATATATATTAAACAAATCTTGTGCAATGATACACCCACACTTATATACACAAACAGTTATCATTTTAAGATAAAGCTGCACCAGCATATTAAGCCAGAAGAAATTCCAAGGCAAATTATGGATCAGGGAGCAGTGTTATACCTAAACATTAAAGGGCTAAGGCCACAATGTTTTGGCTGTGGAGAAACATCTCATTTAATTATAGACTGTCCAAAGAATGAAAATAATAAAGGATTTGATATATCAGAAGAAAGACTAGAAAAAAACAAGCAGTAAACAAAGGGATATAAAGCAAATAGTGACCTTGGATGTGGTAATTCAGGGAAGTGAAAAGGAAAAAAAATTCTATACAACAACCACATATGAATACAGATAATCAAGAAAGTGAAACTGCAAATGTAAATAATGATGATAGCAATATTGGTGAGATTCTAGATTCTTCATTAAGGCTGGAGAAAAAAGAGTGCCTTAAGATAAATAATACAAAAGTAAAAGAAAAAAAGGGAATGATATACAAATGCATGCAGTTAAAGCTTTAGAAAAAATATAGTCAAACACACACCAAAAAAAAATGTTGATGGGAAGCAATATTATGAAGAGAATATGAATTTGGACAAAGAACTGGAATTAACTAAAAAACAAAGAACTAGGAACAATACAAATATTGAGATTACTCAGACAATAATGCCAAATATGTCGTAAGTTACACAGGGTAATATTGAACAGAAGAGAAAGCCAGGAAGGCCCTCAAAAAACAGGAAAACAGGAAAAAAGCTAAAATTAGGAGAGCTTATGTTTGATGACACAGGAGAATGGTATAGAATGGACAGACATACTGATGTTGAATCTGAAAGTGAGTTTGAAGATGCCCAAGATTTACAATTGATAGACAGCCAAAGATAAGTATAATTAAAGATAAAGTAAATTCAAACAAATTCAAAGTAAAAAGTAAATCTTTATAAATGAAAATTAAAATTGCTTCTTTTAATGTACGGGGTTTGAATTCAATAGAAAAAATATTTAAGTTGAAACAATGGATCAGGGAAACAAAACCTCATATAATGGGGCTGCTTGAAACCAAAATTTATGCAGGGTCACAAATTGATCCAGCAAAATTCCTAAATAGTGAGGGCTTTGTTGCATGTTCAAGAGATTCTACCTCTCCATCGGCCGGGACAGGGTCTTTTGATAGCTACTGCTTGCCAGTTTACCAATTTTCAAATCATATACATTGATGCAAATCCATTAATCATTACTTTATTTCACAAAATAATTAAAATAAATGTAATCTTTGTTTATATGCCATTGCAAAAATATAAAATAAATACAATAATTGCCACAATTAATTCAACACTGGGATCTACAGCTAATCCAACAATTTTGATCGGAGACTGCAATGTAACATATGACAAGTTTGTAAATAAGTGGATACATAAATTATCAGTTCCATTGATGAGTGCAAGGGGTTTCTTACCTGAAGATGCTGTTTCATTTCATAATGGCCGATTTTCAACATTAATTGATCTTTGTTTTTACTCTCCAGTGTTTCAACATCTAATAAGCATAAAGTTGATCCTGTCAGCAATTTCTGATCACTCAGTTCAGTTCATATCAATTGACCTCAGTAATATACAAGTCTCTAGACTGCCACTAACTAGAACAATAAGAATGTTGATTCCAACCTTAACACCCAAATTTATTTTTTCAGAGACTTATATTATGTGGAATAAGATTCTTTCAATGACCTTTAACCCAATACAGCAATATTTAGCTTACATTAATATCTTGTCATTTAACATTAATCATATAGTGAAAAATCAGCCACCTCCCTCAGGGTTGTTGAAGCTTGCAGAACAAATTCATAAACGTATTGTGGCGATAACTCCTACTCAACACACACAGAAACGTATACATATATTAACAAATGCTTATAACAAGGCATGTGAAACACTAAAGAGCTATTTAAAAAATAAAAAAAGTAGAATATGCCTAATGCATCAACACACATGGACTCGGCAATACATTAGATGGGCATTGGGGAGGGCACCTGAAATCAAAGTGGCATTAGCAATTGAAATCAACAATGAAACATTTATTGGAAATAATATGATTTTTACCAATTCTTAACTATTTTAAAGATAAGCTGGGACCAGGGAAATTGATACACTAACAGCCAAATGTATTTGCAATGGCAGAGATTGAATCACTATATGCAATAGATGATTTTATAATGAAAATGAATGAAATGCCCAACAACTGTCACCCAGGAAGCCCTGGAATTCCACTGTTCATATTAAAACACCTTGACAAGTTAACTGGCAAATGCCTGTGCCAGCTGGCTAATTATTTATTGCAGGGAATAATAACAATAGAGGGGGTTAATACGATCGCGATGGTGCCATTTAATAAAAAAAAGCCCATCCCTTTGTTATCAGGGATAAGGCCAATATCAATGGGTCCATTGCCCATAAAGATTTTAGAGAAAGTAATTAAAGATAAAATAGAACCATTTATTTTGCCGATGATTTCTCCAGCTCAATTTGCAAAAAAACATTCATCTACCACACAAGCTGCTATGTTATTTAAGGCTATTTTGACATCGGTTAGAGAAAAGAAAAGATATGGCCCGATTGTTGTTCAGATGGATATTGCTTCGGCTTTTGACAATGTTGATATATCTGTACTGTTGAGATTATTGAATGACACTGAAATGCCAAAATCACATATATATGTTATAACAAATTTACTCTTAAATCATGAGCTTCACATCACCCTAAATGGCAGAAATTCGCCAGCTTTCACACCAACTAAATCACTTTCACAGGGGTCCCCACTTAGTGCCATCTTATTCATTTTACATAAAAATCCCCTTCTTGTTTGACTACAACAGGCATTTGAGGAAATGGAGATCCTGGGTACAGGTCAAAAATTGACCTGCATTGCATACATGGATGATATTACGGTTTTCCTGACATCAAAAAAGCAGATACCAAAACTACAGATGATTTTAGAAGAATACTCAAAGGAATTTAAACTAGGTTTCAATCCAGAAAAAACAGCAGTGTGGACCCTTTTCACAGGAAGGCCATGTACACCCATTTTTCAGGCAAAGCCAGGCTTGTTCCTCAGGTTTCCATTTCATCTGGGGACTACTGGCATGAGATGTCATTTGCAGAACAAATTGAAAAATGAAATCCAGCAAATAGCAGACTCTCTAGCCAATACCTATATGTCAGTATATTCTAAGATTCAATTAATTAACAGTTTGATGATGACTAAGATAGTTTACTTTATGCCAGTGGTTGCTTTCTCAAAGGCTTTTATCTCTAAAATTAAGACCATTTGCAATCAGCTACTATGGTCAAGGAAAGTCGTGGCGATATCAATGGCAAAACTATGTCAACCACTGAATAAAAATGGTTTGGGGTTACATGATATTGGTATTTTTGACAAACAGAGAATGAGAAACAATATAATTGATATTGTTAAACAATTCCCTAAAATTAAGCAGCTCATAGAGGTCATTCCAACTGATAAACCACCACCAAAAAAATTATCATATTTTGAACAATTAATATATCATTGTAAAACAGAATCAAAAATCCCAGAGCAATTTATTAATAAGTACAAATACTGGGAAATTTATGAACTAATAAATGAAGATAATAACACAATTGCTTTGGAACCGATACTGGGAATTAATAATAAACAACTGGTTAAAAGGTATAAACGATGGGCCTTAGAACCAAAGTTTTTCAATTTTCTGATAAAACTTAACTTATCTGCATTACCTACCACATATTTTCTTTGCCATAAAAGATTGTATACATCAATTGATCCCTTTTGTGGGTTATGCCATCAAGCTGAGGAAACCCTATCACATCTGATATATCACTGTGAGGGACTTAGGCAGATCAGAAATCTGATAACTAGCAATTACAGGAAGTCTAATGTAACAATGCATCAATTAATTTCTGCATTTAGAGAGGGATTAACACCAAGTGTCAGGGCAGCAACCTTTGTGCTCTATGCATACTGGTGTACTAGATGCACCTTCCTAATTGGTAACAATTCCAGGAGGCATCCAGCTACTTTTTCAAATAAACTTGCAATGATACAGAAAAGGGATACGACATTGGCCAGACCTGACATTTATGCAGCCACCTGGTCATTACTTAAGATTAAATCAATGTTATAGTGACAAAAATGATAAAACTCTTAGGAACCAGTATAGTGTGGTTTTTTTTTTTGAAATCTTGAAACATCAGTGAATTCTGGGAATAGGACACATTTAAAAGAAACATAGGACCAAAACTTGGGAATTAGATCTAATAAGATCTTTGTAACACCAGTTTAAACATTGTAAGTTGGAAAAATGAAGAAACTTAGAAGGATAAGCATGTCAAATTAGCAACAAGGACAATTTAGCAACAATTTCCCCCTTCTGTTATAAATGATTGATTTGCTAATGGGGTTCAAATGATAAATTATATCATGACCCATTTGAGACATAAAATAAAATGAAAATTGTGTTATAACATTTGGACTGTTGACTTAGGCAGAATGGACAATCTGGGATATTATATGTAGACAAGAACTATGATTTAAGCTCATGTAAATCCAGAAAGAACTCTAACAAAAATGACAATGTAAATGTTAAAATTTGTAATCAACTTGTAGCAGTGAATTTGCTATGTAACCACTAATGTTGTATTCTTTTGAGACAATAAAGGCCTTTTGAAACATCATCATCATCATCATCATAATAATAATAGCAGCAGCAGCAACAATAACAACAACAACAACAATGCACTAGAGATGAGTTTTGGAATAACTATATAAAAAATATAACTATGTCTTTATAAAAAACACATTGATTCATTATTCTGTTTATTTGATATTTTTATTGTAGTGTTTTTTAACTTTTTCTCATGCAACCTTTTTTCTAAAACACTTTAAACTTTGTCCAAATGAAGCTATCCATTGTGCTTTCTTCTCAGCCATATCTACCAAATGAAAACAGTCAATATTGCATTTCTTTAGAATGTCTTTGAAATAATCTTTATTATGCAAATAGGGGTTATCTCTCCTACAAAAATTATGTTCAAGTGAACTATGAAACATTTTTAGGAAGTGTGTGTCATCCAATCATTTTATATGCCCTATACAATGAAAATATGATCATATCCAGAAAACTGAAAAACACATTAATTGGTTTTATGATCTTGTATCTAAAATTGTATGAAGAATTCATAAATCAAATTGTACTAATGCCTTTATGATACATCAATTGAGTGTCCAAGTTTATTGCCATACAATAAATTAATAAAATAACTTCCATATTATTAATTTGTTACAGTAATTATATCACTGCAACATTATAATCTATCTCTTAACTAAGTAAAAAGTACAGCAATACTTAACTTCTTCTTTCTACTTAAAAACTATCCAGGTATTTATATTTACCCATTCACATTAACGCCATCTTTCTACTTAAAAGCTATCAAGATATTTACTTTGATCCCATTATTAAGTTTATAATCATCAAATTAAATATTTCTGAAAATTATTGACTAATAAAGAACTTGAGTTTTCTGAATATTACATCACATGATCACTATTTCTTATGCTTGCTCTTAACTGTTGTTATTCTGAGTGGCAATACGTATAGAAAGTTTTGCCTGTTTTCTGAATATTAATTGATAAATCAGAGTCTTTATATGTTACATCAAAACATTGAGTACATTCAATTGATAGATCAAATAGATGGTCTTTTGAATTGACAAATTCTTGCATTTAAATGATTGAAATTAAAAATTCCACTATCAAATCTGTATGCATTCTTAATCTTTGGTTCATGAAATGGCATATAAAGAGTTCCAAATATCTTTATCATAAAATTTAAAAACAAAATTGGATCTGATATACATCATTGTTTAGCATCAGTTTTCATTTCAAATGCCTTATATTTTCCATCTGCAGTAATAACATTTCTTCTTATTCCATCATATGGAAGTAATATATTCAATAAAATTCTTGAAAGTAATATTTCACAATACTTATTACAACTGTGTCTATACTTTTTATTTTTAATAATTGGAATAATAGAAGTATGCTTAATATCAGTTGGATACAATTTAATATCATCATCATATTTTAAAAATTCTCCCCAAATTTTATCTTGACCTGCAGCCTTTTCAATTTTAAGATTGCAAATAGCTGTTTTAATTTCAATAAGTTGGATTTCTTTGCTTAAATCTAAATGAATAGCTATGAGTATATCATTAAAATACTAATTTCTATTCTTGTATCTTTATTTCAAGAAATGATTGAAATATTCCATTCATTTAATCTAAATATTGTTATTTATAAAAGTACTCTCATGAAATTAATGGGATTATTTTTTGCTGATCAATATGTTATTTTCAATGCATAATAAGAAAATAATCTAAAGTGACTAAGACCAGATATATCTGTTATCTTCTTTGCAAGTTTAATCCCCCAATCTTTTTTTAAGGTTTCTTGTCATTCTTTGAAAAATTCCGATTATAAATCTTTATAAGAATTATTTTATTTATTTACTGTTATTCAGGTTATTACTTTGTCAAGTCTATTTGGCAGAAAAACTTTGGTGGAGTATTCTCTTTAAGTTCTCTTTAAATCAAATTTTTAACAAAAGTATTATTGTTAGAGATCCAGTCGTGACTGTTTTTTATTGAATCCACAAATAAATTATTTGCTTTTACAACACATTCTTTAAGAGAATTCCATATTCCAGTAATCAAACAATCCTAAAAAAATTAGCATCTTTAGTGTTTAATAGCTACTTGAAATTTAAAATTATTAATAAATACTTCCAAAGAATAAATATCTAGTGTTTTCCTATAAAATTAGAATAAACTTATTTTTTTAAAGTAACTATCATTTTAATCTTGAAGCTTATTAATTTCTGATCTTTCTTACAGTTTGTTCTCTAACTTCTTTTACATTCTAACTCTTAATTACAATCTATTACATATCGCTGATCTGGGTGCAATCATGCTTCTTTACATTGATTTTTCTATCTAAAGCACTTGTGATAGTCAACCATATATTGTGAAAAAAATGTCTACCCACATACCATACTGCACCAGCGCCATTAATTCAATAACTTTTGGAAAAAGTTTATTGTTTGTAGCTACAAGTTCATTAAAATTATTTAATATGAAAAAAAAATCGTCTTTAATTTTAAAATTCATTTGCAAAATAGAAGCATTTGGGGAACGATATAAAATTTTTTAAAAAAAACCAACAGGTCAGCAATAGCAAAGATTAACCAGTTAAAAAATGAAAAAAAAACTTAATTTTATTTTATTAAAAACATTTTACGTAATTCATTTAATATCTTATCTCTTTATTACTTTAATATTTGAATACAAATAAATTTGTATATACTGAATTTAATGTAATTAGAAGGGATTTGAACTCAGACTTTCAAGCTCCCTACAGCTATCCAGTCCATCTTAGATAACCGATACACACGACCACACATGTGAAAAAGATAGATGATCTCCAATGTAAAGTTTTTCTTCTGAACCAGCATTCATCAGTTGGCCAGATCATCACCCCCCCCCCCCACATATATAATTAGTGCTCAGTTTATATTAAGATAGCAAACGTTTAAACTTTAATGGACAGGTTTCAATCTTCTCCATCCTCCAACTCTTCAGCCATCCATATCGTTGAAAATCTGATGATGGAACGCTTAAAGCTCTTCTTGATGCCAATATCATTGTCAACTTTAATTAACTGATAGATAATAAATTTATATATTGTATATTAACTTTTTTGCCTGAAAACAAATTATTATATTTTTTGTACTAATTAAAATCTTTTATTTTAATTAATTAAAAAAACAAAAACAAATAATGAATGACTTTTAAAATGAATTAAAACGCTGACTACAGAAAGTAGAATTATGTTGTCTAAGCATATTTTTCAAAACTGAATATTAATTTAAATGGGAATTAAAAAATGTCCATAAAAACCTGGGAATTGAATGTGGTATGAGAATCTGATTACTTTTTATTAGAGGATATAGCAAGGAAGAAAAAACATAAAATTTCATTAACCACTAAATGACTTTTCATGGTATACTGAATTATTTTATAACATAATCAAATCAACAACATAATGATGGTAAAATATATTGTTGAAATTTATATATTAAGAATGTAGTAGTTATTTTACAATTGGATTGTTGATGTTTCACAATTGTAGATCATTAGTTTCAATTTACCATGCTGCTTTTCTTTTTACTGATGGCACATACTTTTGCTTAATCTTAACATTATATACATATATACACACAATGCAGTTAATACAACAAATTTATGGCATTGTTTAAAAATAATTGGTTGTCCATCAAAATTATACAACTTCTACATGAAGGATTGAAAAGAAATGTTATTGTAGCTCTCTTTGGGACTATTCATAGGGGCTTAATGAAACAAGACTCAAGATATAATGCAGGTTTGAAGGTAGAATTTTTAATTTGAATTGATTAAAAGCAAAAAAAAGAAGAACTTCATCTTCTTGAATTCTGGATATTGAGTATACTGATGATTGTTCTATTGTTGCCAGTTCAAGAGGAGTTACAGAAAGTCCTTAATGTTTTGAATACAACATTAAAAGACTTATCAGCCAGTGACATAAAAAATCCTTTACAATATTTAGTTTGGATGGTTATCAGTTTGAGAATATGAACTAATGTAAATAATACCTTGGTAATTTTATGATTAGAAGGATGGAATTAGATATGAAGGTACAGCATAGACTCCAATGTGCTGCGGTTTACTTTTAACAGATTAAAAAATAGAGTATTACATCAATAGAAAATGACTATTGCAACTAAGTTAGCTGTATATAGAGTTGTTATTGTATCTAATTTATTGCCTGCAAGTGAAATTTTGATACTATATTGGAACAATATTAAGGTATTAAAATGTTTTATTTAAGTATGCTGTGTAAAATTTTAAGTGTAGAATAGTAAAACCATTCAATATGTTCTGCTTGATGAATATGACACTATTAATTAAGCCCATTATTACAAAATTGCACCTTCATTGTATTGGACATGTAAATGAGTGAACAATGCAAGACTTCCTAATAGGCAATTTATAATTGAGCCTGTTTTACGTGAGTGAGGTAAACTCCCATCTATATTATAAGGATTATCTCAAAGACAGTGGAATATTAATTATTTCCACTGAAAAGATATAGCAAAAAATAGAATTAATTGGAGAGCTACAATTAAATGTAGTAGAATGGAAAAATTAAAAAAAAAAAAGGTTTTCTATTGAAGAAATTAAAAGACAATACTCTGCAAAATGTCAAATAGAAAAGTGGATCAGTATGTTCTATATGTGGATGTATGTGTATCTCATAGATTACTTTATATAGTCATTGCAAAACTCATTCCCAGAGCAATTTTTTCTTCTCTTTCCTAGGAGTTGGAATGATTATACTCATTAACGAGGGACTGCTATGTATATATTGTATTAAAGACTTTTTTAACAATTAAATGGGAAATTAAAAAAAGTTTTGAGGAAGATCTCAATAGTGAGAAATTTTCTTATCAAACGAATCAGATTAATAAAAAGTCTGTGAAGTGCAAACATCTAAAAATTCTTTGTAAAGTGGCGCCAATGTTTGCTGTATATATCACGGACGATTCGCAATTTTTTCTTTTCAATTTAATTCCGGCGTAGCCTTATATATATTCAAATTTATTGCATGTGTATATCTTATTTACTATTGAAACAAGAAAGTAAATAAATTAGTACAATAAATAGATTAGTGTAATTTCTTTTATTGATAGTGATTGGTTATAAGGGAGGTTAAGTAGCAGCAGCAATAGATTACATCTTATTTTTCATTTTCTTTCAATATGTCTAAGCATCGGCCGGGAAGCGAACGCGCGACAACTGTCTGCAAGTAACTGCTTGCTTGCAAGGCAGCTGCGCTGACCTTTCATTTTTTTCGACTTATTTCAGAAAAAAGACAACAATTTTATTACTCAACCAAGTGCTCAGTGCATTCACACAATAAAAAATGATTATAGATAATTCTTAAAAATAAAAAGGAACTTAGAAAATCTCTGTTTGTAAGTGGTTGGATAAAATTAAAAAAAAAAACAAATCAAGCAAAAAATAATGACTTAACCGACTTGAACAGATTTGAAAATTCATTTTTCAGTTAAGTGTTAAGTAATTAAGATATTGATGACAATGATGGTAATACTTATTATAATTTAAGTCTATTAATTTTCCTCCGTTTTTTCTTTTCAAAATTAAATTTATAATCGTTTAATTACTAAAAATTATTTAATATTTTTGTAAAAAAAATATTTTCATTTGAAGCATTTGGCACAAACTAGTGCTTAAAAGAGTGGGAAGTATGTAAAGAAAGGTAAGAAAAAAGATACTCCCGATTGCTCATAATTTTTACACCAGAAAATAACAAAATATACTTTTACTTTAAAATAATATATATAAAAAAAAGATGTTTAGTTTTTATGAAAGTAATATATCTGCTTATAGCGATAATTTATTTAATTATTACATTCAACTTATTTCCTTGTCTTGTCATTCAAAATAGAAATTTATCTCAACATGTTAATTGCTTATTTATTGATTTAATATATATATATTAAATTAAAGATATTTAAAATTTTATTAATAAATATAAAAAAAAATCAAAATATACGATGGAATGAATTTACATGTATACGTAGACAGATATGTATATACACACACATATATATATTAAAACAAATATTTTCATTCGATGACGAAAGGAATACAGCTTCTAGGTTTACCTTGATATTTTGCTAGGAATGGTTCAACAGCTGCTGACACTAGTATATCTCTAGAAACATCTATTAAATCAGACTGTATCAAGTGATATATAGCCAAATATCAGTGCTATAATAATAATAATAACAACAACAACAAATAACGGCATACATGATAACACTGAAAACTGTATTCACACACACACACACACATTGTAAAAGCCAAGTTGAGATTTCCAACAAGAGGTGTAGGATATGTAGATTAATATAGAATAATAAATTGACCATCTGCACATGTAAATATTTATTAGTTATGAATGACAAGCAAGTCAGAATAATCATCATAAATGATTCTGTACATATACCCACATCTATCTCTCGACAAACACATACATATCTCTCGACAAACACATACAAAGTATGACATAAAAAGAACAAATCCAGGAGATATATGCCATGGAAACAATTCAACTTTATTAACAATTTTAATTTTTTTAAAAAAAAGTTTCCTATAATATTGGTAACATAAAAATTATAACAATGTTCTTGATTAATAAAAGAAAACAATAAATAACAACAACAAAAAAATACAAATTTTTGATGCTGGTATTTTAAACTAATATGGCTTCATATCCTATAGGGTTTAATGCTTCTAATAGGATAAACTGAGTATTTCAATGTAGAGCTGCTTAGCACCTTATGATATAAGCAAGGAATAGTAAGTTTTTCAGTTAACAAGTAATGCTATTCAGTTTTAGCAAATAAATTCATGTAATTTTTTAAACTTTATTTACACTTTTTCTCTATAGATGCTATTTCTCGCTTTTGTGTGTGTGTGTGTTTTAAAAAAATCCCATTTACGTACTTGAAAGGACAGTCCATACAAAACATAAAGAAAATCTAAAATGGATGTCATTATTGGATATTGGTTGCAAAATATTCTAAATCTGAAAGTAATTTTCTTGCTTAAAATGTTCCAATATTTAACAACTATATTAGTTTTAAATTTAGATTGTTTTTATACATAATATAAGATTAAATGTAGGTAATAATTAATATTACTTTGTTCAATTTTTTTAATGATAAAGTTATAAGAGTATTTTATTTATAATATTTTAAATAATTTATTTATTTTACAATTATTTTCTAAATGTAGATACATTAATATTTATTTCAAATTTGCTATAAAATGTTCATATTTTTTTACAAATGCAAATTTTATTAAAATGCTATATATATTAAAAACTCCATTTATTTTAACACTTTTATGATGAAATTTAAATATTTAAAAATAACAAAGCAAAAGCAGTTACTCATATTTTCTATTAATTCAGTATTTGCCTAATTTGATGCTAAGTTCAAAGTTATTTAATTTATATGATAGTAGTGGTAAAAATAAGATGCTAGGATAAATTTGATAAGAAATTACTCAGCAATAACATATTAAACTTCTATTAACAATGATTAATTGTGATTATTATTTTATTATTATTAAATATCTATCTCCAGAAAAACAATCACATATCTTTAATATCTCTTTTTTCTATCTTTCTTCCTCCCTTTATATATTGTACCTACCAAAATTGAGTTTAATTTCTATATGTAATATAAGATCAAGCATTAAAAAAATACTTTTTTTTTGTATTTTCTAAATAGTGTTAAAAATTTTATGCATTAATATGGAGAGTGTTGAAATGTTTACATTACATGTGTAATGTTTAAGTTGGAATAATATGTATAAAGTGCATTTTTCCAACAAAATATTATGAGAATGTAATTTAAATTATTTTGGTTTGTATTAAGTTAAAGAATATCATATGAATTTTCAAAGTGTAAATATTTTTTTTGCATAATCATTGTGAAATATTATTTTATATATATTTTTTATTTTAATTGTTGTAAAATAAATTTTGTTTTTGGAATGCAAGATGAATCTAAATTTAATATTTGACTGAAGATTGAGTGTAACCTTGGTTTCACTGATGAATGTGATGTCAATTATTATAAAGGTATAAATAAGACTAAAAAATTCAATATCACTCTATAATATTTGGACACTCATTGAAATAAGTTTGAACATTTTTATGTATTATTATTCTTATAAGTTGTTTATTTGATAATTAAGAAATGATGGATTAAAAAATGAATCTATTTGTTTAGGAAACTGACTGGTTTCTTGAAGCACTTGTCATGGAAAGGAGAAAGGAAACTTCTAAATTCAAATTTATTTTAGTGTTTTTCTGGTGAAAGATGATTGTCATGGATAAGCAAAACATTTTGATTATTAAATATTGAAAGGTAGTGTTCTGTTCTCTCATGTCAGCCACTTGACGGTGCTATTTCTAGCTAAATTGTTAGAAATATGCCATTTTCACAGCTGCAGCCAAGCATATAGCCTTCTTTCTATGATAAAACACAGAAAGAGTCAGTTTACTCAGCTGCTGGCTACTGCTGTGGCTTTTTCTAGGCTAAAAGCACAGAAAAATGCTTTCAATGGCTGCCATAGTTGCTTATGTTATGCACAGGTTGTATATTTTCTTTACAGCATCGTGTGAGGATGTGTTGACTGCATCATGTCTAAATAATTTATTTTTTCAGCTACAACTGTTTTTTTCCATGTGAACTGATCTACTGTTACATTATAACAGTTTTAACAGTGTTATCACTGTTTCATCAGGACTTGGTAACCCTCACAAATTGTAATTTAGGGTGTGGCAGAGCACTATTTCAAAAATCATGATTAAAGTACAATAGCATGATAAATCATCTGAGACAAGGAAGATGGCTGCTTCCAACTCTGAAAATGCAATTGCCAGACACCCGAGTTTGATTTTATTTTAATAGTTTGTTATAATTATTAACTTTAGTGGGTTCTTTGCAGTCTAATTCCCCCCCCCCACAAAGCACAGTGTCTGAATAATTACTGTCCAAAAAAGTGTAAAATTTAATTTCATTTCTTATTATAAAAGTACCGTAACTTTTCCAATCCCAAAAAAAACCCCCCAAAGAAACCCATCTCTGATTTTTTACTGCCAAAATACTTCTCCACTACATTTATTATTATTTGTTATTAAAAAAGTAATGTAATTTTTTATATACACACACACAATAAAAAACAATGCCCTTCTGATTAATTAAAAGTTAAATTTATTTTTATTAAAACAGTACCGTAACTTTTTCGATACACAAAAAAGCAAACCCAAAGAAGCCCATCTCTGATAAATACTGTCCAAATAAGTCTCTGCTATATTTACTATTATTTATTAAAAAAGTAACATACTCATTATTATATATTCACACACAAAAAGGCAGTCTCTGATTAATTTACTATCCCAAAAAGTCCTAAGTCAGATTATATTTTAAAATTATGTTGGAATTTTTAAATTTTATGGAAATCGCTGGTCTGGGAATGTTATATCAATGTGTTTTTGCTTAGCATCAATGCCATCAAGTGGCTGACATGATAGATCAGAACACTACCCATTGAAATTAATAATATACTGCTATATGTGTGAATTGTTTCTACTTAAAGATATCATTTTATAATGGTGATGGGCTATTTCAATATAACATTTGAATTAATTTATTTATGGAAGGCTTATGTTATAAATGGAGGCCAGTATCTACTTGTATATAATACTATTTATGATATCAAATGTTTTATTATACCAAGGATGGTAAAATAATACTTCAAGCATATTGGGAACTTGATTACATATTTTCTTTTGGGTAACTATTCATACTATATTCAATATTGACTAAATTAATAAATCATAATGAATTATTTAAATATCATGGGATGAACATTTGAATTAGTGTGTTTTTTTGGAATAAGTAGACAGACAATATTCAACTATATTCAGGTTGTATATGAATGTGTATTTTATTTATTTACTTACTTATTTGTATTGTATTTTATTAATATTATTGGTTATTATATTGTAAGTTGATAAATTGTTTGTTCATATATATATATATATATATATGAACATTCTTGCTATTAAAAGGTGTGTAGTTTTGATTTTGATATATATATATATATATATATATATATATAAAATCAAAACTACCCCAAATCTAAAATTAAACCAGACCAGCATAAAAATAATATTAAAACACAACCTAAGGTTTCACTGCTACAAGCAGAATTCTCAAGTGTAAAGAACTACAAAAAAACTACACAATATATATACTATTAAAAACTACCCACAAATCCATTCACTTCCCATCCACCCTTAATATTAAAAGAACTCTTAAATAAGTTAATTGCTTCAGAATAATAAATTTTCAACAATAAAGTCTCTTTAATTCTTCTTTTGATTTCATTTCTCTCAAAGAAGACAACCTTAGCTTCATCAAAATCAATAGTGTGGCCTGTATCTTTTTCATGGACATACAAAGCAGAACTAAGATATCTATTTTTAACTCCACTTTTATGAACCTTTATTCTTTCATTTAAACTCAAACTAATCTGAACTATGTAAACCTTCTTACAAAATAAACAAGGAATAAAATATACTACACCAGGAATAGTCTTTCTATCAAAAACTTCTTTTGTATTATTTAATAAATTATTCAATGTAACACCTCTTTTCCAAGCAATTTTTTTATTTCCAAACAATTTACTATTTCTACACACAATTTTATAAGAAGACAATTTAAATGGCAAAGAAATAAAATCATATTTTTCTTTAACCTTTACATCCTTACAAATATTACTATTAAATAAAATACTTTTAACAAATTTATCAGAGTATCCGACACTCAAATAATCTTTATAAAATTGATATTTCTGAAACAAAGCTACCCCACTAGAATTATTTAATTTAATATTCCTATGACAATAATTCCTTAAAGCAGCTACTTTATGAGATACAGACTGATAGCTATCAGGTTTAATTATAGATCTTAATTCTTTACTTTTAACTAAATGACCGCACAATAAACAATTAGTTTCTATATTTCTAATCACCAAAAGATCTAGAAATTTTAACTTACCAAAATCTAACCCCCCTCCTTCTAACACAAATTTTATAGAAGGATCAAAACAATTTTATAGAAGGATCAAAACAATTAAATTTGTTAAAAGTATTTTATTTAATAGTAATATTTGTAAGGATGTAAAGGTTAAAGAAAAATATGATTTTATTTCTTTGCCATTTAAATTGTCTTCTTATAAAATTGTGTGTAGAAATAGTAAATTGTTTGGAAATAAGAAAATTGCTTGGAAAAGGGGTGTTACATTGAATAATTTATTAAATAATACAAAAGAAGTTTTTGATAGAAAGACTATTCCTGGTGTAGTATATTTTATTCCTTGTTTATTTTGTAAGAAGGTTTACATAGGTCAGAGTAGTTTGAGTTTAAATGAAAGAATAAAGGTTCATAAAAGTAGAGTTAAAAATAGATATCTTAGTTCTGCTTTGTATGTCCATGAAAAAGATACAGGCCACACTATTGATTTTGATGAAGCTAAGGTTGTCTTCTTTGAGAGAAATGAAATCAAAAGAAAAATTAAAGAATCTTTATTATTGAAAATTTATTATTCTGAAGCAATTAACTTATTTAAGAGTTCTTTTAATATTAAGGATGGATGGGAAGTGAATGGATTTGTGGGTAGTTTTTAATAGTATATATATTGTGTAGTTTTTTTGTAGTTCTTTACACTTGAGAAGTCTGCTTGTAGCAGTGAAACCTTAGGTTGTGTTTTAATATTATTTTTATGCTGGTCTGGTTTAATTTTAGATTTGGGGTAGTTTTGATTTTATATTGACTAGTTTAGCTTTATGCTTGTAATGTTTATATATATATATAAGAAAGTTAAATTCTAATTTAAATTAAAAAAATTACTTTCTAAATTTTAATAGTTTATAAATTTAGTTTGAAGTATGATATGTTTGTTCTTGATTGCATATTATCTTCAATACATAGGTTGTAAGTATTGAAAACTTAAAGGATTGCATTGAAACAACTATTTATTAATATTATATTTTGTAAATAAAATAGGTGGATAAACATATCTATTGTTTTAATATATTTTAATAGATTATTATATTATGAATGTTATATAATTATCATTAGCTTTCTTGTATTTTAAATTGTGTGTATGTGCAACTACATTTTCGTTTTACACGAATTCTTTATATTATATATTAGACGTAAAATGGGCAAAGCGATTTTTGTTGATAGTGAAGGATATACTTCACAATATTTAACTGGAATGTATTTTAAAGATGTTTCATTATTTCTTTATTATATTTATCAGTAAATAATAATTTAGTTAAACAAATAAACTTGGTTCAGTAACCATTTTAATTGGTTCTGCATACCTATTGGTTAACATAATTTTAATATTTAGCGGTTATATATTGATTTATGCATTACATTTATTATATTAAATAATTATAAAATAGCCCAGAAATTAGCGATTGGATTGGTAAATGCATATATTATTATATGTTACTTTCTTTTATATTTGTTCAATATATATTATTACTATTATTTGATCTAGGAGCAATTAATATAATGAATTAGTATTCGGTAATATCAAGAGGTATATATTTTATATTATAGTAGATTAAATGATTTATTATAGTTAGATGTTTGGTAACTTATCAAAAGACCATCATAAATATTTTAGCGGTTATATATAATAGTTATCTAGGATAAAATTCACATTTAAGCTATTTTAATAATTTATAAAGCATAAATATTTTAGTACAGTCAAAGCAAATAAAGGTTGTTATAATTAAATGCTAATATATGTTTTTAAATTATTACTTATCAAATATTTATTATGGTAATTTATTATTTGATTAGAAAGATGTTGTTATGAAATTGATAGTTATATGCATTGAGATTGATATTTGATTATACTAGCTAGAACTATTTAGTTTATCTAAATTTGAAGTTCATTGATGTAGTCTAAGTTTAATCGAAATGTTAAGCTTCTAATATTCTCTTGATTTAAAATGAATTATTAGTAAATACAACTCATATTGTAGTTAGTAGTCTATAATTTAGTGTTTAATGTTTAGGTGTTGTTGATTAAAAGTTTATCTATTACAATTTGCTAGCCATATTTTTGACAGTTTTAAATAAGAATATTTTAACTATTTTATATTGTTATGATTTGGAAGCTGTAATTTGTAAGGTCATTTGAAGTGTTGGCTTACATTTCATTTTTATACCATTTTAATTTAATGCAAGTTGTAGGGTATATCAAATAAGATGAATATTGCACATTTAGTTTCTTTACAATTTTAGCGTTTTAAATATTTTGGTCCATTATAATTTGATGCCTCAATTTGAGGGCCTTACTAAAGACTTTATTTCTATTCATTTCTTATTTTTATACCATTACAATTTGGCGTTTTCAACTGAGAGCTTGAATGTGGACTAGTTGACGAGTCTTGCATTTTTTATACCGTTATAATATATATATAAATTAAAATATATTTTAAATAGCTCACTGAAAGACAAAAATTTCCACAAGAATAAACAAAGTCTAAATCATCTATCGACTTCTTTTTTGGTTTTCTTTTTATTTCACAATTCATACTATCAATAATAGCATGTTCAGGTTCATAATTATTTTATCATTTATTATTCAAAAGTTTTAATATAATTAATCATTCTTCACTTACCCTTTTTATTATTTCTAAATTTCTAAAGAGTTATTTCAATTAATTTTTTCATTATTTCCAAACTCACACTTCTATATTTTTTATTCTTTTTATTTTTTTCTAATTGTTAGATTAAATACTTTATTATTATTGCCCTGGGATATTTAATTGTGATAATAAAAGTCAAACTTAAGAACTATAGATAACTGGATCTCAGTTCAAGTCTGTCGTCTTCAATTCTCGAATCACGTGACTTTATAGAAAGTCAAACCTATTTTAGTATTACTATTATTTTGAAAAATTCTCATAAAATTATCACACTTTAGAGCATTTATAAGTAAACAAAAATGTATAGCCTTTTCCAAAAATTACTCTGGAAGAGGCTACAAATACTGCGACTTCAGCATGAAAATAAAATGTTTTCATAAATGAAATACTAGCGCTAAAGCATAAGGATGTTTTTATTTGATTGATATAACCATATTTTTTCCTCAGATGAAAATGAATACAAGAGTCTTTAGCTCTTGAATCTGCTACTTTACCACTGAACCAAACTGAACAATGTGCACACTTTCTTTACAGAGTATATATTAATGTTTTATTACTAATCTTTTTTTAATTTGTAATTTCATTTTGTTTCCTAATAGATATTCTGACAGATATTTAAATAAAAAATTATTAATTAGGAATCTTTTATTTATTATATTTATTTTTCAATCAATTATTTGTTTTTCTATTTTTTCTTACAATAGAAACGTAAAGATTTTTTATGCTGGGAACATAATAATTTTTTAATACTGGCAACTTTCAATGACAATAAAGAAATATTTTTTTATATATATTTTATTAAAAAAAACTGTAAATGTTAAATTTTTTGTTAAAATGTATATATTTTTTACAAATACTTTAATCTATTCCAAGAAAATAATAATAATACGGTAATAAAAATTTAAATATCTCACTTTTAAATCTTTTATTAATGATGCAAGTCGTGCAATCAATCAGCATATAAAAAGTCAAGTTTTTATTGAGATAAGACACATGTCAACGGTGATTTTTTTTTTAATGAGAATTTTATTGTGGCAGTAAAAGTATTGTGGCAGTAAAAGTACATTTTATTTCTTTAATAGAAGAATGAGTTCAACGAATAATAATTTATGTTTAATATTTAAGTATATATATTGACAGCGAGCATTTATCTTTAACATTTAAAAAGACTAAAGTAATGTTTAATCGATTTGCTCAAAATATGAAAATAAAGATTGATTATGATGAATTAGAAGAAGTTAACAGTTACAAATACCTTGGTCAGATTATTAATACATATGGAAACATAATGGAAGAAATTAATCATAGAATTAAACTTGGTTGGAGTGCTTTTGATAGAAATAACTTGATACTAAAAGGAAATATCCCTATGTGTTTGAAAAGGAAGGTTTTTAACAATTGTGGTTTAACAGTTCTTACTTATGAATCTGAGACTTGGACACTTAATAGAAGAGCAATACAGAGACTTCAGACCACTCAAAGAAGTATGGAGAGATGCATGTTGGGAGTAACAAGAAGAGATCAAAAATGCAATGTATGGATAAGAGAACAAACAGGTGCTACTGACCTCATTGAAAAAATTAAAAGATTGAAGTGGAGTTGGGCTGGATATATTGCTAGAAGAGATGATAGTAGATGGACAATTGAAATCTTAAACTGGATTCCAAGAGATTGTAAAAGACCCAAGAAGAGACCACATGTGAGATGGTTTTATTGAAATAAGAAAGTGTGCAGAGGTAATGTGGAAAAGAGAAGCTAAAGATGGGAGAAGATGGATTAAACTTGGAGAGACCTTCATCCTGCAGTGGATTGATAATGGTTGATGATGATGATGATTGACAGTGAGCAACTTGTGACTATTAAATATCTTTACAATTCCTAATTAATAGACTGATAATGATTATTGAATGGTTTGCTGTTTTTGTGGAGCACTAAAAGTGCCAAGATTTGATTCAAGTCTCATTAACTCTCGAGAACATTACTCTATCATTGGACTAAATACATAGATATAACAAATTAGAGATAGTAATGAAGTTTTTATTATTTGATCATGGTGTCTTTTGCTAAAAGATTAATAAGAGTTAATAAACCTGATTTTTTAAAGATCACTTAGTATATACATAAAGCAAAATGTAAAGCAAAGACAAAAAAAAGTGTCTCGATCTAATTTCAATACCTCATGAGTGCTTATAACCATATTGAAGTATGTCTCTCAAGACATGAGGCAGCTTTTATAACTATAATCATCATCATCATCATCATCATCATCACTAATAGCACTTCCACTACAGAAAACACCACAAAATACTTTAGAAAATTTGTCTCTATTAATTCACATGCTTGAGCTGTCAAAATATATTCAATATCATCATATCTAGCGAATGAAGAACATACCGATTTGGTCTTAAAATCCTATCATCACATTTTTAAAAATAACAGCCTTATATTATTACGATAAAATAATTTATATTTTAATCTATTAAATACAAAGCAACAACCTGGATTTTGTGTTTCAACTCAACATAAATGAGTATAGCTGAGTATAGCTATTCTAACTAATATAAAAGAGAGGATAAAATGAAAGGTAAAAAAAGATAAGAATATTCTACAAGACTATACAAAACAATCTTTACATCTGCATATATAGTGATGTCTTCTTTTAACTTCTGCAGAAAACTTTTTTAAAGATTTCAATACCTTTACTAATTGGAATTTTTAGTTGTATTTTAGTCTCTGCCATATTCTTCTAATAAAAGTAATTAAAAGTTTGCATTTTAACAATTGCTTTTAGATGTTTAATGTTTAGACAGTGAAATAATATGTTGGTTTAAGTAAATATGTTGATTATTTTCTATTAATAATAAAAAAAAATCAACTTTAGAGCAAAATACATTTTCCATGTGTACTTTTCTTATAAAAAACAGTTATAGTAAATAAAGTCATAATACTGATAAACATTTCAGCACAAACAATTTTTTATATTAAGCAAAATGAAATATTTGTGAAAGTAGAATTGAAGAGTAAAATAAATTTTCAAGGGCTGTTAAGACTGATTTAAAATTTAAATTAATTGATTATTTTATAGTAACACAGACTTTTAAAAATACACTGCCAGGCAAATATTCTGCCAGATCCAGTCATAAAGGTATAATGAAGGATATATAACGTTACTCACCTGATTATTCAAATGCTGGAAAAGTTATGTAGGCTTTCTTTCCTAAATTTATACTTCCTTGCCAATAGTAATTTTTTATGAATCAAAATTAGAAGGTTAACATAGTTAATGTCAGGTTAATTATGTGAAAAATGATTCTAAACTTGCTTGAAAGTTGTAGCTATTTAAATTCTTTTCAAGTTTTACAGAGATTTAAAGAACAGATTATGGTATAGCAAGTAAAAGAAACAACAATCATTATGTCAAAAGGCTCTAAACAATGTACTGAATGATATATATTATAAATGAGTTTTAATAAACCGATCACAAATGGAAATATTGCTTTTAAGATGAATTTTTCATAATTATTATTATTTTTATTTAAAGAGTTTGATGCAGGAGCTTTTACTTAAAACGCAATTGTTACCTAATTGTTACATGTTAATTTAATGTAATAGTAATTTCGTTAGCATAATGCGATGTTGTAGTATTAAAACAATTTAACTGTTTAATTTTATAATTGGTCCAGATAAAGCTCATGGTTTATGTGTTCAAAAAATCGATCTATCCATGGTTTACAGGAATTTAAGAATTATGCGGTTACCACTGACTAGGGTAGAAAGGAAGACAACATTTTTTTCATCAAATTGTTTTTATCTGAATTAAGCAGTTTAGTTATTTAAGTAAATTACCCATGTGGTTTAGTGCAATAGTAGTGTGAAATCTGGAGCTCAATGTCCATGAATTATGGCTCCATTTCTGTCAGTTTTGATTATTGAATTTTTTATACATTTCCAAACAATAAACTATTGAATCATTTTTATTTTCAGTAGGAAACTTAAGTACTAAATGTTCCAGGATTGATTTCTAATTCAACTGAATCAAACTATTGTTTTAAAATGTATTTGAATGCAAAGATCTCATAGATCTTCATTTCCCATCTTTAGATGATCTACTTAAATATTAATAAAGCAAATAATTGCATGATTAATAATAATTTAAAATAAAACGTCAATCACTCTTGCAGCTGCAGTGAAACTAAAATGATCTAATAAAATTCAAAAGCTATTCAGAATTGGTTATTGCATGTATCTAACTATTTTTAGATGGTGGGTAAAGTAAATCTTAAGCTTTTTTGATTTAACCAAATGATTGTCAATGCATTGAGTAGAAAAAGCAACAAAAACTGAAATTATACAAGGGATTTGAACACAGACTTTTAAGCTTCTTTTAGTTATCTGTTTTATCTCATTCATCTGCTACATATAGCCTCACATATGTGAAAAAGATAAATGATCTCCAATATACATATTTCATGCTGAACCAGCACTTATCAGTTGGTCCAGATCATGATCTCCCACACACATATACAATCAATACTTGTTTTGTATGAAGATAAGAAATCCTTAAACTTTAATGAATAGGCTACAATCTATTCCACCTCCAACTCTTCAGCTATCCATACCATTGAAAATCTGATGATGGAAAGCTCAAAGTCCTTGTTGATGTCAATATTATTGTCATAACCATGTTGACTTTAAATCACTGTGACCTCATCATGTATAAGATCTTAATATGTCAATTTACATACACAGAAAAGGAATACATAGAATGATAATCTGGACCAACTGATGAATGCTGGTTCAGCATGAATACGTATATTGGAGATCATTTATCCTTTTCTCATGTGTGTGGTCATTTAAATCAGTTATATAGATAGAGCAGATAGCTGAAAGGAGATTGAAAGTCTGTGTTCAAATCCCCTTATATAATTACATCTAAAATTTCAAGTATATTAATTATATTTGTATTCAACCAAATAAAAAAAATGAAATTGATATAAGCTCCATCAACAGTAAATTCTTATATATATATTAAAGAATTTTACAGAATTAAAATTGGTTATTTCTGTTTTTTTTTGTTTTTTTTTTGCATTATCTTTTTCATTAATTATTTTTAAGAATTACATATTGTTTACTATCTGATTTTCTGTAGGCATGTTTATTCAATTTATTATACTCAGTCATCATAACTAATCCTCTCATACCTGCTAAGTAATAAATAGACTTTATCTTAACTTAGAATGTTTTTTATATAAAGTTGAAAATATTTTTTTAATATTTACATTGTATAAAAACACAAAAAAGGTTGTCAAATACAAAGAAACTTTATATCTTTTGATTTTTAAATGTAATAATAAATGTTATAGTCGGCCTCTTTATGCAGTAATACCACTATCATTATTTAAATTTAAACCTGAGTTGGGTATATTTTGGGAAATTTTTATTAGGTCACAAACAGGTTTAGAACTTATATAGCCTATTATTCATCTAATATTAGTCAAAAACTGTGTATCTAGATATTATTAGCTGGACAGTAAAGATTCGTGATTAATCTGAGTTAGTTGGACGACTATTAAATCTGAGTTAGTTGGGCGAATGCTGATATGCTGACTGTAAACATAAGAAATGCGATTATAATGCAATGAGATCGTCATCAGTAGTATTAAAAACAAATTTACATGTGAACATGATTTCATAAAACAATCTTTAACTTAGAACTTTAGCGATTTTTTTTTTAATTAGATAAATTAACAATAAAGTCAAGAGTTATAGCATTTAGTATTAAAAGTCTATTGGTAGCCAAAAATTTGCTTTCCAGCAATATCTTGATAATTTATAATTGAAAATGTATCTTCATATAATTTATTCTGTTATTTTAAAAATTTGTATTTTTTTTAATGCAGTGGAAATGGTTAAAATATGAGTATATGGCACCTGATGTAAAACAAAGACCAAATATTTGTTATACTTCGAAAAATTGAGAAAAATCTAGCACCTATCAGATATAGCAGTTTAGTCCTAAAGTATTTTTCTTATATGACCGTGAATACGCTTTTTTTTGGATCGGTTATTTAAATGTTTATTCTTTTAAAAAACGAAGATGAGACTAAATCTATTTTTGTTGCTGAGTGAGACTGTCTACTCACAATCAACAGGAATAGATAAGTCAAGAATACATATTAATATTATTTTCACAAATTAACACGATTAGTAAATGGTTTAAAATGCTGCAATAATTTACAATATTTGAAGTACTTTGGGACAAAGTATTTAGCACATTCAGTGGCTGAGTGTCATATGACTTTTT
Organism: Epiperipatus broadwayi; assembly: GCA_028023455.1. Classification (NCBI taxonomy): domain Eukaryota; kingdom Metazoa; phylum Onychophora; class Udeonychophora; order Euonychophora; family Peripatidae; genus Epiperipatus; species Epiperipatus broadwayi. Next base: position 1,054,931 of record JAQFVV010006230.1, on the reverse strand, counting down.
TTAAAAATCGAATTAAAAATAAATAAATAAATTTACTTTTAGACACAGACTATTCTTAGTTAAAATGTTAAACAAGTAAGAGAAAAACATAAATCTTCCCCATTCAACAGTTGCTTAACCTGTGAATACTATCTTTTTATTCAGTGTTCTCTTTCAGAGATGCTGGAGACATTTGTGCCCTCTAGTGGACTATTGAATGTTGTTTACCTTTTATTTTTTTTTATAATTTATATGTAATCCTTTGACTATTCAAGAAAAGTATTTAAAAGATTACTTCATGTTGTATATTATCTCTTTTTTTTCTACCTTGTAGTCTATTAACAATTGTTGCGAACAGTCTGCTTTTTGATGGTAAAACACCAGTTGACTTTCAGAGTAATTAACTACATATAAATATTAACTTATAACTAATTTTATTTATCAATCATTTTTTATATATTCTTTAACTCACTATTACCATTTTTACTTAAAGGCGTTTATATAAGTTGAGAACTACTTGTATATATATACTTACATTAAGAAATTCATAGAAAAAGAAAAAAGGTAAAATTATTTTTTAAGAATAAAGGTAATTAAAAAGTAAATGGCATTTATTTTCAGCTTTTCCTCGTATTTTAGACGAACAATAAATAAGTTGAAGATTTGTTAATTATTGTATAGGTAAAGAAATCAGTATTAAGTGCATAGAAATTTTAGTTAATTGACAATCAGTTTTAAACAATAATACAATATTAATTTTTTTTATACTATTTACAATTGTTTATGACACATTTTCTTTGAACCTTTCTCTATTTTTATTAATTTGTTTTAACGCTATTTAAAATACTCGAAAATTATTAAAATGTCTACTGACCGAATTTATAAATACAATTTTTTTTTTGTTTATTATGAATTACAAAAGTATTGTCTTTACTTAACGACACTGAAAAAAACAAAAACAAATTATAGTTATCTCTAAAAAACGATTAACTAATTTTATAAATGAATATTACGCACACACACACAAACACATTTTCATTCCATCTTTTTCTTTCTCTCCTTGACCTGTAGACTGATAAGTAACGTAGTTCTTCAGTCTTCTTTTCATCGCCAAAACTGTTTATAAATCTGTAAGGCTTTATTCTATCGTTATTCTCTAATTATTCAATTTTTTGCTGTCAAGTTTAAAGTTGTGAGTGGAGGGAATTTGACAATGGTAAATGAAAATGTAACAATTTACTCTAGATAAATACTTTGCATATAATAGAGATATATATGAGAGATAGTGACCTGGGCCAACTGATGAGTGCTGGTTCAGCACGAAATGCATTTTGGGGGTCATTTGTCTTTTATTATATCTTTATTTATATGAATTTGAAAAGAATGGGGAAGTGAGGAGGTGTTAATTATATCTACAAACATATTATTATTATTATTATTATTATTATTATTATTATTATTCGAAACTGCACTTAACGGCAATGCCAATGCCATGCCAAATCTGGGGTTCTAATTTGAAGTCGAGTTTAGAACTTTTTTTGATAAGCAAATAATTTCCCAAGCAATTTCAAGCTTTTTTCAATTAGTTTGTTCAAAGCCAACTTAGCAGACTATATAATATTGATTAATAAGCACGAACTAGCTATTTTAATTAAACAGCAAAGATTCCTGGACAATTTAAGTGATGATGTATATCTCTAAATATAAGTCATTAGAAATAGTTGGGTTTAAAAAATGACATTAAAAAATGATTGCTAATAACATGTAATACAAGTGATTAGTTGTAATACTTTTGTTGCTGTTGTTAAATTCTCTGTGGCCGCAAAATAATCAGATATTATGTACATGGTGGAAAATGCATTTACAACATATATACAGGGTGGCCATAAAATCCATATGCAATTTAAAAAAATTATAACTTTATTAGTACTTGTGATATAAAAAATCTGTAAAAAGTATTAGAAAGCTATTTAGTAACTCTTCAACCCAATAATTTAATAATTTTTCGAAACTTTAAAAAGACATCTTTTTCAGAATTATGTGACCCATGGCTTCAACTGAGGAAAAAATAAATTGTGTCCTTTGGTTGGCTGAAATGAAGTCTATTGTTGCTAAAACAAAGAAGGTTTAGAACTGAATACAGTTAAGAACCACTTCATAGGAACTCTTTTGCCAAATGGATAAAAAATTCAAAGAGACAGGCTTAATCCATGATAAGCCATGGTCTGATAGGTCACATGTCAGTGAAGAAAGTGTAGCATCTGTAGAACAATGCTTTAAGATAAGTCCAAGAAAGTCATTAAGATGAGCACCACTAGAACTGAAGATTTCAATATCCATTGTTCATAAGATTCTGCAAAAAAGACTTCACATGAAACCTTACAAAATTCAATTGCATCAAATGTTGTTAGAAGAGAACTATCATGCATGGCTAGCTTTCTGCCATCAGTTCAATGAAAAACTTGGCAATAATGATGCATTTGTGAGTAGTTTAATGTTCATTGATGTAGCAACATTTCACATTAGTGGCAAGGTCAACAGATATAATTTCTTGATTTGGGAAACTAAAAATTCAAATGAAATTGTTCAACATGAAAGAAACTCTCCTAGTTAAGGTATGGTGCACTTTGGGAAAAAAATCAAATTGTAGGGCCATTTTTTTTTTTGAAAGTTGTGTTATTAATAATGACATCTGTTTAGATATGCTGCAGAATTACTTTATTCCTCAGCTTTAACAATTAGGACTAAAAGATGATAGATTATTTCAACAAGATGGAGCTCCTTTCCATTTTTCTCTATGCATTAGACAGTTTCTAAATCAGAAATTTTCTAAGAGATAGATTGGATAGAGGTGGACCATTTTCTTGGCTTCCACATTCACCAGATTTGACTCCATTACATTTTTTTATGAGCTCATGTGAAAACAATAGTGTCCAAGCCTGATCATTAGAAGACTTGAAAACTAAAATAAATAATATGATTTAAGGCATTACTCTAAATCAATTGGCAAATGTTTTTAGAGAATTAAAAAAGCATATTACTCTTTGTATTACTAATAATAGTGGATATGTGTAAACTTAATAAAATACAATAAAACAAAAAAAAATATAGATTTTCTTATTTCCAATATATTCTACATAATTTCTCTATCACAAATACTAATAAAGTTATAATTTTTTTAATTGGCACACATATTTTATGGATACCTTGTATATATATATATATAATGATAATAAACTATTATAAACAGTCTTCCAATCTGAAGAAGTACTTTTAGTTAATTTCTTAAACCTGCCTCATCTGCCATTAAAGTAAAAAAACAAAAACAAAGCAGAAGCAAACGTCATCAATTCAAATCCCATGAATCCAGTATTTTAATGCTAGCTGCTAACATTAAAATATGGATTCATGGGATTTGAATTGATGATGTTTGCTTTTGCTTTTGTTTTTAATTTAATGGCAGCTGAGTTTAAGAAATTAAGAGAAACAACTTCTGCTGATTGAAAGACTGTTTATAATAGTTTGCTATTGTTATATTTTAGTATTTTTATTATGATTACAATTTTGTTCTAATTAATGGGCATTTTATTTATATATGGGTGCATCTGGGAAGCACAACTATATAAAATTGTTTTACAAAAGTTGAGTATATCTACAATTATACCTAATCTTGGTAAATAGTTATAATAAAAGATAAATTACATAAAATTATAAATTACATTAAATGAAATATATTCATATATATTATTCTAATTCATATAATATATACATATATAGGTATTCAATCAAACTTGTTAAAAATCCAGAAATGTTGATTTGTGGTAAATGACTCAGACTACTATAAATCTACAAACTTAGACTCATAAGATAGGTTAAAGCATCAACACATTCACGCAGTAGTAATAGTCAGAATTCTGGATTTGTATGCATTCACTGTAATCAGTTTGTAACTTGAATGTTTTTAGCATTAGTTTTTTAATATTCATATTTTAAATATATGGGATAATTTATATGTATATTAAAACATCCTATAGATAGGAAATATTTTAGTATAAGACATACTTCTAAATTATATTTAATAAATATCTATAAGGAACCAAATCTTGTGAAGCACTCCTCTAAAGTTTCTTATAAATTCTGAACTGTCATCATTTTGTGAAAAATGCCTTAGACCAATCTCTTTTACTAAACATGTATTTCATGTAATAAACAATTCAGATGAGCTAAAGATTTGAAACACTTGAACATCTACATATAAATAATCAGAATTTTTCTATTTAAATTTTTATTTAATATTCATATTTCACGAGAGAGATTGCAGTGGGCCATTTTTTATAAGGTGACTTGAATTTAAAAGACAGTTTAGAAGACCATTGGTTGGGTGTTTGAAAATAGATATAAATCATTACCACCTATTATAATACATGAATATTAGAAAATTGATGAATTTAATTCTTGATATATATATATAAAACAAGTTATAAATTTCGTAACTTGCTCATAGCTTGCATTTTATGATCACTAGATGGGACTTTACCAATAGCCCACTAACAAGCTTTGTTTACATAAATGCTGAGAGAGATAGAATTCAATATCTCTTTCATTGTCTCCAACCTTTAAACCATGGTTTCAAGTGAGTTGGCTCATGTCAGTAAAGGGTAGGAAGACTACAAACTAGATCTAAATACCAACTCTACAATCAGCATTTATGAATCACGTTTATATATATATAGTACTAAAAACATTCAAAATTCACAATAGAACTGGTTGTAAACAAAATATATAATCAAAAAATCCTAGCTCTTGTTTCTGTGTGAATATTCAGACATTTCAAATCTTTGCTTACCTGATGAGTATAGGTTTTTATGTGAATTACATGTTTAGTGATAGAGATTGCTCTGTAATATTTTTCTTAAGACGATAATTTCTGGATTTCTAATCAATTGTGGATGATTGTGGCAAATCTATATGATTTGATAGTTTCTGGATTTCTAATCAATTTTGGATGGTTGTGGCAAATCTATATGATTTGATAGGTTATAGATATCTAAGAAGTATATCCACTTTTCAATTAAATACACACTCGCGCACATACAGGCACGCACAAATATATTTAGCAATTAATTACAGTCAACTTTACTTTCACATTTTAAATATAAGTTTGCAAGCATTGGAAAAACTTCTCAATGTATTTAGATTAATCAAGTCTTTTTAATTAAATCAAGAAAAACGATTATAACTTTCCAAATTCATGAATAGAAAAGGATGAATGTTTAAAAATAATGATTAGTACTCTTGGATGTAAAAGATAATTTAAGTACGGTGTATTTAATTTAAATCTGTGCCTAATTTTAAGTAAAGTATTGATGGATTTAATATTTGATATATGTTTAAAGACATTTAAAATTCACAATAAAATTGGCAATGATTCCAGTGTTTGCTGTAAATAATCGTTGTTGTAAGGGCTTGTAAAAATACACACTTTCAGATTAAGATTGTATAACATATTTAAGTAGAATGTTTTTAACCAAAGGCAAAACTCTCCATACAGTAGTGCCACCCTGTGCTAAACAGAGTAATCAATGGATGCCAGGAGGCTTGTGCATAAAATCCCTATCTAGTGCCTACTCATCCAATATCCCAAGACTAATTTCTGGCTTGTGGCCATCATCAGTGAGGAGCCTTGGATCTGAGAGCAATGCACCTAGATCTTAGGATCTAATGCAACCCTCTAGCAGCCACCTTTTAACTCTACTTTACTACAAAACTATGAGAATGAAATTGAAAACACAAAAATATTTTCAATCTAAGCTGCTAGAGGGTTGCATTAGATCCTAAGATCTAGGTGCAGTGCTCTCAGATCCAAGGATCCTCACTGATGATGGCCACAAACCAGAAACTAGTCTGGAGATATTGGATGAGTAGGCACTAGATAGGGATTTTATGCACAAGCCTTCTGGCATCCATTGATTACTCTGTTTAGCACAGGGTGGCACTACTGTATGGAGAGTTTTGACTTTGTTTACAACAATTTATGTGCTAGTATGAGATGTGATAATGTGATGTTTAGAATGTTTTTATGGTTTAAAATCAAGCACATCAGTCTACCAATTTCATGATTAGGTGAAACATGACTATATTCCAAGCAGTTTAGGATTTTTTCAAAGGCAGCTGACCTTTATCAATCTAACTAGCTTTCCATTTATTGGTTGGTAAAAAATATCTAGAGAATACAATTTTTAAAAAAGAAAAAATGTAAACAATAACCATCCAATCACACATTCGACTAAACTGATGAACATCATCTTTTTATTTGGTTTTTATAGAGAGAGATGATTGAGAAACCTTTGCTTAGCAATGGTTTATGAATAGGTTTAATAGCTCACACACATTAGTGATAATAATGAATGATAATTATGACTGAAATTGAATTTTCTAGTGCTTGCCAATATTTTACTGGCATTAGAGCCATATAAATACTGTATATATGCTTATTACAGAGCATCTGAGTACCAGATGTAACGAATAATATATTATTAAGCTTTACATTTTTTAAAAATGTACTGCATTTACATTTCAGTTCACATAGTTTAATGTTTAATTATATTTATTGATACAATTTCTTGATCACTAATACAACAAATAATAGATTTTATTAATTTTCTCAGAAATGATATTAGAAAGTAAAAACATATAGAAAATTTTTCTGCAAGAGTGGTCATTTAAAAAAAAAAATCAAATAATTAAAAATATTATTAAAGAATTAAAGCACCATAAGTCTTTCTCTGTTTACTTTCAACATCTGTTGTAACAATAATTCACTCTGTTTATTCTACTTTAAAGAGTGAAGTTTCTTATAATTAAAGTGAAATTGAAATACAGTAATTAAAATATGTAGTTACTGATCTACTGTCAGATCTTTTGACAAACATGTTGTTTTGGATGCTGATATGTAAATCACATTACTCATGTAGCTTGGCACATGTCTGTATATAAGTAATAAAAATACTCGCGCTCACACATATATATATATATATGGATCTGTATCATGTATATAATACACTGCAGGAACAAAATGTCTGCAAAACTCCCAAGACGAATAGTGAAGAAGTCATTATCCCAGCAGACTTGCTAACCGTTAGGCGAGGAATGGTGATTTATGATTCCTCATCTCCCCTGCTATTTTATTCTCTAAGAATGGTAAGATATAATTGAATGGTTAGGGATTTACATATAGGCTATCTGATTAAAAAAGGAAAATATTTGAATTACCCACATTAGGATTGAACTCAGATTATGGAATATGCATATATATAAAACAATAGTGAAGTGAAATCAATTACAATATTTTTTTTAATATTTTATATTTATTATATAGAAGTTTTATTAATTTTTATAAAATTTAGATTTCAAAAATTAAAATACTCGTCTTGCATTGGTGGTCGAGAGGTCAGCGCAACTGCCTTGCACTAGCAGGCAGTTGCCTGGGTTGCGGGTTCGCGTCCCGGCCGATGCTATGACACTTAAACAAAAAAAATACTTTGTAAGTTCAGTAATTAGTGATATTTTGCTTTTACTTTCATTAATTAATTAATTCTTACATTTACATTTATCAAATTCACAATCTAGAATTACATTGTATATAAAGTTTTAATAATTTATTTTTGATGTTTAAAATAAAATATTTCCTCAAAAAGAGAGTGAAAGCCATCCTATACAAGTGAACTTCAGAAAGAGAGGGGGGGAAACAAATATTATATATATCAAAAACAACATTTCAATTGTAAATAAAAACTCATTAAAACAAACCCACCACCACCAAAAATAATTATTCCCTGAGGGAATTTATTTTTATTTTTGATTGAATATGATTGGTTAATTCTTCCATCCGAATCACAATACCTTTATATACGAAAACATCTTATGAAATTCCTGTAATAAATGCAAACGGTACTTAAGAAATAGGAAAAGACAGTCAAAGGTAATTTTTTTTTTTTTTGCTATTGTAAAAAAAAAAATGTTAGAATTTTTAACTTCATCAATTATGAATAGTGATAAATATTTGAGATAAGATTTTACTTTTACTTATTTTGGATCTAAATAATTTTCGAAAGTTTGAATAAATGAGTTGAGAATTAAAATATTTTATTATATTTGTAAAACATATTTTAGGTATACATTTATAAAAATATATACAATGTTTGTCACCTTCTAAATACAATTTATTTTAGCATCTCTATAAATTTTAGTAAATCCATTTTAAATAATTAAAAATGCATGCTTATATTTAGGAAAATGTATATAATCGAAACAAGTTTATTGACTTTAATGAATCTTTTGCATTGGACAAAATATATATACTGTAGTAAATGAAAAGTAACACCAACATACATTCACTGCAGACACACACACATTTATTAATACTGATCAACATCAATAGTGAATAGCTATAACTTTATCTTATTTTGGAGAACTAGTATGGAGAGTAAAAAGAGTTTAAATATATATAGAAGTGAGCAATATTGACTGCAAGTTAATTTATGATAATAGCAAGAAAAGTAGTTTACTGTTTAAGGCTTGAGTATGATCATTGTCAACAAAAACTCGATTTTACAATATGCAAATAATAGATTATTTAGAAAAAAACTTGTTTTCAGATGGTAGGGTAACTATCTGCCACGATCCATTTATATGAATTCGAATATGGGCTGTGGAAACTTGAATTATTTTTTTCAGGTTTCAATCAAACTTAGATTTTCCCTTTTCCAATAAATCTTTTGTAACCACCCCGAACAACTGTACAATATTGGTTAGTTAATAGGTATTTCCTTTAGTTAGAGGGTAAAACAAGAGATTAAAACTGCCCAAATCTTTATTGTTCTACATTTGGCAATCCTTGAGAATAATAATTTCTTAGCAATTGCTAAGAAAAACTGTTAGAGAAATCTTCATCATACAACGAACTATTTAAAACCTCTTACTTATCCTCATTTGCTTATTTTATGTTATATAATTCATTTTTCATAAAACGTGAAGCATAAAAATACATCATTTACTAAAGAACTAATTAACCGCTAAAACTTTACACACCCATGAACGCGTTTAACCACATTGCATGCATTTTGATAATTTCTTTAAATGTAAGATTTCATAATTGATTATATAAGCTTTTTACCTTATATATATATAAAGGATATATACTATGGGGAGACCAAGGGCACTGTACATAATAGAGCTGCTTAGCACATGTATACATACAGAAGAGCAAAAAAGAATAACGATAACATCTCAATATTTTTTGAACATGAGAAGCAGGCTGGTCATGGGTTCGAGCCCTCCAACCCTAAAGTGGTGTGCGCTGAGGCTAACGATTGTAAAAGGAAGATTAGAGAGGCGTATTTTATCGTCAATGATAACAACGCGATCAATAGACGCGACACGTGTTTTGCTATTTCGTGAAAATAGACAAGTTGATTTACATACGCATTTACATACATTATCATTTTTCAATATCACAGCAATGATTTGAAAATCTATTTTGGCCATGAATATGAGGGCCAAAACCTCTAAAGTACTAGGCCTGATTAATTTATTTTACTTTAATTGTTTTTGTTACCACTAATAGCTTCTTCACCCAGCGTATTAAAGCGTTCTATATACTATATCAAGGATTGCTTACTGTTAAAATATTTTGTTGGATCACAACAACCATTGTTCAACTGGAACATAGAGGTCATTCAAGGCTATATATATGTAAGCTTAAGTCTCAATTGATTTTTTTAAAATATATATATAGCAATATTTTTTTATTATACAAAATGTCTATATACAACAGGATGACTTTGGTTTAAATCCCAACAGATAAAACTAAAAAAAAAAAAAATCTCTAGATTCCAATAAAGTTTAAGATTTTTTTTTTTACAGGTAGTCAGCTCATTGCTAAATCAGCTGCTTGATACATTTTTTTGCACATAAACTTTTAAGTAGCTCAGACAAAATTAAAATGTTAAGCATTAAAAAAAATTGCTAATATTTGTAGTTTCAAGACCCTAATTTCTAGACTTCATCTGATTTTTTATTTAAAATTTAAGTTTTAAGAAGATATAAATACATCAATACGCGCTAACAAAAGAGAAAGAAGAACATTTTAAAAGCACAAGATCTTAAGTTGTATTGCTAAAATATCCTTGGAATAAACAAACTATATGACTATAGTTTAAAAAAATAAAAATGAAACCATTCCTAAAGATCACAGGAATTGGCTTTTTGCTCAGAATCAGCTATCATCTGTGTCTTTATCAACATATTCAGTGGTTTATTCATTATTTCTATAATAGAGGCCATCCATTTTGGTTCTAGTCTTTTTCTCCAATATCCCTTACTAACATTCTATACGTTTTTCAATTAGATTTTTTTCATAATCTGATAAAATAAGAGAAATTTAATATCATTATTTAGGCTTCAAGTGAAAAATCTGTCTATTTTATTTGAAAATTATTTTTGCTCCAAGAACCAGCTTTGAAAATGGTTGATGTGAGCTAACTGAGATGTTGGCATGATACTAATGTTATCAACAAACAAACGTTTATACTGACAAATCCAAAAAATTTACAATTTTTAAGGTGAAAATCTTGCTTTAATATATATTTATCAAATTAAATTTTCTCTTGGATATATTATATATCAGTCCTAAGCGATTGAGAAATTTTTATCTAAACAATTAAAGAATCCTGTTTAAAGTTTTTTTAACAAATTCCCATTTGTAAACATAGAAATCCTCTAGCAGAAATAGGCCGACAATGTTTCAATAAAATCTTTTTTATCTTTTTCAAGGCAGTGATGTCTTGAAGGACTGATGTGTCTCAAGTAAAATAAATAATGTCTTTTTTTTTTTTTTTACATAGTTTCCTTATTACTTGAATCACAACAGTTCTTCAAGACACCATACCTTTGTCAAAGATTATTGTCATTTCACCGAAATCTTGGCAACCTATTTCTGTGGAGAGGATTTCTATATCTAAGGACAGAAACACAGGATCTTTTTATTGCTAAAAAGAATTTCTCAATGCAACTGATACATCTTCTCTTTTTTTTAAAATTTTTTTTTTTTAATCATAAAAGTCTCTATTATAATATATTAAATTATTAACATTTTTTTTTTTAAAAAAAAGTCAAAATTTTATAAAAAGGATAAAGGTGATATAATAAATTATATATAAATAACTTTATTGAAATACATATGTAAGAATGATACAATTGTAAATAAAATAAAAGTAATCCATGTTGCTCAGGCAACCAGATGGTCTGATGTGCTACTGGTGTTGTTTAATCTAGCTTAATCAGGCTCCATGTGTTGTCAAATAAAACTCTGGATGAGATGATACTGTCCTTATGGTGAAATTCCTTCAACTTAGAAATGAATATGTCTTCAGGCTTGGGATGAGGAATGGTGAACTTGTTTCAATATCTGGCCATCCAGGTGGTATAACTGATGAAGGTTGAAAATCTTGAGATGACATAATCCCTAAACAGGAAGCAGCTCCTGATATCTAATATTTTGTTCAGGGAAATGTGACAGTTGTGAGAAATTAATGTTCTGATTTTGTCATATGCTGGGCAATCATTTATCATGTGGTCAAAGGTTTCAGAGGTTCTGTGGCAGTTGTGACATGTAGATCTATGTTCTTGAAGAATCTCCTGTAGTGCAGGAACCAGATCATCTGGAGTGAATCCAGGTTGATTTTCACTAAAATCTTGTATTTCAAAAAATAAAAGATATCACATTCTATATATATATATATATATATGAGCATAAAATCATAAAAACAGTAAAGTCATACAATTCTGATTTATATATTTAAAAATATGTTTTTTTAATTAAAAAACTTTTCCATACTGTCCACTATAACTTTGTATAGTATCAATTAGTAATGAATCTCTTGATTAATGGATCTTGTTATTAATGAAAAAAATAAATTGTAAACTATGTCTATACTGTATATTCAACATTAATTTTAAAAACCCTCATAAATTATCACAATCTTTTGTATTCTTTATTAAACAGATAACTCTAAATGAGTGTAATCTTTTTTTTTTTTTATGATTTAGGATTTCATAATTAATGTTGGTAAAAGATTACATTAAATGTTTAATGCAGTAATAGCAGTTTCAACTTATCTCACATATATTTAAATGAAGAATATTAATTATGTTACTTGACCACTAAAGAGCTCTGATTTTCTGAAAATAGCATAAGCAAATGTTTGCATTGAAATCTGGAATTACTTTGTTTGATTTATCTTCTTACAGATATTAAGAGAAATCTAGCCTAATATATTTCAATCTAATATTATTTCAAGAATAAAAATTAAAAGCACTCTTAAATCACAGCTCATCCATATTGTAATGCCTAAGAATTTCATCTGATGCTATTTCACAATGCAGATTGGAGAGCTTCACTATACCCAATCAAAATTTAGATACGTTTAAAAAGACCACATTTCATCTATTTATATTTCATAAATGCAATTTTTTACACCATTACAATTTCAAGAATTCTGTGATGAAACAGAAATGATGCCCTAAATATGGATGATGAAAATGAAGCCGTACTACAGCAATTCTTTAACCACTGCTTATTAAATATTTAAATTAAAAATGTCTAATTTGATTTCAGTGTTTTTTTATTCTTAGTTTTACTTATTCAAAATCTTTAAGTTGTTTTTTACAGCTAGGTTTTATTATTATTACATTAGAATCATATATAAATAAAGGAGTTTTGGGGTTTACACCATGTGTTATTTTTGCTTACTTCCTGACGTTTTGACAAACCGCCATTGACAAAGTTAGCTTTTTTAAAAAAAGCCGTTAGATTTCAAATAGTAACAACATTGAGAGTGAAGTAAAGAATGGGATTGAGGTGAAGTAGTTGAGCATTCAGAATATGTGATTAACAAAATGTTTATTTTCTTCAGTTTTACCATTAATTGTTTTCAAGTTTATATTATTTATTTACATCATATAACCATGAAAACTTTAAATATGATATATTATGAGTACTTTTATAAATTTATTTTAGTTAAAATTAACTAATTGGAGTTAAAAATAAATAAATTAGAAATGTAAATATAATACATTGTTTTTTCAAAGCAAGCTCACCGATTAAATTTCTTAGACATTAATTAATATAAGGATTTATATCATATTTTTTGGGAAATCATTTTTCATTATTTTGAATTTGATATCTTTGTCATCTTTATATTCTTTTTTAAAATCTTTAAAAATATAAAACAACTAAACAAATATAATGGGTTTTGAATAAAATGTTTTAAAATATAAACCTTATAAAACTAATATAAAATTAATGTTTGAAATCTATCTTATAAGTTGGTTACCAATCATAATAAAGAATCTTATCACATAGTGGTTACACCATTAATTTGGACTAAGTAAAATTTGAAAAATTTTCAAATTTAAAACAAGATTAAGATCCCCCCCCCCAATCTGGCATATCTAGATATCCAATATTGGTCAGTTAATGGAAGTCGAAACATTTTTTGTCTAAAGAGTAAAAGAAGAATTTAAAAAAATGCACAAGATCTTACCCACAAGTAATTGACTTACATTTTTCTTTATAGTTTCTCTATTTAGAGCTAGTGAAGAGACTTTTGCTCTAAGATACGTCAATTTCAATATTTTGTTTTCTTTTATCAAGTCATTAAAATGTGATTTAGGATTATAAAACCGCGACTTAAGTTTCATTAACTATAATAAAAGGCAAACAATCTCTATACATAATCCACATACATACACATATAAATGTATATTGTACATTGTTTGAATTATATAACATTATTAGATGCTAAGAAAAACAGAAATATATTTGTTGGTAAAAAATGATTTGGCATTAATGATGCAAAAATTTTTACTTTTGATTTGTGATGTGTGAGATAGTTCTTAATTATATATACTGTATACACATTTTGGAAATACTATATTATTTATTTCAGAGTTTAAAAGATATTAAAAATCTAATTTCACTAAAAAGATTGTGAAGTAGAAACAGCAATACAGGAAAATTAAACAAATGTTACTAATAATCTTAAAAATAACACTGTGTTCATTAAGCATAAGAAATAATTGCATATTATTCTTGAACTCGAATTTTCAAGATCCTTACATCTATTCAATCTTTCTTATACAACTGATACATATTATTACGTACATAAAAGATCTCCAATATATGTATTTTGTGCTGAACTAGCATTCATCAGTTGGTACAGATCACCAACTGATGAGTGCTGATTTAGCACAAAATACATATATCTGGAGATCATTTATCTTTTTCATATGTATGTGGTCATGAATATCAGTTGTATAAGATAAATTGATTAGTTGTGGGAACTTGAAAGTTTGAGTTCAAGTCCTTTATAATTACATTATGTTTAGTATAGATAATATACATATATTTAAATATATTATTATTTATTAAATTGATAGTAAATACTGCTTAGTTTAGTATGTGGTAGAGCAACAGGCTTTGAAGTGGAGGTCCATAAATTTTGGCCCAGATCTATCATTTCTGGTGCTTTATCTTATGACATTTTGAGCTCTAAAGCCATTGAATTATTATTTAATTAATACTAATATTGGTTTAAAATTAAAATGTAAATCGCTATTTATATTAGTGCATTTATCGTTTATAATGCAATGCATTTAGTAAAAACATGGTTTGTAATATTTTTCATGCATTGAAATAAATATGGCATATAATAATGTATTTTAACGATGTAAATGGCCCATTTAAATTTATGATGTAGCTCTAAAATTTAATTGCTATAATAAATTGCATTTAGTATGCAAACTATTGCAGACTATCACTCAATAATAATGAAGTTTATTATTTATTAATTACCTGGTTATAATTTTTTATCGCCTAATTATTCAAACTGGTTTAGGCAGAGAAATGATCGTATATAAAAATGATGGTTGATACTACTATTTAGGCAGTAATTGAGCTGCAATACAGCTGACAAGGCAGGATTTACTATCAAAGTTATGGTACTTCAATATTTGGATCTTACTTTTATAATTAATAAATGACTTGTATATGTACATCATCAATTGAACATTATACACTAATATATATATGCGTGTGTATGTTTGTGTGGATTAAAAAAATAAAAATTAAAAAGGATTTCTGTTTGATGTTTTCATAAGATCACGAAATAAAAATTACAACTGATTTATTTTAAATTTAATATTAAATATTTTCTTTCTATAAAATAAGATGCCCATTTAATTCTAATTCTAATAAGAAAAACTGATCATTTCCAAAATTTAATAAGTATATTTTTAAATCAAGTGTTTCATTTTAATTAAAATATTAAGAAGGCAAAAATGTCTACTACATTTGAAGGCAAATATATTAATTAGTTATTTTGAAAAACAAATCCAATCAAACCATATTAAGTAATTTAGATTGCGCTTTACGCAAAAAAGTGAAGATCTCAAATCTTATTAAAAAATTATATGGCTAAACTTCAGTTAAAAGTAGGCTATGATTATGGAGACTCAAGTTCTTTGAAAGCGCTTAGCCATATAACTTTTTAATAAGATTGAGACAAGCTTCACTTTTTTGCGTAAAGCGCAATCTAAATTACTTACTACTCAAAGGTGAAGTAGAAAACTAGTATTTTATTTCAAATCATATTAAATGTATTTTTTAAAAAACATAAATTTATAAAAGTTAGAATAAAATAAATTATTTTATTTATAATTAATGTTAAAGGTAGAGTGAGAATATGAGTTGGGATTAATTTAGAAATAGTAAGCTAGTGGTCAAATAGTATTACATTTTGAATGTGTCATTGGAACAAAGTCATGGAATATTAAAAAATCTGAAAGAATGAACTGGCTACTTGATTTTTGAAGGATAGTCTAGGAATATCCTGATTATATTGGAGAAAGAATCACTGAAGACCTGTTAGTTAAAAATCTGCATTGTCGATTATTTATGGTAGAAAATTATTGAATTTATATTAAATATAGGGGATTTGAACTCAGACTTTCAAGCACCTTTCAAGTATCCATACTATCTCATACCATTGATACACATGACCACATACATGTAGAAAAGATAAATAATCACCAATAAACGTATTTCATGCTAAACCAGCACTAATCAGTTGGTCCAGATTATCATCCCCCCACCCACACACACACACACATATATATATATAATCAGTGCTCAGTTTATATTAAGATAGCAAATTTTCATACTTTAATGGACAGGTTTGAATCAATTCCTGATAGCAAATCTTCATACTTTAATTGACAGGCTTGAATCCACTCCAGGTTGGAGTGGATTCAAGCCTGTCGATTAAAGTATGAAGATTTGCTATTTTAATATAAACCGAGCACTGATTATATATATATATATATGTGTGTGTGTTGGAGATGATAATCTGGACCAACTGATGAGTGCTGGTTTAGCATAAATTACGTTTATTGGTGATTATTTATCTTTTCTACATGTATGTAGTCATGTGTATCAGTGGTATGAGAGTATGGATAGTTGAAGGTGCTTGAAAGTCTGAGTTCAAATCCCCTGTATTTACAATTAGGCTCCAGGTATGTGAAGAGTGCCTATATTTGAATTTATATTAATAAATAACTAAATTAAGCTAAAATTAAATGTAACAATCTACGATATCAGAAGCAAATAAATATATCTATAAATATATATTTGAATTTCATAAAGAGGATATTTTATATATTTTTTCCAAATAAATCTATCATAATATTTATAGCTATAATAAAATTTCATCTGCCATTGTAATATTAAGACAGAAAAATATTTAATTTCCAATAATTATCTCAAAGTTTTAATGTTTTTTTAGTATATATCTTTGTTCATTGAGTATATACTTACAATCAACATATATATATAAACAAACAAAAGTAACATATATACATACACAATATTATGTTAAAAACTTTAGGAGTATATATATGTAAAAAAAAAAAATACATTTTATGCTTGTATACAGAGAAAATCAGTTGGAGAGAAATCATTTTGTTTTTCAATTACTTGAAAGACAAATGTAAAAAAAAAGGAGAAAGTATTATAAACTAATTATATGCAAATTCCATCTTGCTTATAATAACTCTGTCAGAATTATTGTCGTATCAGAAGTATAAATTTATTGTCTGTGTATTTATTTACTAAGTAATTATATTTTGTGAATCAAAAACGCTAAATTACTATTAATTTCTTTATCATAGTTTATGTTTGTTAATTACTTTTTATGGATCTCTGTTGATTATTGAACATTATCTTTTGTCTTATTTGAGATTAGCTCCAAACATATGTACAAAAGGGGACAGTTAAGAGATTGATAGACACAGTGAATAATTTATATTATTCAAAGAGGAGTGGATATTCTCCTCAGGTCCTGAGTAATAACTGAAACTCTTAAAACATTACTAGATTAATAATGTATAATTATTTCATAAAAAACATATATATATATATATAGTTTGTCATTTACTTGTAGGAATTTAGCTATATAGAAACACATTCTTTTCTTTGCTTTTATTCTGATTGTTAAATTAGTAATTTATTCATTTTTTGGATGTGCATTATCATTGCCATTGGCACTGCCACCAGTGTATTTCTTAACCATATTGTTTTCCATTATGCATAAGTCATGCATCAACATCTGGCTTTATATATATTCACTAATATCTTTTATTCCATTACAATTTATACATACAAATAGATTACTAGGTTAAAACAAATTTCATGAAAAATTGTTACATTAAAAAAACAATATTATGAATTACTAGAGTAAAATGGAGGATAGAGAAAATTAAAAAAAGAGAATAAGATCTGATGAAGACTGCATGGTACAGTTGAAACGGTTGTATTCTCATCCTTGGTGTTCACCTAGAGATGGCATTAATGCTAATCAAAAACATATACATATAACGATTCCGGGCCCAACCTAAATGATCGATTTGATCTAAAAAGATCTGATTTCTTACATTTATAATAAAATATTCTACTAACTAATACTATTATATGATGTTAGTTTTTTCATTTTTTTCGTAAATGTTTATTAATCTTATCTTGTTTTTGAGTTTGTGTGTGTGTGTGTCTTTTTAAAGTTACGGTGTTTTTTTAACTTTTTTTTTTTTTTTGGACTTTATGTGTGTCTTTTTAAAGTTACGGGTTTTTTTTTTGCAAGAGTAAATCAATACTTTTATTCAAAAGCAAGAGTAATAAGTAAATGTTTATTAATCTTATCTTGTTTTTGAATTTGTGTTTGTGTCTTTAAAGTTACAGGACTTTTTTCTAATATTTTTTTGGGGGGACTTTATGTGTGTCTTTTTAAAGTTACGGTACTTTTTTTTTTTTTGCAAGAGTAAATCAATCATTTGATTCAAAAGCAAGACATAATAAGTCAATGTTTATTAATCTTAGATTGTTTTTGAGTTTGTGTGTGTGTCTTTAAAGTTACGGGGCTTTTTCTCATTTTTTTTTTTTGGGACTTTATGTATGTCTTTTTTTAGTTACGGTATTTTTGGTCAAGAGTAAAAATCAATTATTTTTATTAAAAAAGCAAGACGTAATTCTAAATCTATCAAAAGTAACGTCATTTATATACTACAATTTAGAATTGATACCCGACTACTATTAGTAAGGACCGTCATTGAAAGATTCAATTGAAAAATGATACCCGACTAATTTCCGTTTTCTTTTTTTTTTGGGGGGGGGGGCAGTAATGAATCAGAAAGTGGGTTGTTTTTGTTAACTCTGTCTATATAAAAAGGGTACCGTTATTGAAATACTAAATTTAAAAATGATAGCCGACTAATTTGCGTTTCTTTTGACAGTAATTAATCAGAAAGTGGGTTTCTTTTTTTTTTTTTTTTGGGGGGGGGGGTAAATCTTGTGTATATATATATAAAAAAAATACCGTAATTCAAATACTCCATTGAAAAAAACCAAACCCCGTTGAATTTGCTTTCTTTTTTTTCTTTTTTTTAAGACAGTAATTAATCAGGAAGTGGGTTGTTTTTGTTAGTGTGTAGATATAAAAACTAATCTTATTTTGAAATAATAAATGTAACAAAAATAATAATAATACCCGACTAATTTTCTTTTTTGGACAAGTAATTCCTAATAATTAGACACTGGGTTGTTTTTGTTTGTGCGTATATAATATACAGTATAGCAAAAGTAACTGGTCACGACGAATTCTCGCGAAAACGGTACTTTTCGTGTGATCCTTAATTTTTTTCCCCTTTCGCACCCTTAAAAGCAATTTTTGAGGGTTACCCATTCGTAATGGAATCTTCAGGACATTATTACTAAACTTACAACAGTAAAGTAAGTTACAACACTTTAAAAAAAATAGACGTCTTATCAAATTTTAAAAAACTACGACTGCTTCAAATACACACACTCTCACATGAAGCTACAGAGAAAATAGATATTCTACTATTACGAGAAAATGCTGAACAAAATCGACTACTACAGCAGCTGATCAAGGCATTTCTTTCTCTTTGCTTTTAGCATAGAAAAAAAAGCCATAACCGGCAGCCGTCAGGAACTCTTTCTGTGTTTTATCATAGAAAGAAGTCTCACTTGTGTTGGGTTCTGTCGCCAACACCGCCTCCATCCAACATAACGTGAGGACTTTTCTGCATTTATAATGTAGATAATTTCCTCTTTTGTTGGGTGAAGGCCGGTGAAATGGTATATTTCTAGGAATTTACCTAGAAATAGTGACATCTTGAGGCGAACACCAAGGATGAGAAAACATCCATTGAAACGGTAATCAATAATAAAAGTTTTTTTGCTGAAAAGTTGAAAAGTGTAAAATTGTTGAAATTCAATATTAGAATTGATAGATGAAATATAAAATCAGTAAACAAACTTGAAAATGTAGATTCTATTATTCTAAATAAAAAAAGAATTATTTTTTTTAGATCTGGGTAAACAAGATAGGTGATATAAAGTGAAAAATAAAGGTAATGTTTAATTTTTATGTAATGGTTTCAATCGTAGATTGAATAAAAAAATAGATGTACATCCCAATAAGCAAATATGATTAAGGAAATAACAATAATACATTAAAAATTATAAAGAAATAAAAAAGGTAAGGAAAAGGAATTCTAATTTGTTGTGCAATAATAACAGAAAATTGGAATGCTATGATTGATCAAAAGAGTTTATGGTTTACAGATAAATGAAAAAGGCAAACAACCATAAACAAATCATGTTGATAATAATAACAATAATAACAACAACAACACACAATTTAAAAATTACAAAATATTTATAGATGGAAATTTTATCATTTATAGATTTCAATTAGATAATGTATTAAAGTTCCAGATTTAGAATAACATTAAGAAAGCATAATCTTATTATGAAACTAACTTAGATTTAGCTTTCAATTTAGTATTGTAATAGTAAAACTAAACTGAATAGAAAGTTTAAAGATATAAAAAGATGGAAGCCATAGAAAAAGAGGTAGTTTTAGAAAAAAAAAATTTTCAAATGTAATTTGGAAAATAATCAAAACAAATTGAAAATTAATTTTAAAATTCTGTAAGAAGACTAAATAAGGAAAAAAAAAAGACTGAGAGAGAACACTACTTAATAAGTTGATAGAAAAAAAAAAGTTAAATAAAAATACTAAATGAAAAAAAATGGTTAATTTAAAAATTTGATAACTAAACTAGCCAAGTATGGCTTGAAGAACAATGATTAAGAAAAATTTCAAAAGAAGAGAAGATTGATTTAATTTAGTAGAATGAAATAGTATAGGTGGAAAAACAAGATCACAGAAATAAAATAAGAGTAGAACAAAAAATGAAAGTTATTACCAAAATGAAAAGATGCATTAAAAATAAAAAGAACATGTGAGTGATCATAATAATAGTTCTTTTCATTCTATTTTAGAGTCATCTACTATAAATTTAAGTAATCAATGGAAATTAAATAGTATATGATGTTGTTGTTCATAATATATTGATGACTTGTATGACAAAATTAAATTCTCACCTGTGTGCATAAGAAAAAGTGAGATTGATACGGATTATATTTTTTATATAATAATAAAAATAATATTTACTGAGGCTATAACCTCGATAATATGCGTGTAAAATGCGATGGTAGGGACCTCTATAGGTGTTTTAACGACAAGCTTACGCTATGGAAGAAAAGAGGGAATAAAGGTCCCTACTATCGCATTTTACACGCATATTATCGAGATTATAGCCTCAGTAAATATTACTTATGAAATCAATGTGCGCTTAATAAATTTATAATAATAAAAGATAAAGTTATAAAAGCTTAGCTTAAACTAAAAAGAAAATTAGCAAAAAAAAAAAAAAGAGAGAGAATCAATGACATTCTAATCGAATTATAAAAGTGTTTAGGAAAACAGTTTTTTTAAAAAAATAAGTGTTCGTAATTCAGGAAAATAATTAATAGATATTTTTTTTTAACAATTGTAATTTATTAGAGGGGAAAAATAATGCAGGAAAATGTGAAGATTTTAGATCAGTAAGTTTAATGCATATACTGAGAATAGTAGGATAAGTTAGATGAACATTTTAAGATTGAATTTAGAGAGAATAAAAAATAACATACTTTCTTGGAGTAATAAAGACTATATTGTTACGTATAAATTCTCTTTCTAAAGTAAGATAAAGATAACCAGGTATATAAATATTATAACTAAGCATTATTTGTCATTTCTTTACATCCAATATATAGTATATATGTTTGTTATGCAAGCTAATATACTTACTTGCGTTCAAATTCCCTTTAATAACAGTTTATTATAACAAAGTTAATCTTAGGAGAGATAAGACCATTGGATAAGATTGTAGGTGATATAATTGTCCTTGGTCATATTAGAAATAAACTTACTAAATTTTAGGCAGGAATAAAATTTATAGAAAGTTTGGAAGTAGTGTAAATACTTCTAAATCTAAAATATAATAAAAATAGAAGTAATTAGGAATGAACTTAAACTTTACTGTTTATGTATTTTATAAAATGCTTAATTAATGATAGTAACAAATATATTATGGTGGTCGAGTAAAGATAGATTTAAAAATTGCTTGTTAAATATTTTATTTGGATGTAGTTTATATGAAACAGGCTTGTTTGATTAAAAAAAAAAAAAGGGATTTGGAAGATGGAAAGATGTGTTAAAGTAAGCCATGAAACATAAAAAAATATATAATATATTGAAAGTTTTAATAAATAATCCATAGTATTAATCTAGATAATTTTCAATTATGCTGTAATCACTGGCATTGCAAAAGTGAAAACATGTTTTCTAGTATGATTATTTTTATTTGTGTGATTCAACATCATTTAGTAATAATGTTTTTATTTGGTTTATAAATTGTCAGATAAGTAAATATAAAACATCACATGATCACTATTTCTTATGCTTGCCACAAGTCAGAAACTAGTCTGGGTATATTGGATGAGTAGGCACTAGATGGGGATTTTATGCACAAGCCTTTCTGGCATCCATTGATTACTCTGTCTTGCTTTGAGTGGCACTACTGTATGGAGAGAGTTTTGCCTATTTTAATAAGTAAATTTATTTTAACTAGGTGACATGATTTCACTTTGCAATGCCAATTTGCAATTGATTGACTGTCTGGCCACATCATAGATGAAATTTATCTAGATTAATACACAAAAAGTTTCACTAACAGTTACATCAATAAACTTTCAGTATTTACATCTATAAGTAGATAAAAATCTTCTAATAATATAAAAGATGACTGATAATTAAAAAATATTTAACTATGCATATTTGAAGATTAAACAAAAAACAGAAAGTTTGCAGGTTTGAGATCATGTACAGAATCTACTTTGGGGAAGATAACTATGTTTGATGGCAATATAAACATTTTTAGTTGGAAGGAAAGGTAACAAAAGATTCCATAAAAATCCCAGCAACTAGAGCAGTCTTGTGAATAAAATCTACTCCTCTAATAGTAAAAGTTAATGAAAGATTTTGCCTTGAAATGAACCATTTTATGTTGTTAGTTTATTTTTATTCTAAAAGATAAATTATGGTTTAATGACCATATGACTAAAACAACTCTTCCATCAGTATTTTTTTCTTTACAGAGCTTAAAACGTTCATCTGATCAATCTGGATTGACTGCTAGCTTTACCCTTCAGATAATAATAATTATACGAAATACTAGATAAGTTTGTTTACAGGAAGCTCTGTGGGGGAAAAAATTCCAAACTATTTGTATACTAAAATAATATACATAGCTCATCTGATTTACAACTGAATCCCAGTTATAGGCATAATAGGTGAATTTACTAACCACTTATTTGCTCTTCTATTTTTTATTACATATGTATATAAAACTTTGGTGTGTGCTTGCTCTTACAATTAAAAGATTTTTAAGAAATGCAACAAAAATAATTTACTTCTTCACTTAATTATAGTCATGTTAGAAGATTATGTGAAGTTTTTTTTAATTATGGAAGGCTTATAAATAGCTATTTAAAATTCTAGGAAATCCAAGAAATGGCATTCTTTGATTTTATGAGTTGGGGTTACTGCTTTCTAATTCATAAGAAATAAACTGATTTTATCTTGCTTTAATTTAAAATTTCATTTAATTAAAAAAAAAACTAGCATATGGATACTAACAAAATATGCTAATAGTATTTGCCTAATGCGATGTTAGGGAAATATTCAAATTAAATTCATACAAATGTTCTTATAAATGATTAGAGGTATTAATTCAAATTTTTTATATCTCTGAACTAATATGAAGATATTTCAAACCAAAAAAATTCAAGGAGTATTATGCTTTGACTTTTATGAGTTATTACCACTTCCTAATTTACATGTCATAAACCATGAAGATAATACTAAGCAGATTGTATTCACATTAATTCAAAATTTTGTTTAAATAATAAAAAATAAAACTGGAGTATAGAAATTAATGAGATATTATTATTATTTATCTACTGCAGATATCAAATGAGCTGAATTTAAGTTCATAAAAATACTTTTACATAAATGATTCTTGAGCTATTAATTCAACTTTTTATGCGCCCTGAACTAAATATGATGTTTTCATTTAAGAAATTCAAGAAGTAATATGCTTTGACTTTTATGATTTTTTTACCAGATTCAATAATTTTCAATATATAGACTGCTGTATATAGTTTGAAGTAAATTATATGCTTGTTAATTAAACTGTATTTTTTTTTCACAATTTTGTTTACAATATACAATATTGTATTATTTTGGCCTTTGCCATTTTTCAGGTATTTATAAAATGCAGTGAAGTCATGAACTGAACTACACTGTATCAATATATATGACTTTAATTATCTGCTATCCAATAAAAAATGTAATCAAACCAAAAAAAATATAAATAAACAAAAAAATATTGGAATTGTTAAATTTAATACATTTTATGATATGCAATCAGTCATTTTTCTATCTCTGAGCACATACACAATCAAGTTTTAAAAAAATAAAATAAAATTTGTAAATAAATTTTACAATATTCCAGCACCCATTTTTCCATTTCAAAGCACTATACATGACCATGATTATTGAAATTTCTTTGATTTATGTTGAAAACACATAAATTTTATTTTCCTTTATTATTCTTTCTGAAACAAAATGTTTTCTAAACATAATGCTAAAAGTTTTACAAAAAAGTTATTGAAAAAAAAAAAGAATATTACCCAGAGTATATTTAATTGTGATGAAAGTTAGACATATTCTTATTCATTTTTTTAAAAAAAAAATAATACTACAGTATAGTAAATTAATAATTTTTATTAGTTATAAATTAGACTAGAGACTATCCATTTAATAAATAATATTTCTGTAGTATAAATTTCACTACACCATTCTCACACAAGATAGGGACTGGTTTCTATCCACTTTTAACACTTTGTGAAAGGAGGATATAATCATATGATCAAAGTCATATGAAAAAAATGCATGATCCCCAAGATGCACATTTTGTGCTGAACCGGCTTTCATCAGTTGGCTCAGATCACCTTCTCTCCCACATATTTTTATCATTGTTTATTATATATAGATAGGGAATTACTATATTGATGTGTCAAACTTACTACCCCCACAATTTTGACACAAATCACTTGATGGAAGTATATTAATATTTTTTATTAGTCATAAATTGGACTAGATGTTATCCATTTAATGAATAATATTTCTGTAGTGTAATTTTCATTACACCATTCCCAAGTAAGTGCCCTCCACAAGGTGTTAAAAGCAGATCGAAGCCAGTTCATACCTTGCTTGAGAGTGGCATAGTGAAAATTATAATACAGAAATATTATTTATACAGTATAATAAGTTAATTTCTTATTTTTTAAGTAATGAATCAGAAATCACATACTCAGTAAAATATATCTCATCAATTTATTATTAATAATTATATTATTATTTTTAAAAAAAATATTTGTACTATAATTTTAATTCATATATGCATACTATACATATAAAATAGCATCTGTGTTATGTATATATGCATGTTGAAAAGTCTACTTATTTTTGCAATTCAATAAACAATATGAATTCAATTCTAATTAAAGTTTATCATCATAACATGAGTTATTATGCATAATGCCCAATGTTTATGAGAGGGTCTTGGAAAAAAATATAGGGTATATCACTGCACCACTATGCAACGATACTCCTAATCAAAATAAAATACAAAACTTACCAAAACTCAATAAAAATCAATATTTTTTTCTGGTCTGTAGACATCTTCATTCATTATTTTGAACTGTTGTAGATTTGTAAATAGGTTTCCTTTATTCAACTTTAAAAAAATTTGAAAACTTATTATAAATTTTATTTAAATTTCCAAAAATTTATTAAAGTAGAATTGACAAAAAATTATCTAATAAACAATGGAGCATCAAAACTCCCTAAAAAAAAGATATTTGATAAAAAAATCTGCTAAATGAATTGTTTCAAATGCCACATTTTTAATTCTATATTCTTATTTTTTAGGACTTGTAGCCTTACATTTTCTTTAGGTTTAAAAAACAAATTATTTAATATTTATGAAAGTAAAAAATATTTAAATTTAATTTAAAATTATAAAAATGTTATAATATAAAATTGCTAAAAAAAAAAATTCCATTAAATAATGTTAATATAAACAACAACATGATTAATAATTTTTTTTCTATATCCTTGTTTCCTAGGAGCACCTAAAGTAATAATTTGAATTGTTGTAATCTTATAGATAGATAACTTTGTTTAATGAGATATGAAAATAATATATATATATTTAAAATTTTAAATTATAAAAAATAACCTATCATCTGCAGTAGTAAAACATTAGCAGTTTATATTAGCTCTCTATATTCCAATTAGTACATTTTGAACTAACCTATAATACAACTCACTTCAAATTATGTTCATAGTCTATCTATATCTTGCACAATTTGCTTCTATACTTTACAAATTAAAAAAGAATAATAACTCTTCAAGTTAAAGCATAGTATTTCTTGATTATCTTTGGTTTTAAATATCTTTATTTCTTGATACAGTCTCTGGATACAATCTGCTTTAAGTTATGTTTGTCACCTATATTTTGTACAATTTGCTTCAATATCATACAAATTAGAAAGTGTAAGAACTTGTAAATGTCTAAGTATGCTAACTCATGAATTTCTTTGTTTTCAAATCTTTTCATATTTGTTTCAGAGTGGAGTTAAAGTTGATACTTCTGTATGCATGACAAGAGGGGAAATTGATGAACTATTTATTTTAATTACATTACAATTCTAAATTTTTCTCAACATGAGTAAAATGCAAATTTATTGAATCATCAGAAGAAGAGTGGAGAGAAAAAGAATATATATATATTATTATTATTTTTTTTTTTTTTTTTATTATTATTATTATTATTATTTTTTTTTTTTTTTTTTTTTTTTTTTTTTTTTTTTTTATTATTATTATTATTATTATTATTATTATTATTATTTTTATTATTATTATTATTATTATTATTATTATTATTATTATTATTATTATTATTATTATTATTATTATTATTATTATTATTATTATTATTATTATTATTATTATTATTATTATTATTATTATTATTATTATTATTATTATTATTATTATTATTATTATTATTATTATTATTATTTTTTTAATGGTTATAGATAAATAATTGTTTTTGGGAATAAACCGTGTATTATTTTGCATTACAATCTGATAGTTCGATGGACTAGCAACCACCATTATCAAGGTTAACCTTTGAAAAAAAATGTTAGATCTCAAACAATAACATGACTCAGTGCGAGATGAGTAATGAGATTTAACTTGAAGTAGTTCAGCATTCACAATATGAGGCTTATCAAAATGTTTATTTCCCTCAGTTTTTTCACCTATTAATTTTAAGTTAATATTAGATAGAATGAGAGGTTTCCACATAGCTGGAATACATTGTGCTTCATCAGCCTTATTTAAACCAGTAGGACTCTTTAATATTTAAATTGACTCTCTCATGGTTCTTAAATCATATCTTTCCAAATTAGCAATTATTTTTGTATTGACAAAATCAGGTTTGTGGCCAATTTCTAAAAAATGGGAAGTAAAAACTGAGGTGGTAATTTTTTGATTAAAAGCATTTCTATATATATATATATATATATATAACCAAAACTGTCTAACACTATACTAGTAAAAAATAAAAATGAAAAAACCATAAAACAATACAATACTAGATTAAATCCAAATTTTTTACCAAAATCCTTACATAACCATGGTTTCATCTACTACAAATAGACCTTATCAAGTGATTTTGGTAAAAATTTTGGATTTAATCTAGTATTGTATTGTTTTATGGTTATATATATATATGTTGATATGAAGATTTTCACAGGTTGCATATATAAAAGACATATTTTGCGGGTTCAGCCATGTTAAAAAATTTAAATATTGATATACCGAGTTTCGACTTGATCACACAAGTCATCCACTGGGTAATAAAAGGTAGATGACTTGTGTGATCAAGTTGAAACGTCAGTATATCAATATTTTAATTTTTTAACATGGGTGAACCTGCAAAATATATCTTATATATATATATATAAATCAGGTTGCCTTAACAACAGTTTGAAATTGTTGATTGTTATTGATATTGAGATTGTATGATTACTGGATTTTAATGATATATATATATTTTTCCAGTTAATAACAGTATTTATGTGGCCATGGTTTATGTTTTCCCCACAATTATATATTAGATACAACTAAATATAATTTTTGAAATGGACGAGTACAATCCATATGAATGGAAAAGAGATTGTTGATAAGATTATAGTAAAGTAATCAAACTGATTTTACTACTGAGTCTGTAAAAAAGTTGTTTGGAATAGTCTTAATCACTAGTTATTTAGCTGTTAAAATGAATTCTTGATTGAGCATTTTGAACAGAGATCTTGATTTTTTCAGTAGTAAAACTATATATCTTAGCTAATGGTAAATCTGATAGGCTTAACGGCTTTTATAACATTTTCTGTGAGGAAAGTTGTCTGTTAAATGTTTCATTAACAATAACATTTCATTAAACCACTAAACATTACATGGACACTATCTCACTAGCACATAATTGTTATTAAACAATTCAAAACAAAGCAAAACTCTCCATATAGTAGTGACATCTTGTGCTAACAAGAGCAATCAATGGATGCCAGAAGGCTTGTGCATAAAATCCCTATCTAGTGCCTACTCATCCAATATCCCCAGACTAGTTTCTGGCTTGTGGCCTTCATCAGTGAGGAGCCTTGGATCTGAGAGCACTGCACCTAGATCTTAGGATCTAATGCAACCCTCCAGCACCCACCTTTTAACTCTATTTAACTACAAAACTATGAGAATGAAATGTGTTTTTGAAAACACAATATTTTCAATCCAAGCTCAATAGCTTAAATAGTCATATGGGTCTGAACTCAATTCAGCACCCATACATTTTGGTGTCTATGGCTCTTCAACAACCATAGCCACCATTATCCTATTAGGCAGGATTGGTGTTAAACCACTAAACATCAGATGATCACTATCTCATACTAGCACATAATTGTTATTAAACAATTCAAAACAAAGCAAAACTCTCCATATAGTAGTGCCATCTTGTGCTAACAAAGAGCAATCAATGGATGCCAGAAGGCTTGTGCATAAAATCCCTATTCCTCACTGATGAAGGTCACAAGCCAGAAACTAGTCTGGCGATATTGGATGAGTAGGCACTAGATAGGGATTTTATGCACAAGCCTTCTGGCATCCAAGATGGCACTACTATATGGAGAGTTTTGCTTTGTTTTGAATTGTTTAATAACATTTCATAATATTATCTTTTAATATTCTTCTAGGAACATCATTTAATTTATGGCTTATGAATTTGTCATATTCAAATTATGTGGTAAATATTTTATTTCATAACTAAACTAAAAGAATCGAGCCTATACCCCTCTGTCTTTCTGTTAAATGATACACTATGTTAAATAAAAAAATGATTGAATGGCTTTATTGCTTGGGAGTGCATAAAATGTTTGAATAATGGAACTGATATAATTCATGGTCTGTAAGCTCCAGAGTTTGCCACTCTCCAATGAATCAAGGCACTAATTTCATTAAAAGACTATTTAAAAATATTAATTTTTCATTCAACATTTTCTTATGAAAACTGAACGATTTTTGTTTTAAAGAAGAGTTATTCTTTACATCAAAAATGTATGGACTCTTATTTTAAAATTTTATTTAAATATTTTTGTCATACTAACTTAATAAAAAATATTTTCTCATTTTCATGCCTATGGTTGACTCATCACAACATCTATGAGACAGACCGTGGAAATCATTTTGTACAGAACATAATAGTTCTGTAAATTCTAACATCTTCTTTCTCACCTTTTCCAATAATTTGGTTGGTGAACTTTTATAATTTAGATATGGTATATAACTTTGGCAATAATTCATCTATTTATCCATCTTCTTCTTTTAGACTACAATAATTTAATAATTTTCTGCAACTTTATCATTTTTATATACTGAATTGCTTGTCTCACATGCTCTTTATTGTCATATAGATAATAATAGAACTCTGTCACACATTATGAAATGACCCTCTATTTTATAATAGTTGGATCTTTTTTTTATATTGTTGAATCAATTTTCTTTCCTATTGCAAGATATTGTGGAATATTTTTGTGATTTTTGTTTTTACCTATAATTTTCCTATTTACCACATACAATTTCAAACACACGAATAAACCCATTTGAAAAAAGTAAATGAACCCCAAGATGCACTTTCAGCTAAATTAGCACCTCTTTGACCCAGATAATATCCATATTTTTCCAACATAGCTATTATTTTCATATTATCAAAGTCAGAGGTGTGACCAATTAAAAAAAAAAATGCTATGTAAAATCTCATGTAATCAACGTTTGATTGAAGGCATTTTAAAAATAAATATTGTTTTTTTAATTATTATTTTAAACATAAATATTTTTGTTTGATTATTACATTTAAAACAAACAAAAATATTCATTAAATAAGTGCAAAATTTACAATAGACAAAGTTAATTTAATTTTCTTGTACACAATAAGTCAATGCTAGTGTTTAATTTTTTAATGAGAAGGTATATAGTTAGTAGATAGTGAAATGATCTTATGGTATAAAAATCAACGACAACAAATAATAAAAAGTATTATATTATATGATATAATGGTATCTCATTAAAGATCAGACATTGTTTCTGATATAAGCAATTTTTGCTGCTTTTCTGGGGAGTTTCTTTAGCTATTTTATTTTTTATTTACCTTTTGTCAGTTAGAATGGTATAGGACTTAGTCATAATGAGTTTTTAATTGTTTTGAATGGGTTGAAGCATTCCTAGAGTGACAGATTCTGAGCTCATGGTCCTTGGGATTACAGCCCAACTTTGTCATTTTTGAAGCTCAAATTTTTATGAACTTCAGAGCAATGAATTAGAACTACTACTACTATACCACCACCACTACTACTACTACTACTACTACTATTACTACTACTACTACTACTACTACCACTACTACTACCACTACTACTACTACTATTACTACTACTACTAGTAGTAGTAGTAGTAGTAGTAGTAATAGTATTGTTTTTGTTATTATTATTATGTTTCAACAATAATAAACATTATTGATCAAAAGATGTGTAACATAGGTTTACAAATGTTACACAGAGATTTTGTCAGGGTTGCAGAGGCATTTCAAGTATAATGATTGTTGATTATAATATATATCTGATTTACATTGCTGATTATAGTATAGATATATGAATATAGATTTTTCATGATGTATGCATCCAGGAGAGCACAAAAGAACAATGACAACATTTCAATATTCCTTGAACATGAGAAGCAGGCTGGTCATAGATTCGAACCCTCCAACCCCAAAATTGTGTGTGCTGAAACTAACGACTGCAAAAGGAAGATAAAAGAGGCATATTTTATCATCAATGACAAATAATGCAATTAATAGACATGACACATGCTTTGCTATCTCCAGAAAATGGACAAGCTGATTAATTTACATATACATTTGCATATATTACCATTTAATAATATCACAACAACTATTACTATTTTGGCTATGATTATGAGGGATAACACTTCGAAAGTGCTTAGCTTGGATTAACTCATTTTGATTGTTTGCTATTAACAGCCTCTTCAAACAGCGTTATTTGAATTAAAGTTCATTTGTGAGAATCTTGACTTAGATAGCCTTCTATGGGTATAATAAGGATTTCTGGAACATAGTCTTTTGTACAAATAGTTGTAAAAGACATGTCTGCAAAAGTTTTTAATAGTGCATAGTGTGGTTGTTGCAATTTATTAATTGGATTGCTCTCTAAGAAGAGAAATTTACTAAAATGGGTACAAAATATTTTTTGAAAAATTTTTACATGGGTAATCTGTGGTTGAACATCAAAATACTATTACAATTGTTCTTAGAAAATTTGGGCTGCTGTCTCCAGATATAAAATTTAAACTTGCATTATTAACATATGGTTGAATTTTTAAAGTAATATACAAACAATACTATTAGCTATTGTTCGAGTTAAGGGCTGGTGTACAATGACTGTTTGTCTGTTTGTCAGTTGCTAAAAATTGATTGCCACTTGGAGATCTGCAAAGGTAGAATATTGTGTAGGCAAATATGTTAAGAAAAATGATAATTTAGGAAATCGATGGCAAATAGTAGAATGGTGCAGAATGATGAACATTATTTTGGAACAAAGAGTGCCAATTGTGAGTCTTTTATAAATTGGAAGATTCTGTTATGAGTGGCCAGGTGGCTTCAAAAATGTCTGGTAATGCTATGTTGAATTTTTTGTTTTTAATTATTGAAGTTTTTTTAGAAAAGTAGAGGGGTGCCATCTGGTATTATTGATGAAGGTGAAAATACAATGAATACACCAAAAGGCAAAAAGGATGTAGATGGCTGCACACAATATGGGTGTGTATGGCTTTTGAAATGATTGGATTATTTGTTATATGGAGATACCAAGTCATATGTAGGTGTCTGAGATTATTCATATGTGATTAAGAGCTTGACAATCATTAAAAAGGTGTTGTACCTCTTCTATTACATGACATAAAGAGAAAAATGGACCAATTCTTTGGTACAGGCATCAGTAACACAGAAAATAAGATGTATGCAGAGCATGTAAATTTAAATGAAGCAAGTTGCCGATTATTGATATTTAGCATTGGGGGACAGGTGACCAGTGTTAGAATTTGGATATAGTCTATTGTACATATACAATATGTGCATTTGCTATTACTAGAGAAGTTCATTTGAAAGGCATTATTTTGAATCAAAATGGATAAAACTTAGAAGGTAAGCAATTAAAGGTGGTGAGGAGGATCTGTCAGTATATATTACGGTGAGCATGTCCTGAAATGCTGGGAAGCACTGTATAATTGATGAAATGAGGTTGAAAGCCTTTTGAGTATAGTATACTTGGATGTTATGAAGACCTAGGCCATTATGGATAGGGAGATAGCTGAGTCATTTGCCAGAAATATCATCTTTCTATACCATAGTAACTTATTACAGAGGGAATTAATAATAGTGATGAATGCCTCAAGAGAATTTATTTGATAAATAAGAGAATAGTATGTAATCTTAGTAGTTGTAAGGAGGTTGAATAGCTGAAACCTTATATTAAACACAGAGATAAGCTTCAGAAAGGGAATTAGTAATGCATGTAGTGAAATTTATTTTGTGTTGTAAGTCTCATAGCAAATGAACCAATATAAAAAGGGAAACCCAGGAAGTGGCTAGGCTTGCCCTAAAATATTTGAGTGCAGTTTTTTTTATGTAAATGAACCATGTGGCAGATTTGTTCAAATTGAATTTGAGTCTATAGACAGAAGTATATTCATAAAGTATCTTTTGAAGCATGGATAGTTGTTTGCAAGAGTCTATATCAGAGTCTATATCTTTTGAAGTATGGGCAGTTGAGATCCTAGAAAAACTGTGATATCATCTATGTATGCAATACACTGGATATGTTGTTGGGTGTCTGAAATTTGGATGCCAGTGATGTTTTGTTGCATTTGTTTTAAAAGTGGATTGATGTATAAGATAAAAAAAGTGAGCTAAGTGGTGATCCTTGTAAGACGGACTGAGTAGATGTGAAGGATGGTGAATTTTTCCCATTGAGAGTGATATGTATCTCTTGACTGAATAGAAAGCTGATAGCAGAATAGGGGGGATGGTGGGTTTAGTGAGCACATCAATTAGGAGAGTAATATAGATGGAATTGAATGCAGCTTAGATGTAAAGTTTAACTGCAATGGGAGCATACATATCTCTTGCACTCTTGTACTGAACTCAATACTGCTCTAAATATAACTGCAGGTTGTGCAGTGGAACTTAGCAAACTGGATGTTTGAGATCAAAAGAGATAATGTATGGTTATATTTGATATTTCAAGAGTCTCCAGAATTTTATCCTATCAGGCTCATAGAAATTGACCAGAGGTTGTTAAGAGTGGAAGTGTGATTTGTTTTTTTAATAAATAGTACAATGGCAATAGGATACAGACCTTGATGTCTTATATCCATTGAGACAACTAATTAGCCAGATTTCAAAGATATAGAGCAATGAAATGGCTAAGATAAGTGAAAACAAAGGTAGGTATCCCATTGACTCTGGGGTAACAAGAGTTATGAATAATGACAAGCTTGACAGCAAAATGTGTAATCTGAAATGATGTGTTAGTTTCTGGTGGTGCAAGGGACATGGTGGTGACTTGAAAATATTATCTGCTTGTAATTTCTGCTTGAAATAAAAACATGTGTGTTGTATTATATTCAAACATGCACATTTGCCACTTTCAGTCTGTAGTACCATGGGTACTTTTAAGGTGGAGGGATAAACAAGATCTCAATGTATATATTCTCTGGTCCACATGTGTTGTTGATTAAGACAAATTTTTCTTTTCTTGGTGGCAAGATATTTTTTAAGCTAATTACAGGTATAGTGATAGGCTTGGGTGAGTTGTATATGTGGTGATGTGTGTGATGAGTGGGTTTAGCCATGACAATGCATGCATCAACCCATTAGTCAATGATAAGAGATGAGAAGTGGGGGTGACATGTTAAATGTTGAATGTTAAAGGATAAAACATCAATGAAAGCTATATATTTTTGAACTGGATCTA
This sequence comes from Epiperipatus broadwayi, assembly GCA_028023455.1. Lineage (NCBI taxonomy): Eukaryota > Metazoa > Onychophora > Udeonychophora > Euonychophora > Peripatidae > Epiperipatus > Epiperipatus broadwayi. The sequence continues at coordinate 1,020,142 of JAQFVV010006230.1, read as the reverse complement.
TAGCCATATTTTCTAGCTTGCGCAGCATAATGTAAGTTTTGGGAAACAATATTATTATTATCATCATCATTATTATTATTATTATTATTATTATTATTATTATTATTATTATTATTATTATTATTGTGTTTTCTAAAAACAAGTAGCTGAACATAAATAAAGAATTCAAACACTTTAAATTTAGCTAATGATAATGATGATAAGAAATAATAATATAGTATTAATATGTATTAAATTATTTTATGCGAGTTATATATATAAAATAAAAACAGTAATAATAATAATATGGTTATCATATACCCAAAAATAAATTCTTAATAAAAGATGGAAAAAAAATCATAGATTTCATTCATGTTTTTTTTTCTAACTTTTTTTTTAATTTTTATTATGTCATTCTTAAATGTTTAAATTATCTTTTCCAGATGTGGTTGTTTCATATTATCTGGCTGACATTTACTTTAGCAACAGCTCATATTGAACTTCGCCAGAGGCGGCAAGGTAATCTAGAGCATATTATTAAATAAACTTAAACCAGAGCACAAAAGTTCACTGGCCTCCACGAATTTTCTTGGATCTTTAATTTTTTTCAATAACTTTCACTTTGTAATTAAAATCAATTACTGTGAGATATTTTTAAAATTATATATATATCAGTAGATAGATAACTTGCAACCTGTAGTTAAAATTATGTAAATATTATTTTTAATGTTTGTTTATAGTAAATATCTATCTATCTATCTATCTATCTATCTATCTATCTATCTATCTATCTATCTATCTATCTATCTATCTATCTATCTATCTATCTATCTATCCATCCATCCATCTATCCATCTATCCTCTATCTATCCGTCTATCTATCTATCTATCCGTCTATCTATCTATCTATCTATCTATCTATCTATCTATCTATCTATCTATCTATCTATCTATCCATCTATCCGTCTGTCTATCTATCTATCTATCTATCTATCTATCTATCTATCTATCTATCTATCTATCTATCTATCTATCTATCTGTCTGTCTGTCTGTCTCTGTCTATCTCTCTTCTGTCTCTGTCTGTCTATCTATCTATTTATCTATCTATCTATCTATCTATCTATCTATCAATCTATCCATCGATCCATCCATCTATCTATCTATCTATCTATCTATCTATCTATCTATCTATCTATCTATCTATCTATCTATCTATCTATCTATCTATCTGTCTATCTACCTACCTGCCTACCTACCTACCTGCCTACCTACCTACCCACCCACCCACCCACCCACCCACCCACCCACCCACCCACCCACCCACCCACCCACCCACCCACCCACCCACCACCCACCCACCCACCCACCTATCTATCTATCTATCTATCTATCTATCTATCTATCTATCTATCTATCTATCTATCTATCTATCTATCTATCTATCTATCTATCTATCTATCTATCTATCTATCTATCTATCTATCTATCTATCTATCTATCTATCTATCTATCTATCTATCTATCTATCTATCTATCTATCTATCTATCTATCTATCTATCTATCTATCTATCTATCTATCTATCTATCTATCTATCTATCTATCTATCTATCTATCTATCTATCTATCTATCTATCTATCTATCTATCTATCTATCTATCTATCTATCTATCTATCTATCTATCTATCTATCTATCTATCTATCTATCTATCTATCTATCTATCTATCTATCTATCTATCTATCTATCTATCTATCTATCTATCTATCTATCTATCTATCTATCTATCTATCTATCTATCTATCTATCTATCTATCTATCTATCTATCTATCTATCTATCTATCTATCTATCTATCTATCTATCTATCTATCTATCTATCTATCTATCTATCTATCTATCTATCTATCTATCTATCTATCTATCTATCTATCTATCTATCTATCTATCTATCTATCTATCTATCTATCTATCTATCTATCTATCTATCTATCTATCTATCTATCTATCTATCTATCTATCTATCTATCTATCTATCTATCTATCTATCTATCTATCTATCTATCTAAGAGAATGTTTGCATATATATGAAAACAATCCGTTTGCTTTGTTTAATTAGAATTAAATGACAGCTTTTATCTTTCAAGTATCGATACGTTCTTCTCTTTATTTCTCATTTATGTATAAAAGTTTGGTATTTTGTTAATACAATAAAAATCTCTATTATTATCAGCAGCTGCTGTAAACAGGTATGACCCTTTTAATCTAAACAAAAAAGAAGTAGCGAAGACAAAGATAAAGACAAAAATACTATTAGAAAAATGTAATTTAATTATACGATTAGTTTTTGGTAAAGTCTGATGATATTAAAAATCCAGTATAGTAGATTATAACAATTTCACTTCACTTAAACCAAATTGTGACTTTCCTTCTTCATTTTCTTTGGTTGAACCAGTAATCATTTGTTTACAAGAATGTTACTCTATCTATTCAATTGCTCAAGGCCTTGATTATTAAATAATATTTATACAAATGAATCTATTGATTAAACACTATAAGTATTAATGTTATCGATAGTTTGACTTGGAATTATGTCATTCAACTAGTATTATATTTATTTAGTCAGCATTATACACAGATTTTAATTTTCTTTTGTGAATATCATATTTCAGTTTTACTTATGCTATATGTAGGTCTCATTAATTTAAATCATAAAACATTACCGGACATAAAACTTTTTTTAAATTCTTTTATAATCATTCATACGATATCTATATGTAATAGCAGAGTCCATGTTGAATCTATCTAGATTAAAAAGGTTGCACATTTATAAAAAAAAAAAACACGCTTGAATTGCATAATTAATGCAACGTTTAAATTTAAACATCCACACATATATGTATACGCATAATAAAGAAACATATACTTAGATGTAAGTAATATTTCCAAGACATATATAAATTCCAATTTAAACTTACGTCACATAGGCGCTAATAGATAGCTCTCTATATAACTGTAAAGAAATATACTACTATACTCTCATTCAACTGTCGAAGGTGATATACGGTAATATTAGCCCAACTCAAAAACATACGTAAGGTGACAATTAATAATTAAATTAGAAAACAGTGATTGACTTCAAGATTAAAAAAAACAATAAAACCTTATGACATTATAATTCTAAATAATATGCCAGGGAAATTATCTCCCGAAGTTAATTACTATATGTATTATTAAGTAATTTAGTTTGCGCTTTACGCAAAAAAGTGAAGCTTGTCTTAATTTTCTTACAAGTTATATGGCTAAGCGCTTTCAGAGACCTTGAGTCTCCATAATCATAGCCTACTTTTAACTGAAGTTTAGCTGTGGTTTATGTAAAATTTATGCAAATTTTATAACGACCATTTTTTGGAGATTGCAAAGCACGATTCTTTCCTATTTATTGCACAATTGACATTTGCAATAAAGCACGCCTCTTTAATTTTTCGTTTCATATCATTACGTTCATTGCATAGTGCCCTTGGTATAGTGGGTTCGAATACATGGCCTGTTGTTTTTTGGTGCTCAAAGAATATGGACCTGTTTTCATCGTTATTTATAGCTCTCCTGTACAAATAATGATGTTGAGATGTTCTTGTTGTAATGTTGGCACGGGTCTTCCCATAATATGCAGCTCTACATCCATTGGTTGGGCATGAAATTTTATAAACTGCTTGGGCTATTTGAATCAGAAGGTATTTTGTCTTTGGTATTGTTTATCATTCTGTTGGTTGATGGTGGAGTGTGGAATCCTAGTTCGAAGGACTCAGCAAATATTTTATATTTCCTAGCAATTGATGGTATGTACAGTAGCATTATTCTGGGTTTATTGTTTCTGACCACATCAGTTTGTAATTTAATTTGAAATTGCCTGATCTTTTTATAGATAATGTTGTGTGAAAATCCAACATTTTCTGGATCTTTAATATAATTTGTGAGGTTCATTTTTCGGTCAGCTTCAAATTTACATAGTCTGTGATTTCTGTGCAGGAAGGACGTGAGTCCAGCCAATTTATGTGAGTTGGGTGAGTTCGAGTTTGGATGTATAAATCCTCAAATTTCTATTGGCTTAACTGTCACAGCATATGTAAGTTGGTGTGGATCTCTATGAACTTGAATATCTAGATAATTAACATTGTGCTGGAGTTTTCATGTATGCAGTTAATTGTTAAAGAGGTTTGTGTTTGTAGCTCTTTTTGAATATCCATTATTATTTGTTCTGATAAACAATACCAAAGACAAAATACCTTCTGATCAAATAGCCCAAGCAGTTTATAAAATTTCATGCCCAACCAATGGATGTAGAGCTGCATATTATGGGGGAGACCTGTGCCAACATTACAACAAGAACATCTCAACATCATTATTTGTACAGGAGAGCTATAAATAACAATGAAAACAGATCTATATTCTTTGAGCACCAAAAAACAACAGGCCATGTGTTTGAACCCACTATGGCAAGGGCACTATGCAGTGAACATAATGATATGAAACGAAAAAATAAAGTGGCGTGCTTTATTGCAAATGACAATTGTGCAATAAACTGGAAAGAATCATGCTTTGCAATCTCCAGAAAATGGTCGTTATAAAATTTGCATAAATTTTACATAAACCACAGCTAAACTTCAGTTAAAAGTAGGCTATGATTATGGAGACTCAAGGTCTCTGAAAGTGCTTAGCCATATAACTTGTAGGAAGACTAAGACAAACTTCCACTTTTTTTGCGTAAAGCGCAAGCTAAATTACTTACTACTCAAAGGTGAAGTAGAAAACTAGTATTTTATATGTATTATTATTATATAACTTATGAAACATATATTTAGATATAAGCAATATATATAAAGTGTATGTGAACATAGATTTGAACATAAGTAGCCACTTGGTGCATATATTTAATTATGGATTTATATATATATCTTGGATGTATAAATTTGGATTTATTTATTTTATTTTGAATAGAATCACTTGTTCCTAATTTGAATATTAAATACAGCTTTATCTATAGATTGAATTGATTGATGTTATATTATCAGGGACATCTAAATGATAGTCCAGTTGTTTTTGTCAGTACATGTTCTAGCATTAATAAATAATGCTTGTTTATGATTTGGTATTTATGTTAATATAACAAACACTAATATTTAAAAAGGAACTGAAAAATCATAGATTTGTAAAACATTTGCAAAGATTATGCCTTTTATCTTCACTCCACTTTAGAACTATCTGCTTTAAGCTCTATTAATGAATGGATATCACTTAATATAGTGCTTTATCTCCTTATCTACTTGAATTCCCTTGTAATGTATAAAGCTCATTCTCTATAAATACCAAACTTAAAACTGATTAGATTTTAAAGTATGAACAATTGTTCTGAAAAAGATGATTGTCTGTTTATTTCAGTGTGATGTCAAATATTGTAAGTTTATATTATCAGTAAGTTTATTCACTGTTTTGTGTAAACTTTGAGTAGTTAAGTTTTTGTATTGTTTTCAATTAATCATTAAGCACACTGGATTGGAATATACAGATAAATGCAACTCATTAGAACAATTTTAATTTACATTTAACAAAAGAATGATACATATCAAAGTAAGTTATCAGATGATTTACTTTGCAAGTATTGTATAGAAAAGGCAATAAAATGTAAGTATTGTGAAGAAGGCAATGAAATCTTAACCAGCTGAAGAACAGAAAAGGAAAAAAACCCAAAAACAATAGGTGTAAACAATTAAAAAAGCAATGCAGAAGGGGAATGTGATAATAAGAAAGACTAAAAATTAGGTATTGCATAGGAAATATATTGTAACAAAAAGAATAATTTCAGTCATACTTACAGTGATATGTGATTATTGAAAATGAATTCATTAAGCTAAATCTAATGTTGTAAGATTTCTTTTGTGCTTTATAGTTGTTTGTGCTAAGATATTAATTTATTAGCAATAGATATTTTACACCAATTGGTTTCAGAGGGCAAAACCAAAACCGGTAATGTACTCCCAATTGGAATTCCACAACTCTCAAAGATAACAAAATTACTCAAACCAAGTCCCAAGTTTGTTGACTTTCTCCTGAAGGTCAACCTGGGGGCTCTTCCTACTGCAGCCTTCCTTTGTTATCAAAGGGGATATAATATTGCCCCCCTCTGCTCTTTATGCATGAAACAGGAGGAGCCCATGGTCCATATTCTTGATCATTGTGGATCATTGACATACTTACGTAATCTTGCACTGAATAGAACCACCAATTCAGACCCTGCCTACATCATGCTCAAACCTGCATTCAAAAAAAGAAACATTGCATTGATACGTCTTGCCACATTTATAAACTTTTCAATCTGGTCAGTCAGATGTAGAGTCACATTCAATAAAGGGTATGATGACTCCATTGATAAACTATTCTTCAATACCCTGTGTAAAATTAAAGAGGATGATAAACACACTGGTCAATCCTGGTTGGTGGATCAGACATGGAGACAGTTTAGACTTTAGTCACACCACCATACCGATCTCAACCATCTGTACCCTACAGAAAGCCTAAATCCATGTGCTCCAATGATCCTATCCCAGATCAAAACTTGATTGAACTCTACTCAAAGGATTCAGCCCTAATTGATAGACTATTTTACTCACTTTTTACTTGTACAAAACTCATAAGTTGTAATTGATTTCAGTTGTAGCTGTTTATGTACCTAGAATTAGACCTAAATGGAATGCAAATAAATTGTTATTGAAAGTAGATATTTTACTTTTCTATTTTTTATTTTATCTTAATGTTACTTTTAATACTTGATCTTTATTTATGCAGTTAATTTGTTCAACTTTGACATTTCCCTGTATTTATATCAATTCTTAGGTGCTAGTTATTTAAATTTGCTTGATTTCAGTGGAATTAGTTAGTTTAACTTTTGTGTAGAGTTCTCAAAAAAGAAAACTGCATATTTCTCAATCAAACTTAAGTATTTGCATATTTTTCAGTTCAACTATTTATTGCAATGTATCTCATTGCATTTATTCCATGCACAGAGGTAGACTTAAAAGCTAAATGTAGCTAGGCCAATTCCCAAATGAGGACCTTAAAATATAGGTTGGACAATTGAAACTATTGTCTCCAATCTACCATTTGATATTCTTACTTCAATAATCTCTGAGCAACTGATTATTAACTTGTTTATTTTAGACACAGGCAACCTGAAATGAAAAGTCTGTGTGTGATTCTTTATGACTTTATGGAAGACACATTTAATGTTAAAAATAATTTAATGTCTCTTCTATACCTTTAAATTTAAACTAATTTACTCTTATGAAATTATTTAAAAATATAATCAATATTTGTAAATTTAAATATTTGTGTGTGGATATGCATAGACAAATATAATTTTCATCTACATTCAGCAACTTTAATATTGATCATTTTTTATGTTGAAAAATAATATTTTATATATTCTTATCAATATACGACCATAATTTGCAAAAAAGATATTCAAAGTAAACCATATGTACATTACATTATATAAAAAAAGAAAAAAAATTAAAGTGTACTTTACATGCTTTAAAATATTATGATCAACCATGAAGCCCACTGCTAGAAAAAAGTTGCCATTCTTAATTAATTTAGATATTAAATCTTTCAACTTTTATTTTTAATTTTAAAGTGTTTGTCAAAAATTTGTTTAAAATTTTATATGGAATATTGGGAGAGTTTTTTTTTTTTTGTAAATAAATATGTTTTTAATTAAGCTAAGCAATTAATTTATGTTTTTTTATGGGATGTGAAGAATTTTTCCACAAATTATTAAATTAGCCTCTTTTTTTTGCAAAATATTTTATTTTTATTATTCTTATCTTCTCCTTTTCATTTTCTTTGCATCTTTCTTCATATATTCATATATATCAAACTTTTCTATATGCTCTCTTCATATACACTTTAATACAATTTCTCCTTTATTTTCCTTACAGTTTTGACTGTAAAATTAATTAAAGTTAGTTGTAATTACCAATAATAATGTATAAAATATGTATATAAAATAATGATTATATGATTACATGTTTAAATGTTGTAGCTCTGATGAATACTACAGGATAGTCAAAACTGAAAGGAAAATAAAGGAGAAATTATATAAAAATTGCATTGAAATGTATATAAGGAGAGTATATAGAAAATTTTGATATATATTATATTTTTACAAGTTTTTCTGTTATCTCATACCATGCTAAAAATAATGCAGTGTTCTTATAATTTTGCACTTTAGTATATTCAATGATTATTATTATTATTATTATTATTATTATTATTATTATTATTATTATTATTATTATTATTATTATTATTATTATTATTATTATTATTATTATTATTATTATTATTATTATTATTATTATTATTATTATTATTATTATTATTATTATTATTATTATTATTATTATTATTATTATTATTATTATTATTATTATTATTATTATTATTATTATTATGATGATGATGATGATGATGATGATGTTTCAAAAGGCCTTTATTGTCTCAAAAGAATACAACATTAGTGGTTACATAGTAAATTAACTGCTACAAGTTGATTACAAATTTTAACATTTACATTGTCATTTTTGATAGAGTTCTTTCTGGATTTACATGAGCTTAAAACATAGTTCTTGTCTACATATAATATACTGGATTGTCCATTCTTTATAACTTTGCTGTTTGTCTGAGCAGGGACCAAGTAGCTGCATAAATATCCAGGCTGGTGATCTGCTTGTCTCTAACTTGAATTTTAATTAACTTATTCTCAAATGTGGCTGGATGCCTTCTGGGGTTATTACCCAATACGAACACACACCTAGTGCACCAAAGTGCATATAAGACAAACATTGAGGCCCTTATGGCTGGTACAGACCTACCTTTGTAAGTTGACATAATTTGTATCATTGTAGTGTTTTGTTTTCTATATTTCCCCTGCAGAATGCATCTAGTCTGCTCCATGGCCTTGCAGTTGAAAATTATATGCTGTAAAGTCTCCTCAGCCATATGGCAAAGGCCACAGAAAGGATCAACTGACCTGTACATTCTTCTGTGATGTAAAAAATATTTAGTAGGTAAAGCATTCAAATTCATTTTGATTATAAAATCTAGGAACTTAGGTTCTAGTTGCCATCTTTTGTATTGCTTGATCAGATATTTGTTTCCTATTTCTAGTATTGATGGGATCTCCTCATTGAGATTATTTTGATGTATAAACTTATATATTTCCCAATATTTATACTTTTGTTCAAATTGATCCGGGATTGTTCTTTCTCTCCTGCATTGGTAGATGGTGACTGCCAAAAAACAATCTTTTGGAGGAGGCCTATCTGTAGGTGTTATCTGCTCTAAGTGTCTTAATTTAGGAAATTGAGTGAGTATAGCAATTATAGCATTCCTTGTTTTGAATGTTTGAAATGTTTGTAAGCTATGCAACCCCAGTCCATTTGCTATAAGAGGGCGATTGAGTTTTGCCATTGAAATTGCCACCGTCTTTTTCCCCCAGATGAGCTTGCAACATATGGAATTAATGGATGCCATAAATTTTTTTGAAAATTCAACTACAGGCATATAATATGTTATCTTGGTTATTATAAGCTTGTTAATCAGTTGCACCTTTGCATATATGGACAAATATGCCTTTGAGAGTGATTCAGCTATGCTTTTGACTTCTTCTTTGAGCTTGGCTTGGATCTGACATCTCATTCCAGTGGCTCCTAGAAAAAAAAGGAAAGCCTAAAAATGGAGTAGGTTTTGCTTGATACATTGGCCCACATGGCCTTCCAGTGAGTAGTGTCCAGGCTGCAGTCTTTTCTAGGTTTATTCTCATTCCATATTGTTTTGAGAATTGTTCAAGCACTGCCTGAAGCTGTGGTATTTGCTTCTTGGATGTCAAGAAGACTGTGATATCATCCATGTATGTGAGACATGCAATCTTCTGTGTTGTACCAGGTATTTGAACTCCAATGAATGTGCTATTGATTTTTTCAATAAGTGGATTGATATAATAAATAAACATTAATGCACTCAGAGGAGACCCCTGGGATAGTGATTGTGTTGGGATGAATGAGGGTGAATTTCTGCCATTCATAGTAACATAAAGTTCTCTGCTCAGTATCAAGTTTGCAGTCAAATATAGCAGAGCTTTGGGTATTTTAGTCTGCTTGAGCATATCCAGTAGCACAGGGATTCTCACTGAATCGAAAGCTGAAGCAATATCTATCTGCACCACCACTGTGCCATATTTCTTCCTCACCCTAGTGGCTATCATCATGGTCTTGAATAGCAATGCTGCTTGCACTGTTGATGATGTCTTCTTTGCAAATTGTGATTCACTGATGGTTGGTAAAATATAGGGCTCAATCTTATCTTTTATATTATTATTATTATTATTGTTTTCTATCAAAGTTTCAACTGGCTAGTAATCTTCTTCAGCACACAATAGCAATGCAACTTTTTTTTTTCACAGCATATAATTTCATAAAAACCTTTCCTGATTTTTTTTTATTAACAATTGCTGTTTTACAGACTTTAAAGAAGTCTAAAGTTATTTCTCTTTTATTTTGATCCTTTTGAGATTAATTTTATGTTAAAAGTATGTTGGCACAATTTATTCAATTAGTCATTTTAGTAGTCTGGATGATAATTTATCATTTTCTCTAGATTTATTTAACCAGTATCTTTAAACAATTAATAACTTTTGCTTACTTTTTGTTTGGGTTGCAATTTTCAAATATACAATTAGTTTTTGCATTTACTTTAGAAATGTCACTTGATGATAAGATTCCATCATTTATGTGATAATAATTTTATTTTATTGTTTTTGCTTTATAATTGTCTTACAGTATACAAATATACCACAAGCAAATGTGAGCATGTCATTACTTATTATTTTCAATCATCACTAACTGTCTTTAGGATAAAGATATCATTTCAGTTTTTTTTATCTATAGTTTCTTTTATATATCATTTCAGAAAATTTCCTATTCAAATGTCATCAATTTCTATATTTTAATAATATTTTGGGATTCTTTTAAAATCTTCAGTTGTTTATATAATGCCATCTTTTTTAATCATAAGTGGTCATGTAGTACATCTCTACTTTAGCTATGATGCATGTTTGTTGTCTTATCTATAAGAATTTGCTTTTGATTCCTCTTTAGTAATTCTAGTATATGTCTTTTTATACTTTGTTACCTGAAGTTATTATATTGTTGACTTGTGTAATTTTGTGCAATGATAAAGCGACAGATTGTGTTGTTAATGTTCTGTGGATCATGGTTCCAGTTTTATCAATTTCTGATTCTTGAACTTCTTTATAAATAAACTATTGGATTCAATAAAAAGGAATAATTTTAAAGGAAATATTAATAATATTACAAATTAACTACAGCTTAGCACTGCTTTAGACCAGGAAGATCATCTCCATAGCACTAGATAAGTCAGATTTGTGAGGGAGAGGAAATAGAGAACAAACATATAAAATAATTAATATGTAAATTGACACACACACACACACACACATATATATATATATTCACTTGGGTGATAAAGCAACACATGAATCCTTTTTATTTATTGCATGGATGTTGTTGGCAATAAATCACACTTCTTAGAATTTTTTCTTAAACGAATAGAAGTTGTGATCAGAATCCCTCTCATGTTCCAGGAATACCAATTTTATGTTAGTCTGTTTTAGCATGGCTATATATATACTTAGGTTGTGTTAATCTAATGGTCGATGGAATTGATTTTGTAAATAATCTTGACAGCCTGGTCTGGAGGCAATTTATCTTTAGTATTGTTTAATAATTGATTTAAATTAGGAGGGATTCTGAAGCTAACACTGAATTCCTCAGAGCAAATTGTTTTTAATCTTTGGGATATACTGGATATAAATGGAAGGCTAATCCATGCATTAATATTGTTATGGTTGGGAGACCTGGTGATTGTGGAATAAAATTTTTTGAGGGATTTTATTAAGCAATTCTGATCATAACCTACATTGACTAACTTGTAATATTGTTAATTATCACTTTATAGCGAACTATTCCTATTTATTGAATTACAAAATGATAAAAAAAAAGTTTTATTGAGTTACAAACCAATTTTTACACTGTTATTATTATTTTTTTTTTAATGTTCAAGAATAATACCCATTTATTAAAAAATATTCATTTTCAAGCATATTGACATATTTTCTTCTAGTATTAAGTTTTCTCTATCAAAAACCCTCCAAACAAATTTAATTCTATGATTAATTTCATCCATTATGTTTCTATCTGTATTAATAATCTGCTTAAGGTATTTGTAATTTCTTACTTCTTTTAATTCATTATTATTAATCTTTATTTTTTTCTTTTGAGACATTCATTAAACATAAGTATAATCTTTTTAGTACTTATTTTTGATCTTATTTTTATCTGATAACTCTTGCAACATTTCCTGAAGCTATAAAGCATTATTTGCAAAAACAACCACATGTAAAATCCAGCTGACTTAAATAATTTTTATTTACTTTTACTCCCCTAGCTTTCCAATTTAAGACATAAAATACTTTTTGTAAAACTGCTGTAAATATTTTTGGAGATATGGAATCACACCTATCATACACTGTTCTCAATGTCAATCTTCTCAGTATCAGAATAAGACAGTATCCTGGATCTATATCTTGATGATCCAATGCTTTAATCACCACAGAAATGCTTTTGAATCAAATATCTTTTCTTAATCTACAGATCCAAAGCATAATGATACTCACATTCATTGGCTCTTTGTATAAATGTCTCTTAATACTTGGATGTCATCTGCTGCATTAAAACCACTTTTAAATTTAGCTTTTTTCACAGGTTGGTTAAACACCAAAGTTTGCTGTAGTCAATTAAATTGTAATTTTTTTAGTAAATATTTGCATAGAACTAATAAAAGCCATACAGTTCTTTAATTTCTAATATCTTATTTATCACCTTTTTAAAATGTCAATATTATTGCTGCATTCTTCCAATCATCTGGTATATTTTTACCAGATAAATGGTTGATATACAACTTTGCCAACAATTTTTCTATTTCTTCAACTGTTTCTTTTAAAATATTGATTACAATTTCATATTTTCTGGAACTTTTTCCTTCTTCATATATTTAATTGCATAAAAAATAATGAACAGTGCTAATAGCTCTAACAAGCTTTATTGATAAATGTCACAAGAGAATTTTAAATTTTTTATCTAGAAATCATTCCCAATGCTCAGGCTGGTTTCATGCTTTGGCAATCCTCAGTGAGACACTAGAGTATTTCAGACACTAAATCTGAAAATACTAACACAAAGCCAGAATTTATCTAAGAGTTAACTATTAAGTAAAAAATCTGAAATTTTCTGACACTTATCTTTAAATCCAGCTATCTAACTTAAATAGCTATATGGGGCTGAGACATCTTCAGCCAAACTCTATATTAATAGCCTATCTCACTTTATTTAAAATGCTGGGAAATTTAGAAAATGTAGTAATTGTAGAAGATACTTTATTTTTTTTATTTTTAATACTAGATGTAAATATAAATTGTGATAGCTCAAGTGTAGATGAAATTTATATGGAAGTCACTGAAAACCTCTACTGAGCAGTATGTAAACTAATACAACTTCATCAATAAATGAAAAAGTATAGAATGAATACACCGGTACTTTAGCTTGGATTGTATATAAGCATTTAATTTATTGATGTGTTATAGCATAGAATATGAATTATATATATTTATATAATTTCAGAACAATTATAAACTATTTTGAAATCACTATAATTAATTAGCGAAAAAGGGTAACTTTATAATTCCTGAATATTAAAATAAATCTTCAGTTAAAAGATGTAAATATAAATTGCAATATATATAATTCACACTCTGTGTTGTAATACACCAATAAACTGAATACGTTTATACATCCAAGTTAAAGTACAGGTGGGTCAGTTCTTCAATTTTTTATTTATTGATGGAGTTGTATAACTCACTGGAAGTTTTGAGCTATCACAATCTAAATTAAAATATTGGTGGATTCACTCTACTTTTTGATTTATTGACAGAGTTGTATTAACTTATATATAGCACAGTGAGGAGTTGTCTTCCACATAAATTTTTATTACTATGTAATTCACTGTAGAATTTTTTTCATACATTTCAAGATATTTTTCCTTATTAATGCCGAAATACCAAGATTTTGTTTTACACATTTGAAGATTTTTATTCTCTTCTATATATAGTTTTTCTTATTAATTCACAATTATATCTTATATTATTATTAACTTTTTTTGTACTATTTTACAAAACTTGGAATATTCAATCTTTTTTAATGGATTATTTTTGTATATTATCATATTTCTTCTTTTCTTCAAACATTGATTTATGTCAATAGAAAATTTATTAGTAAATTTCTGGGTTTTATACTCATTATGTGATCAGTTATCCTATTGATTTCATTCAAATCTGAACAAACTTCAAAATATGTTAATATTTAAAAATAGTTTGCAAGTTCTAATTTAAATTTATTGCTATGTTTATAAAGATTAGGAATACCGACTTTGAAATTTATCTAAAGAATTTTTCTTTCTATAGTTTTGTGTAAGACTTATATCTCGCTAATCAATCCATGACCATTGAAACTAAAAAGAACATTTTATTATTGAAATACATATTTTCTGGTTAGTCAAAATATAATCCAACTTTGATGTAATTTCATTTGAATGTTTCCTTTTAAAATGTTTTTTTTTTTTCAAAACTAATTCACAATATACAATTTTTCTTTTCCTGCAAACTTCACCACAGCCAAATTTACTCTCAACAAACTTTCATCTTTTAATCGTTTATGAATTCTACATTAAAGATTCCCATGACAATTTTAATGCTGTTTAGTCTGATCCAAAAACAATTTGTACGCCCATATTAAAATTCTGTATTTCCTCATTACTACAAGAACTTGTTGTGTATAAACCTAAATTATCTGCATTTCGTATCTTCCATTAATTTAAATAATTAATTTTATCACTCTCATTAACAATCAATTTCACAATGTTTTTTTTCTTCTTTTGTTTATTATTTATAATATTAGTAAATGTTTGCTCACATTTTAATTGTTTCTTTATCTTTTTTTCTAACTTCACAAAATCCCACAATGTTCTCAATTAATATTGGACAATTCTTCCAAATTTTTTTTTCATATGTCAAATGCATTGACCGGAAGCGAACCTCGAGCCAGCTGCTTGGAAGGCAGCTATGCTAACCGCTAGGCCACCAACAATTTATGCAATCTTTTTTAATTAAAAGTAATCTGTAGTTTTAAATACCTAAATAAAAGTTCATCTTCAAATAGTCTGATCTCTAATCATGGGATTTTTAGCATCCTCCACCTTTGGCCACCAATTAATTGTTGGCTGGTGATTTTATGGTCTCCTGGGAATTTGTTTATCATAATTGTAAATATCTATTTATAAAAAGTTCATTCATACATTCATTCATTTTGACTACTGAAAAGAAAGATAAGGGTGTGAGTTAATTTTAAACTCGGAAGCAAAAAGTCAATAAATCTACATACTGGCTGCTATATACTAGGGTAATATTGATATCAGCTGTATACATATCATTGTATTTCTTATAGTAAAATAAAATTCAGTCCATAAGTAAATATTAAGTAATATGTATTTTATTAACTCAACACACTAAAAGGTATAAATCTTTATGTTTACAACCAACTTGCTTCCGTAGTTATTCTCAGGATACATATATAGTCACAAAACTTCTCATGTTATTGTACATTACATATTAGATTAAATGTGATATATCTTTACTTAATGGATTTTTTGGTCTCTATGTGTGTCACATGTACACTTTCATAAAACTACAGCAACTCTGTTTTTTCTCACTTTTTCTGTCTCTTTTTCTCTTTGTTTTTTGTCTCGCTGATTTAATTTTTATTGCACATAGCATAGTCTATACAATTAGCATATCTTTGTGTAATTACTATTTTATTCATCTGTATATTATGTAAACTTTAATTTTCTAGAGAGTTAAGAATGGGGAAATTATAATTCAATAGATAGGGAAAGTTCACTATTAAGGAAAGATTATAAAATTAAGTTTCTATCTGACTATTTGTTACAAACATAACCAACTTTATTTCATCATCATCAACCATTATCAATCCACTATAGAATGAAAGTCTCTCCAAATTCAATCCATCTTCTCTGATCTCCAGCCTGTCTTCTCCATATCACCCTTGCACACTTTCTTATTTCATCCATCCATTTCACTTGTAGTCTCTTTCTGGGTCTTTTACAATTTCTTGAAATCCAGTTTAAGATTTCAATTATCCATCTATTATAATCTCTTTTAGCAATATGTCCAGCCCAACTCCATTTTAGTATTTTAATTTTTTCAATGATGTCAGTAACATCTGTTTGTTCTCTTACCCTTGTATTGCATTTTCGATTTCTTTTTGTTCTCCTAGCATGCATCTCTCCATGCTTCTTTGAATAGTCTGAAGTCTATGTATTGTTCTTCTATTTAGTGTTCAAGTCTCAGATTCATAAGTAAGAACTGGTAAACACATTTATTAAAAACCTTTCTTTTCAAACACATAGGCATATTTCTTTTTAATAAATTATTTCTACCAAAAGCACTCCAACCAAGTTTAATTCTATGATTAATTTCATCCATTATGTTTCCATCTATAGAATAATCTGACCAAAATATTTGGAGTTATTAACTTCTTCTAACTCATCATAATCAATCTTTATTTTCACCTTTTGAAAAAAATCCATTGAACATTACTTTAATCTTTTTAACATTTATCTTACTTTTTTACTTTCATCTGATAACTCTTGCAACATTTCCTGAAGCTCTGAAGTATTATTTGAAAAATCTAAATATCTTAAATAATCACCATTTAATTTTAATTCTTTAGTTTCCCATTTTAATCCACAAAATATTTTTTGCAGCACTACTGTAAAAGATTTTGGAGATATGGAGTCACCCTGTTGATGTTACCCTTCCTCATATCATTATGTAATTTAATTGTTTCTGTTGCATTTTTATAAATATTCTTCAAAATATAATGATATCCTAGGTCTATACCTTGATTATCCAATGCTTTAATCACTGAAGAAATGCTTATAGAATCAAATGCCTTTTTATAATCTATAAATCCAAAGCATAATGGCAGATCATATTCATTGTTCCTTTCTATAACTTCTCTTAATACTTGGATATGATTTACTGTATTAAAACCACTTTTAGATCCAGTTTGTTCTTTTGGTTGATTGAAATCCAATGATCTCTGTAGATGAATTGTATTTATCTTGGTAAAATTTTTGTATAAAACTGATAAAAGACTGATAGGTCTGTAATTTCTAATATCTTCTTTGTCACCTTTTTAAAATATTAATATTAATACTGCATTCTTCCACTCATCTGGTACATCCTTATCATTTAGACATTTGATATATAACTTTGCCAAAAAAATTTCTATTTCTTCACCTGCTTCTTTTAATATAGCGATTATAATTCCATCATTACCTGAAGATTTTCCTTTCTTCATAAATTTAATTGCATGTATCACTTTTTAATTTAAAACCCTGTGCAATTCAGAAGATATAATAAATGTAATAAATACTTATTCTTTATTACTAGATAAATCTTGATAGAACTCTTCTACTCACTTCATGATATCATCTCTCTTTTTAGTAATAGTTCCATCTTTTCTTCTTATTGCAGATATAAATTTCCTACCAATACTAAAATGTTGTTTTACACTCTTGAGACTTTTATTTTCTTCTACTACTTTCCTTGCTTGTTCACAATTGTACTTTCTTATATCATTATCAATTCTTTTTACACCATTTTACAAAATTCAAGGTATTCAATACTTTTTAATGCACCATTTTTATATATCTTCATATTCCTTTTCTTCAAAAATTCTCTAATTTCAATAGAAATTTTATTTGTCAATTGCTGGTTTTCTCTACCAGCTATCTTTATTGCAGGGTTTAAAAGTGTACCAGTTATTTTCCTATTAATTTCATTCAAATCTGAGTCATTTTCAAAATCGACTATTAATACTTGAAATCAATTTTCAAGTTTTAATTTAAATTCATTAGAATGTTTCTGAAGGCTTAAGAATATCAACTGTAAATATTGTTTTTTCTTAATAATTTTTGTCTCTCTAGTTTTCCATTAACATGTATCTTACATCTTCACATCTCTTTATATGTACACATACATTATTATTTTAATTAGACAGTGCACTGACTTTTACATGCTAGTTAGCAGCTCATCCATGGTATAATAGCTGCAACATCAAGACAAGAACATATGGAGTGGACATAAGGAATTTGCCCTGCTCATTTTCTTTAAGGTCTCGAATAGCAAACTCTGCAGCCTCTATTTTTCTTTATTTACAATAAATCTCATTCCATTTAGAGTTTGCAATATTTATTTCTTTTATAATAAAATATATGTCCACATTTCAACTTAATTGTCTCTTCATCTGTCTTTTCTAAGTTCCCAAGGTTCAGCAATATCTAGACATTTATTTTTATAATGTACGCAATCGTTTTCATTTTTTAAGAAAGTTATCAAATAGCAACTTAAATTATAGCAGGGGTCAAGCCTCGGTGGTCAAGAGGTCAGCGACAGCTGCTTTACAAGCAGTTGTCCCGGGTTAGCGGATTCGCTTCCCGGCTGATGCTATGACACATGAGAAAAAAAAAATTATAGCAGGTAAATCTTAGCACTTCTGGCTTCAATCATTTTGTAGTCATTTGCAGGCAATTTTACAATGTTAGAATTTTTGTCTATCTTAGTGTATATATATTCATACATATATACTTTCAGCTTTCAAAAAAAAGTTCAACCAATTACATAGTTAAGAACTATCATGTTTTCTTGATCTTAGTAACAAGACTCAATAAACTAACCACATTGGTTGGTGAGGAAATATTTCCTTTTCGTTTATTAGGTAAACATTTAGCTGAAGCACGAGTAGAAAAAGATGAACGATTAAAAAATAGAGAATATATAAAAATAGTATACTGATGTAGTTGAAATATTAAATATCTAAATATATATGCAAGGTTAAATGAAATATAATGTCCTACATAATTTGGTTCAATAGTAAAGTGAAAGACCCTTGAGCTGAAAGTTCTTGAATTAAGGTCCAGTTCACATTAAGTAGACATTAGTACTTTGAATTAATGGGTTTGTTTAAGCTCTCTGAAATAAATCATATGGTCCTTTATTTGATTACAAACTACTACCCAACAGGTATTTGTACATGCGAATATATATTGATATTTAACTCGCATAAATAACAAAATTATCTTAAAAACTAAGCTGCAAAAACATATTTGCACGTTAATAAGACATAGATCCAATAAAAATGTAAATAGTAATAATAACTGTCTCTAGACAATTAATTATCGTAGTAATTATCTTTAGAAATCCTTTCAAGTTTTTATAACTTAGAATGAAATGCTATTATTATTTTATTTAAAAAGGAAGTAATAAATAAATTAAAAATAACTTGACAATAAATTGTAAATGTAATTTTTTATTTGAAAAACAAACAAACAAAAAAAGTATTTATAAGCAACTATTTATATTTTATTACTATAAAAACTATTTCTCGTTTTTAAAAAGTAATTAATATTTGATTTAGATGTTCTATCGAACAGTAGAAAACGTGCAGTAAAATCGCACGGTAGTCTTGCATTGGTGGTCGAGAGGTCAGCGCGACTGCCTTGCACTAGCAGGCAGTTGCCCGGGTTGCGGGTTCGCGTCCCGGCCGATGCTATGACACTTAAAAAAAAAAAAATCGCACGGTAAAAATAATTCATTTTTAGCTTTCATTTCATTAATTATTTCTTTTTGTTTTTGTACTTCCATCTGCTATGAGGTTGAGGCTTCGAAAGCCCTGCGGATTTGTCGTGCTTAATCTCGTTCTTTACCAATTATTATTTCCCGATTGGAATTTGATTTTAAAATTTTGTTAATTAGCCATTTTAATCACTGCTATTATTAATATTGCAAAAAATACAATATGTTAAAATCTAGAATTAATATAAAAAGTATTGAGTTACCAAAACGATCTATCCTCATGTCAATGGAGCTAAATAATTAGATAGTTTGGATAATGTGAACTTGTATAATAGTAATAAAATCTTAATTATATTACTGAATAAATACAGATTTTTTATCAAGCAATTGTCTGAATAATTTTATCTGAAGGTTTGTGATAATGGTATATTATTAGATGTGATATGTTGGACTATTTCCAACATATCACATCTAATTATCTGAATTAGTAACAATTAATCAAAAATCTATTATAGTCATTGTTAAGTTTTAATCAGCTATCATAGTAATATTTCTTTCTTAGGCATTAAACATTAATAGTTATTTTATTTAAGTAAAATAATAATGAGCACCATATTTCTACGATTTAGAAGCAAAAATGAATTACATATATATTTTATATTCTACATATTGTTAAAAAAACATTTAAATTATAAATAATATCTATTTCTTGGTTTAATACTTTTATAATCAACTTTGATATCTTTGTGTATGATTTTTGTTTTTGCAAATGACTATCTGATAAAGTAAGATGTTTTACTGTTTATCTGTAAAGAGATGTAGAGAAAACATTGCTCTGTAATGAGATATATATATGGCTGTTTTATTATTTTACCTATATAGACATGCAAATTATTTTGATATAAGTACCTAAATATAAGGGGCTTTTTTTTTCATATAATAATTTAGATAAAGCTTCAGCTACAATATATAAAGTGTCGGTCTGATTCATTACTCTGCTACGACCTTTAGCTTAAAAAGACTCAAACAAATATTACTGTTATTACTAGATCTTTCGCGTTTAAATTATCAGTTTTGATTGGCTGAGCTTGGTTATATAATAGCTGAAACTATATAGATTACTTTATGAAAAATTCACATCATATTTTTATGTTTATGTTTACATAAATACATAGACTAACTCAGAAAGAGAGAGAAAGAAATATATCTAAATTTTCAAAATGATTGGAAAAGTTCATAGAAATATAAATAATCAAAGAAAAAAAGATATAAATAAAAATGCATATATCATAAGAATTACATTCCTTCAGATTATGAATGAATAACACTGAATTTTAGCAAGGATGAAGAAAAAATTGATCCATCTTAAGCATTTGATATTTACAAGAGTATAAACATTTGTTGGGGCTCACGATAACATTCGTAGAGCACCAACCTGCCATGACTTGTGTTCAAATCTAAGCAAAGTACAACTTGATTTTTTTTTTCAAGTTTTAATCAGAATTAGGATTTTTATTTCAACAACCAGTCCATAAACAAGCCAGTATAAGCATTTAATATTGGTCGCAATTGAATATTTAGCTAATTTTAGCTAGAAATTAAAACAAAGATTTAAAAAAAAAAAAAAACTACTCAAATCACCATAACTAGAAATTGGCAAGCTAGAAGAGTTGTTAAAAAGATTTTTGCCTTGCAGTGGCTGATTAAAGGTCCTTTTATTATTTTACTTAATATATCTTTTATCCAAGCACATTTATTAAATATTTGGTAATATATATAGATGGATAATTAAATAAAAGAAAATATGATGCTGAGTTGTATATAGAAAAAATAACATAATAAATCTGAATATCTTTTTTTCAATCTTTAATTTAAATATGTATTTGAAAGTAAATAATTTGTTTTAAAAATAAAACAAAAAGAAAATGATAGATTTCACCATAATACAATTATCTTTAATAATTGTAATTTAGACTTACAAACATTTAAAGAAATGAAGATGTTTAGAAAAATTCCACGAACAGTTTATCAACTTTTAAGTAAATGTATAATTTAAATATATACTCAAACGTAAGAATTTATGAAAAAAATAATCTTTGGACTATTTTTTCAATTATATATTTTTTGTTTTCCTTAAATAAATATGTAAAGTATTTTTTAGTAAAAAAGATAGAACAATGACCTTAGAAAAACGGCCACTAAAAAAAAAAAAAAGAGGTATCTTTTGTTGCTAAAAATTAACTTTATATAAATTCCTATATAGTATATTAAAAAAAAAAAAAAAGATTTTTTTAAAATTAAATTATAGGTTACAGAAAGGAAATGAAATTAACAAATACTTATTTCATTTAATTATTTTTTTTTAAAAAAGTACCAATTTAAAATTGCATATATTGTTATTATCTATAATTTTATTACTGGGCTAAAAGTTTTTAGCAATTGATGTCTGATTCTTATTACTACTACTATCAGAGAATATCTCTACTCTAGTGCCATCTATCACAAGCTTGAATATTTAATAATTATCAATAGACCAAGAATGAAGAATTGCTTTTGTCTTATATTATTTAAGATGGAATTTATTTCATATTTTGTTTCTTGATTGTCTTTTCTAGTGACCCAATATCCATTTAGAGGATATGTAACATGGAACTTTCCATTACATGTAATGTACTTTGCATTTCATTTACAGATATTTTTATAGTTTTAAGAGCATTGTTATTTTCTGTTTTTCAAATAAGTCATTGTTTTTCATCTTGACTTTTTGACTCATTTTCAACATTTTTTTTTCATTGCTCAAAGTTTAATGATTTTGAATTTTATATGTATCGTTGATGAGTGAGAATTAATACAGATATTGCAGAACAATATTTGTCTGGATTTTCATGTAACTACTATGGCCATAAAGCTCACAAGTATTAAATAAAAACTTTATAACCTACCAAAGAGTATTTTAAGCAAGATAAAGTAATTAGCATTTCCAACATGGAAACAAGTTTGGATTCAGGAATGGGCTCAGGGGCTGCAAAGGTTGGTGGAGGGCCACATCAGAGGCCACTTTGTGGAAGCGAAGGTTAGCGGAGGGTCGCACCTTTTTTTCATGACACAATAAATGCACTACTTTATTCTCTGTATTACCAAAGAAATATTTGTTTGTCCATTCTTCATTAAACACATAACATTCATCACCGATTTTACATTTTTTTGGAGAGTTTATAGTTTCACAAAGATTGGAAATGTCTATATTTGCTAATGAAAAAACAAAATTGATATTAACAAGATCAACTAAAGAAACACTGTACATCATATCTACACTGCACATGTGTATTGATGTGGCCATCCTAGTGGAAAATACGAGATGAATCTTCGGTTGCGCACGGGAAGGAAATCTCAGTTCAAGGCAGATTATTCTGATTGTCTTGGTGGGCCACTTGTGGCCCTCAGGTCACTATTTTCCCACCCCCTGATCTAAGCTATTTTAATTTTTCTTTATCACTAAAAGCAAAAGCTGAGATTAAGTATGGATCACAAATTCTTATTGGAAAAAGTAAAAACTTTTATCATTATAATTAATAACGGTCTTATTTAAGATATTTCATTATTATTTTTGCAACTGAATTTTACTAAGTGATTATTTTTGTATAAACTTCAGATGAATCATTCAGGAAACTTTCATACAATCTTATAGATTCTTTCAATATTTTTTCAAATGTCACTTTATAACACTTCAATACTTTGCACATTCTGAATAGTTCAGATCAATAATGAGAATGAAAGGTTCATAATCAGAAGATTATCAATCAATTTCCAGATTGAAATCAATCGGTAATCTTTAACTTGCTGAAAACAAATAAGTAGCAATTGTTAGCTTCCATTAAATAAAAACAAATTCTCAGTTTGATTAATTAATAATGACACTGATATTTTATAACTAATATTTGACCATCTTAGCAAATATGATGAATAAATAAGTATCTTCTCCCAGTAAATAGTTAATAACAAAACCTGCTTCTAAAGTTGTCAGTATATATTTAAGTGAGACATCAATCATGTTTATCCCTGGTTCTTGTAGAATGGAAACAATTTTTTTTTAAAAAAAAAAGAAAAGGAAAATAAAATTTTAAAAAAGATTTTTTTAAAATAGTGCTTTTATGTAAATAACCCACTAAAAAATAAAAAATAAAGTAATAATCCATTTGTTTTATGAAATGGATTATTTTTTTACTTTTTAATGGGCTGTTTACATAAAGCATTATTTTAACATATAACAGTCAGATCGTAAGTCCTATATGTAAGTAATTCAATTTGTTATGTTATGCTATTAAAAACGTTATTGTCAAGATCACATCTTCATTTGACAAATGTATTAAAAAAAAGTGTTTTAACAAATTTGAGCATGGTTTTTGTAAAGAAAGCATTAAAAATTATTTTAAAATCACTTAAAGAGATGCAATATTGATTACTTTCATTGGAAAAAGATAGCTAAGAATAGATAATGATGGAAGGTTACAATTAAACAAGGTATAAGTTTTTCAAAAAGTAAAGTTTGCTGCAGAAGTTTAAAAAAAATTCAAGATGTTTAATACAATTTAAAAAATTAATTACATGATATATATGGATATATTTTTAAGTCATATTGAATTGTATAGTTATTGCAAAACTCATTTACTAGGGGTAGCTATTGTTAATGATGATGAATATAAATATATTGTAATATATATATATTTAGTAAGACAATAAAGCCAATTACTCAAAGTTTTAATAGGTTTATAAATGTAGATAACAATCAACCCTTAAGCTATCAACAATTTCAACCTGAAGTCAAGACAACCTTCTTTAACAATATATATATATATATATGGAGCTTTACCAAGACCTCCAAACAAGCGTATTTGTTTACATAAACGTCAGAGTCAATATTCACTGTCTCTTTCATTTTGCTCCACCCTCAGATCAGCTGATTTCAAGCTGATTTGCTCTCATCAGTGAAGGGATAGGAGTTAGAAACTAAACCTAAATATTAACTCCAAGCGTTTATGCAAAACGTTTCTATCAGTTTGCAAGCATGAATTTTTTAGACACCAATGTCTTCAAACTTAGCCTATCAAACTAGATAGCTATGTGGGTCTGATAACAGTTCAGTTTCTCCACATAATCAAAGCTTCTGCAATCTATATCATTGCAAGAAAACTTTAAAGGTACATTTATGAAAAACAAAACAAGTTTTATATACGTAAAAACCTGCTATCACTTGTATTAATGAACAATAGATGGAGCTTTACCAAGACCTCCAAAAAAGCGTATTTGTTTACATAAACGTCAGAGTCAATATTCACTGTCTCTTTCATTTTGCTCCACTCTCAGATCAGCTGATTTCAAGCTGAATTGCTCTCATCAGTGAAGGGATAGGAGTTAGAAACTAAACCTAAATATTAACTCCAAGCGTTTATGCAAAACGTTTCTATCAGTTTGCAAGCATGAATTTTTTAGACACCTAAATGTCTTCAAACTTAGCCTATCAAACTAGATAGCTATGTGGGTCTAATAACAGTTCAGTTTCTCCACATAATCAAAGCTTCTGCAATCTATATCATTGCAAAAAAACTTTAAAGGTACATTTATGAAAAACAAAACAAGTTTTATATATGTAAAAACCTGCTATCGCTTGTATTAATGATCAATAGATGGAGCTTTACCAAGACCTCCAAACAAGCGTATTTGTTTACATAAATGTCAGAGTCAATATTCACTGTCTCTTTCATTTTCTACACCCTCAGATCAGCTGATTTCAAGCTGATTTGCTCTCATCAGTGAAGGTATAGGAGTTAGAAACTAAACCTAAATATTAACTCCAAGCGTTTATGCAAAACGTTTCTATCAGTTGCAAGCATGAATTTTTTAGACACCTAAATGTCTTCAAACTCCGCCTATCAAACTAGATAGTTATGTGGGTCTGATAACAGTTCATTTTCTCCACATAATCAAAGCTTCTGCAATCTATATCATTGCAAGAAAACTTTAAAGGTACATTTATGAAAAACAAAACAAGTTTTATATACGTAAAAACCTGCTATTGCTTGTATTAATGATCAATAGATGGAGCTTTACCAAGACCACCAAACAAGCGTATTTGTTTACTTAAACATCAGAGTCAATATTCACTGTCTCTTTCATTTTCTACACCCTCAGATCAGCTGATTTCAAGCTGATTTGCTCTCATCAGTGAAGGTATAGGAGTTAGAAACTAAACCTAAATATTAACTCCAAGCGTTTATGCAAAACGTTTCTATCAGTTTGCAAGCATGAATTTTTTAGACACCTAAATGTCTTCAAACTCCGCCTATCAAACTAGATAGTTATGTGGGTCTGATAACAGTTCATTTTCTCCACATAATCAAAGCTTCTGCAATCTATATCATTGCAAAAAAACTTTAAAGGTACATTTATGAAAAACAAAACAAGTTTTATATACATAAAAACCTGCTATCGCTTGTATTAATGATCAATAGATGGAGCTTTACCAAGACTCCAAACAAGCGAATATTGACTCTGATGTTTATGTAAACAAATACGCTTGTTTGGAGGTCTTGGTAAAGCTCCATCTATTGATCATTAATACAAGCGATAGCAGGTTTTTACGTATATAAAACTTGTTTTGTTTTTCATATATATATATATGCATGTTAAGGATACAAAAGTAATATTATTTATGATGTAGCATTAAATATCATAGTTCATCATTAAAAATTTGTTTGTATGGTTTGGTGCAGTGATAGAATGATGGACTCTGGATCTCAAAATTCATGGATCATGGTACAGATGTGTCATTTCAGGTGCTCAAATTTTCTATGAATTCATGAGCAATCAGTTACTTATTATTTTATTAAAATTTATAACATGATTGTAATTCATATAAATAATACGTATAACATGTATACTAAGAAAAGCTTGTTCAATACTTTAAAAAAGTTAAATACATCAACATAGTATACTGAGCATGCTTTGGAATTAATCAAAAGCATAATTAGCATATTATGTTGATGTATTCAACTTTTTTTAAAGTATTAAACAAACTTTTTTAATATACAAGTTGTATGTATTATTTATATTAAATTACATTTTTCAAGAAAAGTTTAAAACTATTGGAATAACATAATTTTAAATATAAGATGCTATCTTTTCTTCCATAGCATAAGCTTGTGGTTAAAACACCTGTAGAGGTCCCTACTATCGCATTTTATACGCATATTATCGAGGTTATAGCCTCAGTAAATATTATTTACGTAATCAATGTGCGTTTAATAAATTTATAATTACAACTTTATATTAAATTAAGTAAAAGGGAAAAACAATAAAAACATATAATTAAGAAGGATTAAGTTATCAAAGTAAGTTGTTGCCAAGATATTTAAATTTGTCTTATTTTATGTAGTGATAATAATAATATATAATATATATAGCACTAATAAATATTAAGTAATAACTTTATTTCTTATTTCAGCTTTTCAAGATGATAATTTAAGTTGTTACCATGGTGCAGGATTTTATCCCCATCCTAAAAGTTGTAAGTTTTTTTATCGTTGTTGGGAGCACCAAGATAAAATTTTTCAAAAATTTGTCTTCGTTTGCCCTCCAGGAACAATTTATAATTCTAAAGTAAATAATTGTCGAATAATGGGACCAACTGAAAAATGTGATTTAAATCAAATTCAAAATACTATTGACATAGGAAATAATTATAACCAATCTCCAGACAAATATAATAGTAATATTAATGAAATAGATAATAATGTTATTGATAATAATAAAAATAATGGCAATACTAATAATTATAATAACAATATTCCTGATAATAATGCAATAGATCATCAAAATAATCATGATAATAGTTATAACAGCAATAATAACAATGATAATCATGATAATCCTAATGCAATAAATCATCAGCCATATGGTGAAATGAGTAATAAAAATCCACCTACTGCACCTCACAAAAATGTTTATAACAATCATCCAGAAGGATTTAATAATCCTATTGTATTCCCTCACAAAATATATAATAACAATAACAACAATAATAATATGAATGACAATAATAATCTTGATGATCCAATGAGAAATACATTTGATAACAGTAACAAAAGACCTTATGGTAATATGAACAACAAAAATCCTATCAATCATCAAAATACCTACAATTATTTTCCAGAAATTTCTGATAATGAAATTCCTACAACTTTGCAATCAGTCAAACAATGGAAACCGTCTACAACCGAATCTACAACAATGTCTCCTACAACTAAACCAACAATGAAAACTACAACTTCAATTCCCAAAACAACTTCTAGAATTACAACAGAAATGATAACACTGCCTCCCACAACTCTCAAACCAGTAACAACTACAGAAGTAAAGTGTGATAAGGTTGGCTTTTATAGAAATCCTAAAAATTGCTCACAATTTTTTCAGTGTTTTGATCATGGGTTTGGACATTTAAGTGGTTTAATATTTGATTGCCCTGATGGATTATATTTTAGTGAAACTCCACCACAGCAATGTGTGAAACCAGAACTGATTCCAGAATGTGAGGATTAAAGTACAAGCAATTTAAACCAAAAATATATAATAAATTTGTATTATTTTTATTTCAATATGATTTTATTTTTTTACCTTCCAACATTTTCGGTTTTATTTATTTGCCATTTTTTATTACTGGAAAACTTAAAAATAGTATGATTAATGAAAGATATCTCATATTTATAAAATGTTTTTTTTTATTTTTATAATATGCATTCCAAAATAAAGCATATGATTCTTTGTAAGCAAAGAAGGAAACAAAAAGTATTATTATAAATTATTATTTAAATTATATGTAAGTTGTTAAAATATTTTATTAAATAAAATGTTTCAAAAATTATATAATGTTTGGATTTCATTAATTTTTTTAATTATGAAGTTTTAAGTAAGTTATTTGATCTTCATTACTATTTATAATTGAAAATACACTTTTGGCCACAACTGATTTCTAAAAACACTGAAAGAAATAAAGCATAAGAAGTATATTCTCATAAATTAAAATAAAAAAAAGATTAAAAATATAAATTTGCAAATAAAAAAAAAGTAGTTTATTCACGGTAAATAATATCTATCTATCTATCTATCTATCTATCTATCTATCTATCTATCTATCTATCTATCTATCTATCTATCTATCTATCTATCTATCTATCTATCTATCTATCTATCTATCTATCTATCTATCAATCTATCTATCTATCTATCTATCTATCTATCTATCTATCTATCTATCTATCTATCTATCTATCTATCTATCTATCTATCTATCTATCTATCTATCTATCTATCTATCTATCTATCTATCTATCTATCTATCTATCTATCTATCTATCTATCTATCTATCTATCTATCTATCTATCTATCTATCTATCTATCTATCTATCTATCTATCTATCTATCTATCTATCTATCTATCTATCTATCTATCTATCTATCTATCTATCTATCTATCTATCTATCTATCTATCTATCTATCTGTATGTCTATCTAACTAACTGTTTGTCTGTCTGTCTGTCTATCTATCTGTCTATTTATCTATCTAAATGTATATGTAGTTATATGTTGAACTCTTTCCATTATTTTCAATATTTTTAAAATAACTCAAATTTTCTCTATAATTTTTTTTAATAGACACAATTGTTAGTAGTAATGCATAAGTTAATAAGAAATACAACTTTTGAATGATATTATTCTCTAATCTTCAAGTATTGTCAGCCTGACAAATGACATCTAGTATAAGAATTGATCCGGTTATTATAACTAAAAAAGATATTAGAATAATAGTGCTTCAAACACAGTGTTCGAAAAGTGTAAATAAAATCTGAATTTTTCTATAAACCTTTTGCAATTCAATAAAATATTGGAAATATAACAACAAGTAAAAAATGTCAAAATTCAAACAAAAGATGGAATATATCAGGAAAAAAATTAAACGATCCTCAATTAGGGTTTTTTATTTGGCCAAGTCAAATATTCCTCACAGATATCTCTATACTTGCTAAGTATTTATCTCTTGAATATTACCACAACTCAGTTTATAAGACACACACTTTATACATGGACATGAAGATGTTTATTGTTTTTGATAAATACATTAATGTTTATTAAGAATCAATTATTAGATTAAAATTGTTATATTATTTCTATCTCAACTGTGAGACCTTGTATTAATATATCATTTTTTTAAAGTTAAGTAAAAAGGGTCTTATTTATTCAACATCATCTTTCTTTCTTTACCCTTGTACCTTGTAAAGAAATCTTCCCTTAAATATTCAATATATAACTGCTATATATATATATTCTCTCACATATATATATATATATTGTGTCATATTTTTATATCCTGACCATATGTCATCACACATACAAACACATCATTACATTTTTTTTTTGTAATTTGATTTCAGATCATTATTTCATGGAATTATTGATAGAACCTACAATTGATGGCTTCCTAATTTCACACATTATCAATAACAAGATTCACAATAATGTTTGACTATTTTAAAAGATTTATTGTCAACATTTTAGAATACAAAACAATTTATGATATATTTCCTTTATCTTTATTATTATTTTATTTTTAACTTTATCTTTTTGTTCTACAAGTATCAAGAATGTATGTTTCATGATTGAAACAGAATGGCTTATGTGGATGTATTCCCAAGGGTTTTTTTCATGCAGCCATGGGTTACATTTTTTTTGTTAATTACACATGTGATTGGCATGCCATGCAGTTTTTTAAAAATGATTCAATGGCTTTATTTATCTTAGGTCACCTGATAACTTCTGGCCAGTGTTTTCATGCACACTATTCCCAGTTGTCAATTATGCAGCATCTTGAGTATTTGATTTGGGTCTTTATCAGGTATTAGAACTCTCTCCATTTAATATATATCCTTTGCAAACAGATAGGTTTAACTGTGCACTCCAGAAAGATATTGGCAATTTTTGAGATTGTTTACTGGGACAGACTTTACTGATCCATTTTTCAGTAGTTGGTTTCCTGGATTCTCATAAGTCCATTGTACCAGGAGTTATTCTCAAAGCATAGTCTCAGACATATCCCATGACAATTGTTCTAGAAGGGCTTCTTCCAGAAAATATCCAGAGGCACAATTTTTTGCTAAATTTCTGAGACTATGTCATATTCTTTAAAACTTTTGTCTTTTGTTTGACAAAGGTTTCTAAAGTGTAGCCTTTCAATGTTTTTGAAAGAAAGGGCAGAAATATGCTGTTAGTTTTTTAATTACTTCATTGTATGAAAATTTTTCAGTTTCTGTTGGTTCACATAGAGGGTTTGCAATTTCTAACCCTTTCAGTCCTGGAAATCTAGCAATGTGGTTACTTTTACATTGTTTTCCTTAAAATTGTTGACTAAGAAATTTTTTTTGATGCATTTAATATATAGTGACTTATTGGTAGACTTCAAATTCTCCAATCAACATTTGCAACATGGCAGCCATTGCAAATGATAATTATAATTCTAATCTTTTGAGTTCTATAGGTTTTAGACTTTTTTGACTGCACCAATTGTATTATATTCTACTACAATGGGTTGAGTAATGTGAATAAAAACAACCAAATCCTTAATTGGATATGTAATAAAATTTATATAAAACACAGTTATAATGATATACAAAAGAAAATTATGTAAAACACAGTTATAATAATACACAAAAGATGTATATGTATAAATAGCACTGAATATTACTGAATAGTTTCTAACCATTCCTTACTGTTAATGTCTGAATGGTTTGGATTTTTATTTTGATTCACACAGTGGCAGAAACATACAAGTTATATGATCAGCAATATTTATTATTTACAACAGATACAGTTAGTAATATTAAATATAAAGCAAATTATAACTTTAGTCGAGTTCTTTTCTGAAAAAGCGAGATTAATCATGCCACATATACAACTTGTTATTACTACAAGAGAGTCCATGTACATCTGAATTTTGCAAGCATGCATGACTAACTGATTATTTTTTCTTCTTTTGTTCCGTGTAGTATTTTTCAATATGGGGTGAGCTAAATCAACCAATAGTGTTTTCCGGTTGTTAGTTGATTGCTCTCTAAATATATCACAAAAATGACATTTAAATTGTCTATAGTGGATAAAAATCTTTCCAATAGCTCTGAGATAAATAGTATATAAGACTTACATATATTGATATGAATTCGAATGGTTTTTTATTCTTGTTTTATTGTCTAAATAAGACTAATTGGACACTCATTAACTGACCAATGTTGGATGGATATATGTTTCACTGTGGTCCAACTATTTGAAAAATATTTTACGCTTGATTATAATCTTTTTTGCAAATTTTATCTGTGCAGAGTTTGAACTCAGGTCATAGACATAGCAGAAGAATTTTTGTTTCTGCACCACAAGATTTTAATATAAATACATTAATTAATATTTTCTATACTTATATTTATTTGTATACTTTACTTCAATAATAAACCCCAACAAAATAGCTATTATAGGTAATGGAGAAAACTTATTTAACCATAGAAGATTGTCAATTAGTAGTAATTGATAGTTTCCTGGCAACATCAAAAAACAAACATCAATCTCTTTTTTTCTGTTGGTTATTAGAATAACAATCCATGTAACATATTAAATTCAACATATACATATAGAGAGAGAAAGATTAAATAAGTATTATGATTATTATATCACATATTTCAATTTACATTGGCAAGTTTAATTTATTGTTGTTTGATTACTTCTCAATTAAAATTTTATCTAGTATTCCACACAGAAAAAAACTATTATATTTCAATGTTTATACATGTACACATTTATATAACATTAATTTAACTTATACCATCTACTCAACATATAGCACGCAGAGAATGGTTGATATTTTTTCACCAAACAATGCTACTAGAAAGTTTGAAAATATTTCTATACAGATCATGTAAATTAGCATTATATAAAATTATTACAGATTATGATTTTTAATTAGTGATTAATATTGGGTTTGTGTATATTGGATGGATTAAATAAAAATATTATAAAATTTAATTTTGTAAATTTATTTTCTAATTTTTTTTTTTATTGTGGCCATTAACAAATAAAAAAAAACCCCTATATATATATAACCCAGCACCATTTCTGCAGGTTTTTAAAAAAAAAAACACTTAATGTAATTGAAAAGTAATAAATAGTGAGTTAATTTTAATAACAATAACAAAAATATGTTATAAAGATGTATAAAAAATTATAAGATCTTTAGATGTACTAATTGTCACGTTCATTTACCATGCCCATGACCAGGGGTTTGAATCTGATCTGGGCAAAACTTCTTTTACGCTTTTTCAGGTTTAGAATTTTTTTTCCTTGTAACCAGCCTAGCAAATCTAGTTAGCTATTCAATATTGATCAGTAATTAGTCTTAACCAGAGGATCTATCAAGAATGAAAACACTCAAATTCTTACTAAGCCTGTTCTTCTTCTCCATCATTTTTTTTTTCAAAAAAGAGGACTGTTAAAGAGGCCTTTGCCTTGCAGTGAGTTATTTAAAGACTGTGTTATGTTACTAACAACATAATTTTATAATTGTTAAAAAATTACTTAGCTTAGCTAGGACTAATTATTAAAAAATGCCTGCTAGCAGATTATTTTTTTTATTAATAACTTTTAAAAACAAGAAGGGGGGTTATAAGTGTTAAAAACCTCGTAAATATTTATAATAATAATAACAAAAAACAAAATAAAAAAAAAACAACAAAAACAGTATTTTTAATTATCTCATAAAACCTTGTTCAATTAGGCAGGTAAGATTAGATTACAGCATTTATATAAAAAAGCAGAAAAAATAAATAATTACAACATGTTTGTAACACAATATATAGTAACATTGGAAAATGTCATTTACCAGTCAATACATTACTATTATTACTTCCAAAATACACAATAATAACAGTAATTATAAATTTATTTATTTATTTACTACATGAATTGAAATATATGACAAATCATATATTTCCTACCAACAATGTTAGTGAATGAAACAAGTAGAATAAACTAATATACATTATCTTAAGTCAGGGTCCCCAACCCTATGCCCGCGGGCACCATGGTGCCCGCAGACCATTTTATGTGTGCCCGCCGCTATTCGAACACAATAAAAAATTATTTATCTGATACAAATAAATTTAATTTTTAAAGTCTCTTATAAATTATTGTATTATATTGTAATCAAATTGTAGGGCATACTATACTTTTACAGCATAAAAATATAAACGTTAATTATATGTTAAAATTTTATTTTTGAAATAAATATTTTTTTGTACATTATGTGTGATATTAACAATATCCAACTATAAATTTACATTGAAAAAATAAATGGTGCCCGCCACCTGGACGGTATTATAGAATGTGCTCTTAAGTGCAAAAAGGTTGGGGACCCCTGTCTTAAGTTATATATATATATAAAATATTATTTAACAACAAAAACTACGTATATAATAAATGGATGTAAATACAATTTGAAATGTGGAAATTTGCAAATGATAACATATAAAAAATATAAAATAAATAAATAGAGCAAAAAAGGGTCATATATTTATAGATAAGTAATAGATGTAATAGTAGTAGTAGTAGTAGCAGCAGTCGCAGTATTATTATTATGTTTTAGAACAATTAAAATATTATTTAATAAATTTTTTATATATCTAACTATAGAGAGTTTTTTTTTAAATTTACCAATTTTCTCAAAAGACATTTTAGTATATATATATTTTTTCTCATGTGTCATAGCATCAGCCAGGAAGTGAACCCGCTAAACCGGGACAACTGCTTGTAAAGCAGATGTTACTGACCTCTCGACCACCAATGCTTGACAGAATCATTTTAGTATTATAAACAAATTTATTCCTTTTGTCTTCTATATTCAATTTTCTAATAATTTGGGAATTTCAATATATACATAGAGTAACTTCTAGTATCTGAAGTAACTTCAATCTGATTAAATCTGTCTCTATCAATAAATACATCATAAAATATTCTGATACCCAAAATACTGTCAACCAATAAATAAACTAACAAATTGTTCTTGCAATGTTTGCTTTTTTGAAATTACATAATAAGCTACGTTTTCCCAAATAGAAATGCAATAAATCATGCAAACAATAAAATAATATATATATATACACACGCATAATAAATAAACTTAGATTATATGTAATGGATCGGAAGCAATTGACGTTGTTAATGAGTTATAGAATGTAAATAAACTCTCAATAAGCAGATATTTGTTCTTATATATGCTTAGTTTATTTACCTATATCATAAAATAATGTAATCATAACTCTTAGCAGTTTGTTTAATTCTAATCAACCTCAAAGATAAGATCTTCTCATGTGCAAGATTCTGTGCCCATTAGATTCTTTTGTCAATTAGCAGTTGTCTTTTACCACTTCTGTCACTTGTAGTCACTAATTTTGTGATTTTAAATAACTGCATGTTATCTTTACTGTCATATATGAACTTTCCAGAATACATTGCACATAAAAAGCAAATTTTTTTTAGGTACAGTGTAATTTCATGTTAATTAATACCTTTAACCATTCGTTATCACAATAATAAAATAACAAATATATAAGTTTTACATCTGCATCTGTTAAATCCAAACTGAATGCTCATTTAAGTAGGTTTATCACAATTCCTTTGAGATTGATATAGATATAGAATAAAAAACAATAGTACTAAGAACAAAACTTTAATTTTTGGTTAGAAAGATAAAATATTGATTTTAATTATTTGATAGTATTAATTATTATTAGTTGAGTATTTGATATTTTTATTTTATTAATTTTGGAGTATTGATGTCAAAGGAGAATACCTAGGTTTTATATATGATTTCTATGTTTATTCTATATGTATTTAAATTTATATTTAAGCCAATAAACATCACATGACCACTACTTCTTATGCTTGTGTATAACTGTTTTAAAACAGGCAAAACTCACTATATGTATTGTCACACACAGCAAGCTAGAGTAATCAGTGAATGCCAGAAGGCTTGTGAATAAAATCCCTATCTAATGCCTACTCATTCAATATCCCCAGACTAGTTTCTGGTTTGTGGCCTTCGTCTGTGAGACACCAAAATGCATGGGTGCTGAACTGAGTTCAGACCCATATGACTATATAAGTTAATGGTCTTGAATTGAAAACATTATGGTGTCTTCAATTTAAGACTCATAGTTTTGTGGTTAAGTGGGGATAAAAGGTGGCTTCTGGAGGGTTGCATTAGATCCTAAGATCTAGGTGCAGTGCTCTCAGATCCAAGGCTCCTCACTGATGAAGGCTCCAAGACAGAAACTAGTCTGGGGATATTGGATGAGTAGGCACTAGGTAGGGATTTTATGCACAATCCTTCTGGCATCCATTGATTACTCTAGCTTGCTGTGTGTGGCAATACATATAGTGAGTTTTGCTTGTTTTAAAACTTATATTTAATCTAATTTCCAATTCATAATAGTTTGCTAAAGCTGGACATGATGTAATAATACATGTTGCATTTACATTTCAAGAATAAAACTCAAGAACCTTTATCTTTGCAGAAAAGAAAATTTTATTTTTGCATCAAATACTAATATATGAATAAAAAGAATATCACATCCCTTTTATACTTTATTAATTTGCATGTCCAAGATGTAATTAACTTTCCAACCTTTCATTCTACATTGTACATTTTAATATATGTGTGGGTAAATATTGAAATTATAATGGACATTATGTTTTTATCTAGATATATTTTAGCTATGGTGTAACCAGACAAATAACCAATTAGAAATTGGCATTGCAAACTTAAATAATATTATCTAGAAAATAATACTTTTCTCTGACTCATTTTTGAATCAAAAGAGGTCAGGTGATTTTAGTTTATAAGGCCAGTATTTAATTAATTATTTGCCTAT
Source organism: Epiperipatus broadwayi (assembly GCA_028023455.1). Taxonomy (NCBI): domain Eukaryota; kingdom Metazoa; phylum Onychophora; class Udeonychophora; order Euonychophora; family Peripatidae; genus Epiperipatus; species Epiperipatus broadwayi. The sequence goes on along the minus strand of JAQFVV010006230.1, from coordinate 983,239 downwards.
CTATATCGTAGTTGAAATGTCTAGACAAATAGAAATTTTTATAATTTCAAAATTTATATCTAAGTCTGCTAATTATATAACGGAAAAACTATATTAACAATCCACTATTTATGTAATATAATACAAAGTCACTATTTATATTTTTTGTCTTGGAAGACAGCATAGGAATATAAAGCCATCATTTTAAGTCTGAATAAAAAAAGATGTTTATTCATTGCTGAGTCATGTTATTCTTTGTGTTAAAGAAATCCCTTGAAAACACTTGCATTTGTAAATATATTTGATGTAAAAAATAATTCTACACTAATTCTCTTCTATTTTTTAAATTAATCATATTTATCTTAAATATGCTTAAATAAGAATAGGAAGTGTGTAACAGGTGTATAGTTGTGTAGATCATCTATAAATGTGATAAAAGAGATGAAAATATGGTTTCTAAGTATAGATAGTTTAAAGAAAAAGTCAGGAGAAATGGAGAAAAATGTAGTTAAGGAATATTGAATAGAAATATATATTTAGTGAAGTGTCAAGAGATGTGGATGACAAAATAAGTCGTGCAATGGAGATAGTTAGGCAAAGAATAAATAAGATAGAAGAAGTAAATGATGAAGAAGTAAAATTAAAAGCATTAGAGATGAAGTGTGAGCAAATCAAGAATTAATAAATAGAAATGATAAGGAAGAAGTAGATAAGGAAGTCCAGAAGGTGAATGAGAATCTTATGGATGAAGTAGGGAAAGTGGACTATAAGACAGTTTTGATAGTGGACTCGCTAATTAGAGGATGTGGAGATGTAATTGCAAGGGGAAATAAAAATAGATATGTAAGAGTGTGTTTATCTGGAGCTAGAATTAAGGATGTTACATATAAGGTTAAAAAACTAAGGAATAGAGATCTTTACGTTATGGTAGGGACAAAAAATTTGTCAGAGCCATCGGAGAGAGTAATGAATGAGTACAAAGAATTGATTAGTAATTTGAATGAGGTTAAAGGAAGAGTAGGAGTAGTTGGATTATTACCAAGATTTGACAATAGATATATGAAAGATAGAGCATATTCCATAAATGAGAGATTGAAAAAATTATGCAAGAGAAATAATATTATGTTCATGGATGTGTGGGAATTTTATTAGTAAGAGAGAGTTATATACTAAAGATGAATTGCACTTACAAAAATAAGGAAGTAAAGCATTAGGGGATTTAATTTATAAAAAATATAATATTTTGGGAAACTTATAAAAGGGTGGGGGGTAGGATTTTAAATTTCAGTATTATCAAAAAAAGAGTTAAGAATGGACAGGATTAAGAAGTAAACAAAGGGTAGCTGATTTACATATAAATGTAGACATGGAGAGAGAATGGATCTGTAAAAATAATGATAAACAAGTTAATTACAAGTGTAATAGAGTAGAAAGAGTCAAAAGTATTTATAAAAAGATAGTAAAAAAGAAATGAATTGTTAAAATTGAATATGCAAAGTGATAGAAGACCAGAAAAATACTGGAATTAAACAAAACAGTTAAAAACAAAGGGCTTGCAGAAAAACCTACACTGGAAGATTTGGTATAGCAGAGTATAAACAGAAAATAAAGAAAATGGTGGTGTTATAGGAGTTATGTCAAAAAATATTGAAATACTATAAAGTATCAAGAATATTTGTGGTTTGAGGTAAGGTTAGAAGGATAAGAATGGATGGTGGTTAAAGTGTATATAGCCATTGGAGGTAGTCAAACTATAATGGAGTGGAACAGTACCATATACGAATGCCTAGTTAAGGACATATAAAGTTTCAAAAAAGGGGAAGAAAATAATAGTTATAGGGGATATGAATGGACATATTGAAGAAATTGATGATGTGGATAACAAGAATGGACAGCATTTGACAAATTTTTATCAGAGAGTGAATTTGAACATTGGAAATTTATCAAATATTTATGAGGGGAAATACACATGGTCTAGAAATAATACAGTTCACACAATAGATTATGTATTAGTAGAGAAAGAAGGAATGCATAAAATATGGAGAGTATGTAATCGTGATCATAATTTCTTTATAATGAAAATGGTTAATAATGTAATGGAAAATGGTAACAAAAGTAGAAAGAATAGTAAAAGATGAGGATGGAGAATGAGTGATAACAATAAGTTAAAATAATATAGAATAAAAGTAGAAGAAATCATGAAAGAATTTGTTGGAAATGAATATAAGGACTGGTGTGATGAAGTGGCAAATAGCATTTTAGGAAAATATTCGAAGAATAAAAGTAATAAGAAAATGAGAGTTAGTAAAAGTGTAAAAGAGAGGAAAAAACATGCAGAGAATATAAATGTGCTATTTAAAACAAAGAAAGTGGAAAAGATGTTAATATTAAATAGGAAAACTACTTTTTAAAAAAAGAAGTTGGCTAAAATAAATAATTATATAGAGAGAATGGAATTACATAGTAAATTATTGGAGAATATTAATAAAAGTAGAAGAGATGGAAGTAAAAAAATTTTGAAATATATTAAAAAAAAGGAATGTGGGGGGGGGGGAATAGTATTAGTAAATGATGAGAAAAAGGAGAGTAGCTCTAAAGAAAAATTAGAGACAATCTTAAATAAGTATGTAATGGATAAAGAAAAGATGTTAGATGTGAAGGACAGAATGATAGCAAACATAAAAGCATATATATAGTAATGAAAATATTAGATTTACAGAAAAATGAATTGAATGAGGCAGAGAAAAAATTGAAAAGTGAAAGGGCAAGATATTTAGATGGATGGGCAGCAGAGATGGTGATCAATTTGGGCAATATGACAAAATTAAATCTATTATCACGTTTTAATAAGATGGCACAAAAGAAAGAATTTCCAGATAGCTGTAATAATACAAGAGTCAGTCTATTATTTAATGGAAAGAATAAGGATCATAGAAAGTTAAACAATTATAGACTGATAGAGAGAATGTTAGTGTTATATAAATTTTGTGCATATATGGTGGCCGGAAAAGTGTCAAAATGGATGGAAGAAAATAATATAGTGGGAGAAATGCAAGGGTTTTTTAGATTGGATAGGTGTATAGAAGATAGTTTATTTGTAATCACATAACTTATAGATATGAGTAGGAATACAGGTAAACAGTTATATGTGATCTTTATAAATATAAAGAAGGCATATGATAGAGTGAATAGAAATAGATTATGGATAAGTTTAGTGAATTTGGGAATGAATGGAGCTTTAGTGGTTTTTATTAAGAGATTGTATGAAAATAATTACTATAGATATTAATTAGGAAATATAGGATCAGTGAGAGTTAAAAGTGGGATGAGATTAAGGCAAAAATGTTCTATGTCATCTATTTTGTTTTGTTATATTTGAGAGAAATGAAAAGAGCAATAGAAAGATTAGGAAGAGAGGTAGAGATACCATTAATAGGTGGCAAGGGAGTGTACATATTATCAGATCTTTTATTTACTGATAATATCTTTTAGTGCACAGAAAGTAGTGAAGATATGAAAGTTATGCTGAGGACATATGCAAGGTGGGTAAACAGATAAGGATTAAATTTAGTAAAGAAAAATCAAAAGTAATGATGCTAAATGCTGGGGAAAGAGAAGAGAAAGAATTTCTATTAGGGGATATAAAGTTAAATGTGGTGAATACATATAATTACTTGGGAATCATCTTAAGTAATCAGAGAAATTGCTTGGATGAATAGGACAAAAAAATTCATAAATAAAACAAAGAAAAGAAAAGGACTGATAAAGAAATTGTGTTTTCATATAATAAATATGATGTAGCAAGAATTGCATAGAAGGGATTATGTGTTAGCAAAGAGATTAGATTACCAAAGAGAAGTAGGAAGAAATGCATTAGATGCAGCAAAGAATGTAGTTCAAGGAGAAATGGCATGGTCAAGATTTTAATGATAAATGCAAAAAGCAAAATGAATATGTTCAGTAGATTGCAATTTATGGATAATAAGAGAATAGCCAAAATAATATTTAATTGGATTATGAGTAAAGAACAGGCAACAAAATGGGTGAGAATGGTAATACAATAGGCATAAGATTTGAATAAAAGAATTTATGTCAATATACTTATACACAAGATGGGATGATTGAGTTAGGAAATCGTTGAGTGTTATAGTGTCAAGGATGGAATAGCAGAATAGATACATTAATAAAAAATAGTGAGTTGGAGAGAGAAAACTAGTATGGAGAGTAAAAAGAGTTTAAATATATATATAGAAGTAAACAGAATATTTGATGTGAGTTAATTTACGATAATAGGAAGAAAAGTAGTTTACTGTTTAGGACTCAAACATGATTGTTAGTGATAAGGGAATATACACATAAATGGAGAAATGTGAGTGAGTTTGTCTGCAAGTTATGCAAGAAAGATATGGAAAATATTAGACATCTGTTAACTGAATGTAAATGCTTACAAGCAGAAAGGGTACAAATAATAAAGTTGTAAGAGAATACATATAAACAAAGTGATTATATAAACAAAGTGATTGGTTTTTATGCTGGATTTGGAAAAAGATAAGGGAGATCTAAATATAAAGGCTATAGAGTAGACAAATATAATGTTGTGGAAATGGGATAAAGTAGGGTAGAGAAGAATATGGGAAAAACTTTAGGTGGGGAATGGAAAGGTAAGGTAAGGTAATTAACAGGTTTCTCTGGGCATAGTGGCTGAGAGATTCTTGACTATGATAAAGGAAAAGCTATAATGCATCGCATCGCATGCAGATTTAAACTTATTAAAAATTATTTAAGATCAACTGTATATGAAAAAATAAATATTAAAAGACTGACACTCGAAATTTTGATAATGTGAAAGCCTCTGATAGTTTTATTACCGTAATTATAACAATAAATGCGTCTAAATATTATACTTATTTTACACTTATAAATAACCAATTCCTGCCAAACATCAAAATGGCAATAATTCTAGGGTACCTTATAAATTCATGTTTATATAAAGAACTATTTTACAATCAGATATCACAATAAATAAATAGTATCAAATTCTAAACTCATTATTTTTTTTTTTTATCAAATCTTTTCCCCTTATTAACGTATATTTCATTTTATTATTAATTTTAAACATGTAAATTCAATTCTTTTACGTAGTATTTTTCAAATTCTATTTATTCCGCCTTATTTTCTAATTTATTAATTATGAATAACTTTGATTTTTTGTTTTGCTAAATTTAATATCCATCTTTTCTCCTTTTACTACACATATTTTTAATAAACTGTGGAAAATAATGCTGGTAACCTGCATCTCTTGTAAGAGGGCGCTCTGATGCAATACAAATTGAGAATAGATAACTTTTTTTTTTTTTAAATGGACTTGTGATAAAAATCTTGAATGAGGGGGATATAGTAATTAAATATTATTCAATAGACTAATACCTTCAAAACTGAACAGACTAAAAGAAGATTTTAAAAAAGAAAAAGAAAAACGATTTTATAATATAATAGCTGAAACAATAATAAATAAGAGATAATCTACGGTGTTGAGTTAGAAATAATTTTACAAAATTATATATAATTAATAATAAATATCAAACTTATAAATAATAAAATTTCAGATGATTGGAACGGTGTGAAAATTAGATTATTATATATATAAAGAGTTCAAGTTATTAATTAACAATAGACCAAGTAGCATTAACTTCCATATCTTATTAAATGAAGCAGGGTTAGGACTTGAATAAGAGTGACAAAATCTTAGGAAAGACTGATAGAGAATTATTCATTCAGTATTACTTATTTGATTAAAATAACTCGTAGGAAAATAAAGATTTAGTGATAGCCTTTTTGTTATATAAAATCTTATGATAGAATGAAGATGAATAGAATGTGAAATAATATTGAAAACATGGGAATAGATTTGAAGTTGTCCAAGAATTTTTGGGTTATTAAGTAAAGACCTTACCAGTCATCTTTATTTCTATTTATTATTCCTTAAGTCAATCCCATTAGTTTCATTATTTTTGAGCCATGGATTATGGTTTTGCCTAATGCAGCAATGAAGTCTTAAAAAGAAAAATACATTTTTCAATAGTATTGATGTAATCAAACTTGGTATCTTCTATTATTTGAATTTCTATAATTAAAAAGAAATTATTTCATGTTAATTAAATTTGTTGCATTTTATCAATATTTATACTCCAACAGTATATTCTGAAAGTTGACAGAACTTTTTTTTTATTCCTTGTTAGATAATGTTATTTCATCAATACCATTAAAAAAACGTATTTTTCTTTTTAAGTTTAATATTGCATTGATAGGAACTGTAAACTGTGATTTAAAAATAATAAAAATAATGATATTGGCTCACCGAATTTGAATAATCTACTACTATTAAGCTTTTGCATAATAAATACATAGGTTGAATCTGGAAGATTTATAATTTCTTTCCATATCATTAAAAACCACAATCCCAATATCAATAACAATCAACAATTTCAAACTGTTGCCAAGGCAACCCCCTTTTATCAATAAAGGTGGAATCCTATCTTTATTAACAGTCTAATATGCTTATATAGATATTAAAGTTTTGGGAACTTGACTACAGAGATTGAAATTATTGATATAAAGAAGTTTAAATAAATCTTTTTAAACAGGTAAATATAATCTATTCTGAATATAGGCTAATAAATAGTCAGTTATAACATTACAAACTGTAATTATAAGTTTCAAATTGCACTCAAAGTACTACTTAAATAATAAGTGTAATAATGCTTAAAGCCAAATGGGTTTGTAAGTAATCATTAAACACCAGTCAGCACTTAGAGAATCCCAATATCAATAACAATCAAGAATTTCAAACTGTTGCCAAGGCAACCTTCTTTTAACAATATATAGACACTAAAGATTGCAACTTGAACACAGAGGTTGAAATTATTATTTGTATCAATAATTTCAATCTGTGATCAAGTTGCAATCTTTAGTGTCTATATCAGGGGCATCCAAGACATCGACCATGTAATTTCTTTTTTTTTTTTTTTATAAAATTTGCATCTAATTTATTTTAATTTAATTCTAAAACAATTTTCTTTTTTTTTTCTTCAATTTCTTTTAAAATTCAGGACCAGCTTTGGAAAAAAATTATTTATAGGTAATTTAAAATTGTATTTTAATAAATATTTTATAAAATGACATGGACAAATTATAATACTAGAGGGAGCTGATGTAATTTAAGCCTTTGTCTAATGAAATTTCTTATTGGCCAGATTGAATAAAAATTTGAGTCATTTGATTCATTAAATATGGATTTAGTCAGTTTCCTTTCTGAAATATATTAATGTACAATAATCAGAATTGTTTTAATTTAGCTTGTAAAAATTGAATTATTTTACATTCAAATTGGTTAAATGTAACAAAAAAATTAAAAAATGTTAATAACTGAAAAAAAACATGAAAAACAGCTTGCAGTAAAATAAAGGAATCATATTTCAACCAATCATTACATGAAAACACTGATAATTATTGTGTCTTAGAAATTACGATAGCTGATTATTCATTACTGTTGCCTTTTCTTCATCTAAAATTAAATATTTTAACTAAAAATATAAATCTAGCCACATTATTAGTCAATATAGTGTAAAAAGTAATCATAAAATCCATAAATATTTATGAAAAATAGGTGCATTTTGCTAGCATTGATATGCAAATAGTGGTCAACATTATTCACTTATCTTGTATGGTTCAGCACTATTCACTTTTCCTTGATTATTATTCTTGTAAAATTTAAAAAAATTTGGAATCAAAATTTATATTTAGGTAAATTAATATAAAATAGATGTATTTACATTCAAAATCTATTATGAAAGCATAAAACATTCTGTTTTGATTTCTGACTTTGACAGTTAGAAATACCTGGAGAACAATAGCCAAAGTTGACATTTAGTGTTTTGCTGGACTTTGTAAGAGAAAAGAGGCTGGACTATATACAATAGACTGCAATCAGAAATCAATTTTTTGTGAAAAATACAGCCAATATTGGATTTTTTTAGAATTAAAATTTAAATATTGATAAAGTTATGAATTAAGTGTAAAATAGCAAAATTGTGACCAAAAATGGCCAATAGGTGGTGCAAAAGTTTTTTGTTTTTCCAGTTTGAAATCCTGAAAAAAAATTAGTTACCCTCAGATACCCTTTAACCAAAACAGTTACCCACAACATCTAAAAGTTTGGCTATCCCTGGTCTATATATATATATAAAATACTATTAATGAAGGCATAAGTGATATTATATAGATATAGATTGATTATAGCAATATTTGGCTTAGGCATAAAAGTTGCTATAAAATACCTAGATGCATCTATTCTGTTATAATTAGTAATCAAATTGTAACAAATATTAATATTACATGAACATTGCACATGTAGACTGTTGGATATATCATAGATAAACCAATGTTGAAATAATATTTGTATTAGAAATACATCTTCTGACTTTTTGGTAGAAAATTTGATGTTTTCCTTTTTAGAAATGATTTCTGTAAGTGCTAAATATTAAAAAATGTTAAAACACTTTTCGATTTAAATTTTCAAGCTTTCTATGTTAATATTTTGAATAAATGGAGAGAGTATTTTGATCATCTTTTGAATAATGATATAAGAATTCAAAATGACTGCTTTTTAATTACATATTCATTGTATAAACTCATAAAAGTAACAAGACTTTTGTATTTTTATCAACAGGAAAGATACAAATTCTATTAGTATATCTGTAAAAATTTGAATATATGGTGATGATATATTAGCTTCAAATTAATGGAATGTTTTTAGAAGTATAATGATCCACAAAGTTGCCCACTTGATTTTAATGATGCTTTTATTGTTCCAATTTGTAAAAAAAATACCATAAAAAGAATTGCGGTAATTATCATAGAAGAGCAAAAGTACATCAAAGATTTTCTTGAATAAGAGTTCAACTTCAGTCTCACATAAATAATCAAAAAGAACTATAAACATGTTTTGTTGCTAAAAAGTATCATGAGCAAAAATGTAAATTATATATATTTTTTAATTTTAATCAGAAGGGAATTACAACTTATACATACCTCAATGATACTTTGTTGAATATAAAAAATATTCTCAAATCAAAGCACAAGTTAGAGACTGAAGAGATAAGAATGGCCATCTTATCTTTGTATCTAAATTCACTTTTATAGGCCAATCTAAAGTGTCTTAGAATGAGAATATGAAGGTCTTCAAATCACTTTACATCCATTAACTTTATTTCATCCATTAACAATAGCAAAATCTTTTAATCTACTGCCTGTTAATATTATAAAATATTAGAATCTATGCAAGTCTCTGTTTAATTTACTATCATAGTATCTGTATGTAATTTTAATCAAAATGGAATTACATCCTATTCACATGTGCTATAATATTGTTTTAACACTTGGAAGATTTCGTACTTGTTAACAGATGGAATAAATTGATGTAAAGTGATTAAAGGAAGACATTCATGCTCTCATTTGAAGATGCTTTAGATTGACCTATATAAGTGAATTTAGGTACAAAGATATAGCCACATTTATCGTTAAGTCTCTATCTTGTGCTTTAGTTTGAGAGTAGCCATTTTCAGATGAGAGCACAAAGGCCTTCCATTAATCACTTTACACTTTATTCCAACTATTAACAATCAGAAATATTTCAAGTATTAAAACACGTGTATGTAATTCTCTTCTGATTAAATTATATATGAATACTGCACAAGTAAATTGAGTAGGGAGTTATATATATTCTTTAATAAAATTGGTCAAAGCATTTGAATCAGTTAATCCAAAAATTCATTGCTTTACTTGTTTATTTTATGTAGGTTCTGTATGCTGGTTTGAGAAATGTAGTGAAAAATCTGAGGGTCTTGAAATAAATAAAAAAAAATGATAAACAGGGATATGTATTAGCTCTAATTTTATTTTTAATTTTTATATTTTAGTTAAAACAAGTCTCTGTAATATTTAAAACAGAAAGGCTGCAGAAGTCTATGAGATATTTGAAGAGGTTTTAAAATATTGTTGTGATATGCTAGCTTTTTAATTATTAAAGTTAATTAATCTTTAGAACAAGTGACTTCGTGAGTAAATATCAAAGTGATTGTATAAGTTTGATGATGTGAGTTTTTAATTTAAATTTATTAAAAATCAACAAGAAAAACTTCATTTCTTTGGCTTTTAGATTTACAATATGTTGATTATTGAAATTTTTTTTAAATTTAATGAATGATGTACAAGATTTTTAAATGCGTTCTGCCGCCTGCAAACACTTTGATTAGTTTATTAGAAGATTTGGCTATTAAGATGAAATACGGATTTAATTGGTTACTGTTGCATTATCAAGTTCAAAAATAGGACACTTCACAATAACAATGATAGGGTATATGAGCACAGACTTTCACATGACCACCACTCTCCACACTATCGCATAACACTGATACACTTAACACATATAAGTTGAAAAGATAAATAATCACCAATAAACATATTTCATGCTAAACCAGCAATCATCAGTTGGTCCAGATTACCATCTCTACACATATATGATATAAGTGCTCAGATATATATTAAGATAGCCAAACCTCATACTTTAATGGACGGGCTTTAATCTAGCTGTTTTAGCATGAAATATGTATATTGGTGATTATTTATCTTTTCAACATATATGTGTTCAAGTGTATCAGTGTTATGAGATAGTGTGGAGAGTGGTGGTCATGTGAAAGTCTGTGCTCATATATCCTATATATTACATATATAGACACAGGTATATAATAAGTCTGTGTGCTTCAGTTATTACATATAGACATGTCTGCCCATCCCTTGTATATGTATTAAATGGATTGTCCTGTACATGAGGGGTCATATTGACCTTGGGTCAACATGGGTGTGACAAGAATTTCGGCCTCAGGGTGGCCTTTGAGCATTCCACCATCAGATTTTCAATTGGATGGACGGTTGAAGAGTTGGAGTGTGGAGTAGATTGAAGCCTGTCCATTAAAGTATGAGGTTTGGCTATCTTAATATATATCTGAGTATTTATAGCATATATATGTAGAGATGGTAATCTGGACCAACTGATGATTGCTGGTTTAGCATGAAATATGTATATTGGTGATTATTTATCTTTTCAACATATATGTGTTCAAGTGTATCAGTGTTATGAGATAGTTTGGAGAGTGGTGGTCAGGTGAAAGTCTGTGCTCATATACCCTATATATATTATATATATAGACACAGGTATATAATAAGCCTGTGTGTTTCAGTAATAACAATGATAATTATTTCAAGTAAATTTGTTGCATATTAGAATGTTCTATCAAATTCAGTGTGCAAAATTAGCACCATTGATCCCTCACTTCTGTTGAATGGCAGTGATTTTTTTTTATTTACTGAAATATTCACTATAAGCAAAAATTGTTTGGCAATTTGCTAGATGTAGTAAAATATCTCATATTGTAAAAACATATGTTTATTGTACTAGACTATGTGAAATAAATAAAAAGAATAGTATTTTATGATAAATTCCAGCATTTTTTTTAGAGGATGGGGAGAAGGGGTAGATGTTTATGTTATTATTTTAACAATATTCTAAAGAGATGCAAAATTGGTTTCTTTATTGGAGATTGTGGCTGGGGTTCAATACAATTAAGATTTACATTGAGGAAAAATTTAGTATGAAAAGTTTTATAAAGAGATTAAAATACAGCATTGTAAAATATTTAATGAACCATCTAAAGATTAAGTGAAAAGGTAAAGCAGTTCTTTTATAAATATCCCCCTGCATAGCAAAGCCCTCTCAAGAAGAACCAGTTAAGATTACAGCTGTGTTTACTAGGCTTTGCCAATTGTTGGGTGAAGAGACTTTAAATAGTTTTTCATACTTGCTTAACTCTCTAACTTAAAATAATACAAATTTACTGACTAATGTTGGATGATTAATTGGGTGGATTACGGGCCAATCCTTCTGAAAAAAATATTTCACTTGAATTGGATTTGAATCTAGATCATAGGAATGGTAGTTGTATGCATTTTATTGCATCACAAAGATTCCCAACTGAAAGCACTAGTATATCTAAACATGTATTACTAAGATTGGGTAATATGGTCACAGCAAAATTTGCTGTTATCGTTTCATTCATTGCTTTTCAATTTTTTATTTTTTCTGTTCAGGAGTTAGAACGGCTATGCAATAGTGAAACAATTTTTAAGGATAATGTATGGCCAATCGATGATGAAGCTCTGAATATCAAATTAAGATGTATAAAAAAGAAAGCACTTTATAGCACTTTACCACAACAGATAATCATGTATATTTCGGACGTGACTCTGTTATTGAGACAAAGAATTTAATATCCATCCAATTAAATTTTTAAAAAAGTTTAGAAAATGTTCGCTAGAGGACGCATTGTAGCAAACTTTGTATTGAAATTAAAATTTTATTAGAAAGTAGGATAAGTAGAAAAAAATAAACAAATAAAAATTGTGTATTATATCTTAATCTAGAAACCAATGTAGTTTTCATACTGTAATAAGTACAGTTTTGCCAATTTGTGCTCGGAAAATTTAAATTTCATTTAAAATTATTTGCATGTTCTTTTATTTGACTTCTTACAAACAATAAAGCCCCTTTCCCCAAGATTATTGATTCGTTTGTTTATAATAATAGAATTATTATTTTTAGTTTTTAAGAATTCATTAATCTATCTAAACCAGAAGAATTCATTGTATAATCCTTATTCCCAGGGAGTAACCAACCAAGGCAGCGGTTGGTGGCCAAAGGGGGAGAGTGGTACGAATTCTCTGATTGTAAGTCCAGGCAGCCATTCGACGACATTTTATTTAAGTACTTATAACTGCATATCTCTTTCAAATAAAGGATTACTACACGAATTGAGAGAAATACTGTCTAATATTAAATGTACGTTATTGGCTTTGTGAAGTTAGAAGAAAAGGTGAAAGAAGAGACAAATCATTTTAAAAAGTGGACATGTATTTTACTAATTCTCTTATTCTTCCTTTCCTAAGTACTGACTTCTACTTTAACATATCATACCATTTACAACTTTCTTACATACTGTTTAAAAAAGTTGTAAGTGATATGATAGGTATTTTACTACAAAGAAACAAATATTGGAAGCACAAGGAGAATGGGATTTTTTGTACATACAAAATAAAAGTAACATCACTGTAGATATTGGTGTGATATTAGAATGGCAAGATTAGTTATTAAAATTATTGGAAGATATTAAATGCTGAGAATTCAGGTTTATGCTCCAACAAATTCTCATCAGAGGATTTTTATATGGATGTACAAAATGCTTTTAATCAGATCAAACAGCATTTTAAAATTGTCATTTGAGTCTTTAATATTAAAACTGGTAAATGATTGAAAATGCTATGCATAAATTTGTTTATGATAATAGAAATGAAATAGAACATAGATTTGTGGAGTTCATAGAAAAAGGAAAACATTATATTATGGATTATATTTTGAGTAACAGAAAAATTTTATTTCAAGATTGTAGTGACTTTAATAGATTCCACACAGGAAAGAATCAATTAGTAAATTATGAGATACGTTAACACAAAATTAGGAGAGATGAAAACTAGAAGTCAGACTTTAATAGTTGATATTCTTAGTCTTAAGAAACAGTTCAATGTATTTAAATTAGAACTCGCAAAAAAGTTTAAAATATTGTTTTAAGAAATAGTTCATATTTGACTGAAATCAATAAGAAGATAACTGTATTCTAGTAAATACTGCAAAAACATGATTATTATTATTATTACATTTTTATTATACACATACTGCTGCACTCGTTGCACCTTCATAGTCGAAAATAACACAAGAAGACATCCAGCTACCTTTACAAACAAACTGCAACAATTAAGAACATGAGATTTTAAAATTACTCCTCCAGATATTGTAGCTGCAACATGGTCACTTATAAAACAACACTCCAATCTATAATCACAATATACTAGCCCAAATAACTAACATACATTCACAGACCCATAATCCTTACTATTTATCTTGCCCATTCATCAAGCCATCTCCAAGAAAAACATAATAATAATAATAATAATAATAGTAGTAGTAGTAGTAGTAGTAGTAGTAGTAGTAGTAGTAGTGGTGGTGGGGGTGGTGGTAGTGGTAGTAGTGGTAGCGGTAGCAGTAGTGGTAGTAGTAGTGGTAGTAGTAGTAGTAGTAGTAATAGTAGTAGCAGCCACTGTAACCAAGGCATAAATATGTAGACTCATACTGCTATTGTTACTGCTAACACTAGTGCTATCACTAGTGCTACTGCCGCTATTGCTGCTAATATGACCACTATCACTGCCACAACAGCCACCACCACTGCTTCCACTGCCACCACCAACACCACTACCACTACCACTACTACTACTACTACTACTACCACTACCACTACTGCTACCACTACTATTGCCACCGCTGCCGCCACCACCACCACCACTACCATCACCACCACCACTAACACTACTACTACTACTACTACTACTACTACTACTACTACTACTACTACTACTACTACTACTAATACTACTACTACTACTACTACTATAAAAATATATTTTATTTGCAACTTATATAAAGTTACATTTGTATTTTAACAAAAAAAATTGGAAATAAGTACAATAAAAGAAAGTTGTACAAGATATAATAAAAAAGCTACAAGGTTAATAATATTGGAAAATTAAATAAATATTAGGAGGTCAAGTGTTGATTATATACATAGATGGTTGAATTATTGTTATTAACTTTTGTTGCTTTTGTTCAAATGTGATTAAGTGACAACAAAATAATAATAATAAAAAAGACAACAATCAAAAAATCAGATACAAAAAACAACAACAAAAAAAAAACTAATATCACCCTGGAGAGGGTAGTGTAATAAGACTCCATGTAGCTGCAAATATGTCTGTAGGTTCCAAGGCTTGATCCTTGAGATTAATTTTGCCTAATTTGTTAATGAAGAGTGATTTGAGTTTTCTAGATGTGAAACAGAAATGACATCTGAGAAACCATAGAGTGAAGAGAAAAAAAGTTTGTAATTCTGATAGAAGAAAATAGACCACTTTGGATGCTGTTAATGAGTATCTGAAGAGAGGTAATGTAAGATTTGGTGATAAAAGCTATTAGTGTTGTGTATCGTTAAAGTGCTATGCTTAGGAGCAGGAAGTGTTCTATGGATTCTTCATCTCTATAGCAAAGTTGGCAATCAGCATCAACATTAGCAAATGATATTTTGTTAGCTAAAAACATTGGTTGGAAGAGCTTTAATGTACTATTAATACTACTACTATTTTTACTACTACTACTTCTACTGTTATTACTACTATTACTACTGCTACTGCAACTGCTATTGTTATTGCTACTGCAACAGCTACTGCTATTGCTACTGCTAAAGCTACTACTACTACTACTACTACTGCTACTGCTACTCCTGCTGCTGATGCTATTAATACTACTCCTACTACTATTTCTACTACTCCTACTACTTTTACTACTCCTCCTACTCCTCCTACTCCTTTTACTTCTCTACTCCTGCTAATACTCCTACCACTCCTACTACACCTATTCCAAATCATACTACTACTATTATTCCAACTTCTACTACTCCTACTACTCATACTTTTACTGTTACTCCTACTCCTCCCCCTACTACTACTATGATTACTATTACAACTACTACTCTGTCTACTCCTACTATTCCTACTCCTACTTCTAATACTCCTACTCTTTCTACTACTACTACTACTACTACTACTACTAGTAATACTACTGCTACTACTACTACTACTTCTACTACTAAAATATATTTTATTGGCAATTTATATAAAGTTAGGAGGAGGAGAAGGAGTATGAATAGTCCGAGTTTTTTAGCAAATTGTTTTCCAAAATATTGTTTTTAAAACTTGTAAATAACAAAATTGATATATATAAATAATTAAAGTTTTTGTATAAAAAAAGTATACAATATTTTCTCAGCAATCCAACATTTTCCAAAAATGAGCATCTAACCATTCTTAACTAGAATATAAAAAAACCCATAAAATTTTCCAAACATAAATTGATTAGGCTGATTATAATCTTGCCACCCTCCCCAGTATTTGTAACTTATTGAAATATTTAAGGTAGGTCCTTTACATATGTCATTGATAGAGTTAATATACTGAAATAAATTGGTTTGAAAATATTTGTAGAAATTTCTGAATTGTTTTAAATGACCAATTCCCAACCCATAAGTATCACTCATAAAATACATTTATTATTTTTTCTTTTTATCTAGCATACATATTCATGTCAAGGATGTATTCATGCAGTGATTAGCACATCTTTATATATTTTTGAAATTATTTCTTAGGTATCCAGTTCTAAAGAAATCTAACCAATGATTGAGTACTCAATGTATCTATCATTAATTAAAAGGCAAATATCTTAAGTTAATCTGAAGTAATCAGTGTGATTGATGAAAAAATAAAAATATGATTGAAGTATTATGTGACTGTAGGTGCTAAATCCATGATTCAACTTTTTGCTGACAGTACTTTATCCATCTTTAATTAAATTTAAGTTTAATTAATTTCATCCATTATACTTTTATCTTTATTATTAATTTGTTCAAAGCAATTATAATTTTTTACTTTTTTTATTATTATCATCTTTATATTCTCTTTTTTTAGGAAACTCATTTAACATAATATATATATATATATGTGTGTGTGTGTGTAATAAGAATAAAAATAATAAATATAATGGTAATAAACTATTATAAACAGTCTTTCAATCTGCAGAAGTATTTTTGGTTAATTCCTTAACCTGGCTTCAACTGCCGATAAATTCAAAAAGCAAAATGGAAGCAAATGTCACCAACTCAAATCCCATGAATTCCAAATTTAGCTGCTAACATTAAAATTTGGGATTCATGGGATTTGAATTGATGATATTTGCTTACGTTTTACTTTTTGAATTTATCGGCAGTTGAGGCAGGTTAAGGAATTAACCAAAAGTACTTCAGCATATTGAAAGACTGTGTATAATAGTTTATTACCATTATATGTATTGTTATTACAATAGTTTTTTAATTAACAGACATTTTATTTGTATTATATATATGTCATATTATTATTACTATTTGCAGGATATTCCGTGTAGCGAAAAAGCTAAATGCTGACGTTTCAGTACAATATCAAGGACGCTCTGAGGAAGGTACTTGATATTGTACTGAAATATCAGCATTTAGCTTTTTCACTACACGGAATATCCCGCAAATAGTAATAATAATATGACATCTTTTATCCGTGAAAATATTAGAATTAACACACACACACACACATATATATATATATATTAGATATCATTAGATGTGTTTTTCTGCTTTCTCCTCATAAACTTATAATATTTTCTGCAGCTTTGAAAAATTATTTGCAAATACAAGTACATTGTTTATAAAACCAAAATCATTTAATAATATTCATATATCTTTTCATATTTTGTTGAGTGATTTGAAATCTCTATATTGTTCTTCTGTTAAGTATCCATAAGTAAGAATACTTTTCAAATATATAGGTATATTTTATTTTAAATATTAACTTATTTCTACCTAAATATTTCAACACTAATGATTTAATTAATTATATTAATATAAATTAAAGATTAATATTAAATTATGTAATTGAAATCTTAAACTGGATCCAAGAGATTGTAAAAGATCTAGAAAGTGACCACTTGGGAGATAAATGAATGAAATAAGAAAGTGTGTTATGGTAATGTGGAAAAGAGAGGCTAAAGATTGGACAAGATGGATTGAAATTTGGAGAGACATTCATTCTGCAGTGAGTTGATAATGACAATAATGATAATGAAGCATTTCCATTACAGTCTAATTCTTGATTAATTTCATCTATTATGTTTCTATCTATATAAATAATCTGACCAAACTATTTGTAGTTGTTAATTCATGAATATCAGTTTTATTTTTTTATTCTAGAAAATCTATTGAACATTATTTTAGTCTTTTTTAGCATTTAGTTTTAGTCCAGGTTTTTTTACTTTTATCTGATAACTCTTGCAACATTTTCTGAAAATTTGAAGCATTATTTGCAAAAATGCCATCATCATCTTTGGTATTTTTATTTCCTTAGCTTCTTATTTTAATTCACCAAATATTTATTACAAAAGTGTTGTAATTGTTTTGGACATATGGAATGTTAATCTTCTTAGGTCTCCATGTAATCCAATTATTTCTGCTGCATTTGATAAAAATTGTGATCTATATTGTGACATTTCAAAGCTTTAATCACAATAAAAATACTTATAGAAATCAAATGCCTTTTCATAATTTACAAATGCAAAGCATAATGGCACCTCGTATTCACCAGTCTTTTTATAACTTTTCACAATATTTAGATTTGATCCACTATGCTAAAATTACTCTTAAATCCAGCTTTTTTTTTTTTTGCTTGGTTTGAACACAAAGATTGCTATAGTTGACTTATAACTATATTAGTAAAGATTTTGTATAAAATGGATAGAAGATTGGTGAGTCTATAATTCCTAATGTCTTCTTTATCACTTTTCTTGAATATTAATATTACAACCACATTTTTTCTTAGCATCTGAAACATCTTTATATAGTTTTGCCAACAATTTTTATATTTCACCTTTTTTTAAAATATCAATAATAATTCCAGCAATTGCTGGAGCTTTTTTTCTTTTTTTATACATTTAATTGCATGTCTCAATTCTTCATTAAAATTGCTTCACAGTTCAGAAGAATAAACTAATTTCAGTGATTATGTTTTCTTGTTCTTTATTATTATTCTATAATTTTTCCACAAATTTCATGATGTCATCTCTTTTTTTTTAGTAATAGTTCTATTTTTTTTTTCATCCAATGTTTAGGATGTTATTTTGTATTTTTTAAACTTTTATTTTATTCTATAACTTTCATTGCCAATTCGCAGTTATACTTTCTTATATCATTATTAACTCATTTTTTATGTAATTTTATTAGAACTTGAAATATTCAATTCTTTTTAATGAATCGTTGTTAATTATTTTCATATTTCTTTTTTTTTAATAGATTGTCTTATCTCATTTGAATATTCACTGGTGAATTGTTGCTTTTTTGTATGAACTATCTTTTCTTAGTAGTGTACCAATTGTGTTCTTATTGATAACAATTAAATTTGAACCATCCTCAAAATCTGTCATTATTTTAAAATTATTAGCAAGCTCTAATTTAAATTCATTGGAGTAGTCTTGAAGTATCAAATGATAATATTGTCTGTCTTAATAATTTTCATCTGTTTAGTTTTGCATTAACACATATTTTCCATCTCACCAATCTATGATCATTTTCTGTGTAGAATCTATCAAGAATAGCACAATCTTGAAATCATATTTTCTGTTAATCAAAATATAAACTGATTCTGTTGTACCTTCATTTGGGATGTTAGCATTTTACTCAAAGAAGAATTTATACTGTATACAATTTTTTTTCTAGAGTCTATGACTTCTCTCATTTCTATCACTGTAATCAAATTTATCAACAGCACTTTCATCTTTCAATCTTTTTCCAGTTCTCTAGTATTAAAGTCTTCTATAATAATCTTAAAATATTGACGTGTACAATGAAAAGCATTTTGTATATCTATGTAAAAATTATTTACTTCTTCATCATAATGAGAACTCATTGAGGTATACACTTGAATCATCAACATTTAGTATTGAAGCAGTAAATCTGTAGTACATATTTAGCTTCACTGCCTGATGACATTACATACCTTTAAAGTAGGGTTTGAACCAGTTTATATGTTTATTTGGTCATTCAGGAATGATAAGCACACACATATACACATATCACTTCCACCCTGTTTATTTAAAATGGTTATGTGTAACCAGTTGAATTATTATTTTAGCTTAAGTATATTTTATTTCCAAGCTGGTAAATTCCCTTTACTTAGATAATTATGTATGTGCGTATATGTATTACAGATATAAAAATAAATACAATTAACGTAAAGCTAAAGCAATGCCAGAAAGTTCTAGAAAGTATTATTACAATTTTAAAATGTCATTCTCATTTAACTATTTCAAGTCAAACCAAAAATCATATTCTTAAAGTTATTTGCAATTTTAAAAATACATTTAAATAATGCTTTCTGGAATGTATTTGTTTACATCTTCCAATGTTGCCAAATTTCAAGTATAGGAGGAGCAAAAGTTCTAGGAACATGCAAAGAATGTGCAGAATGAGTTCAAATCACTCATTCTCTTGTGTTCGATTAGAGAGTGAAAACAGAATGACTTGTGAGTAGAAGAAATTTTCCTCCCTGATCTTAGATCGCCTTTGTCCTGCCATGCCATCGCTACTTGAGAACTGTTATGTTTAACTGTAAAAGAACTATTGGAAGATGCCTACCATTATTTTGTTGACAGTGCCTTCACATCTAAACTTAGTATACATTATCCTAAATGGCCACCATAACTGCTAAAGGTAATACATTTTGCTGAAGAATGAACTCTTTATATTCCTCACTTCTTTCCTAAATTTTAATTGTATTCATAATGTAATCTTTATTTATTTGGTAACTGACTATAAACTTAATTATCATTAAATTTGTGATTTTCTCTCTTAAGTTTTAAAAATCTCATTCTATAAAACGCTAGCACAGAATTATATATTTTAAATCTATCACTAGTTTTTAAGTTTCATACTTTAGTTATCTTTTCATGTAGCAAAACTTATTTTAAACTATGTATTTTATTGAATTAGTTTTAGTATGCTAATGTTTTAATCTAGCGAACTTATATTATTTCAACCATCATTCCGATATTTTTGGAATATTTAAATAGTTAAACGTAAAATTTCTTATCAAACACAGTTCGTTTGATTGAATATTTTAAATATATGCTTAATGGCGGATTGTTTAAATGTCGGTTCTAGCAAACTATTCACTGTACAGCCTGTGTTGGCACTGTTTCTGTGTAAAAACACAGAATTATACCACTTTCACGGCCGAACCTACGGCTAATATACGAGTGATCATTAATATACGAGATCGTATGTAGTGGTTATAATACGCAGCCAATTCTTCTGCATTCAATAACATTACATCTACTAACAATACTATGATCGTATAGTTTGCCGTTGATTTCATTGCAGGTTGAATTCCTATGCATATTGACAGAATTTGTATTGTCAGTAGAATTTAAGATGAGAGTGTGAGCATTGTCATCTTTTTCAAGTGTTTATTTGTTGATGTTTATGATTTTCTGTATTTCCCAATTGAAAGATTTTTGCATACTAGTAATTTTCAGCGTATTATTGATATTTGTCAAAATTTTTTTTTTTGGCTAATTTTGGCTTTTTTGGGGGTCAAAAAAGACAAAAATAAAATTTCTCAAGCTCTCTGTCAGATGATTGGAGTTGTTTGCAGAAAAATACCGTTTCTGTCATGACTCGGACGAGAGTTGAAAAAGAACAAAATGTCTACCACGTTATTATATTTGTGGGACGTCACAAACAGAGAAAGTGAGGCAGTTGTGTTTTTGCAAGCCCAAAACATCCTGCCATTCATTACAGTTGATTTAGTTCAGTCATATGTGGTTAATAAATTTATTTTCTGGAAAGAATTTGTATTTTGTTTGAGATTATTTTTATCTGTAAATCATGTAATTAACACCCACAATGACAGTGTTAAAAAGGGGCACCATAGTTTGTTGGACATCCCTTGATTGATTGATTGATTGACTTTTTTTTGTTAAAAAAAATACTTCTTTTGACATACCTATTCGTTCCGTTTAGAAGCAAAAAGAGGTTTTTTGTTGTTGTTGTTTTAAATCAATAAACAGCATGTTAAGTAGATTTTAAAAATGAACCCGAGCTAATTTTTGTTGTTAAAAAAAAATAAAAATACCGGACGTTTTATTTGTTATGAAAACAAAAAATCTTTAACAAACTTGTACGACTCTTAAAAAAGATAAATAAATAAATCCACAGAATGTAACATAACCGGTTAACATACATATTTTATGTGTTAAAAAAACAATACCGTGATTGATTTTTTGGTTTTTGATTTTGACGTTTTATTTGTTATTATTAAAAAAAGCAAAAAAATCAAAACCCGCCGCCAAAAAAAAAAAGCCCCATATTTATAAATCTAAGAGAAAAAAGAAGTCCCGTTTTATTTATTATTATTAAAAAAAAAAAAATATCAAAACGCCGTTTTATTTGTTATTATTAAAAAAAAAAAAAAAAAAAATCAAAACACGCTGCCCAAACCCCTCCCCCCGTATTTATAAATGTAAGATAAAATACCAAACAATTCTTTTCATGTATAAGCAAATACGGACATCTGAGGCGGAGTTTGTCGGACAGGTTTGAATTATTTTTGCTAAATCAATCAACAGCAAACCCCCTCATTTTTAACATAATTCATAAAGAAAGTGTCGATTTTAATTTTAAATAACAACAACAAAAAAAAAGAAAGTCGTATGTAAAGCAAATTGTGTATATTTGAGATATTCCAAAAAAAAGTTAAAACTGTCCCTTATACTTTGAAATGTATCGAATACAAAAAAAAAAAAAAGACGTCTGTAAAAAAGAAACAGTAGATTTAGAATGGAATCCCCCCCCCCCCAATAAAGGCGTATGTCAAAAATTATGTACTTTTGAGATCCAAAAAAAAGGTCAAACTGTCCATTATAGTTTTAAATTTATCAAATGAAAACCAAAAAAAAAAAAATAATTACGTCCAAAACAAACAACAACAATATATTAAATGTTAAAAAAAAAAAAAATTATGTCCAAAACAAACAACAACAATATATTAAATATTAAAAAAAAAAAATTACAGCCGTATGTCAAAATACGATCTATTAGATAAAAAAAATCTAGCGGCCCGGTAATGTTATAATGCTGTTTTTAACTAGAAACAGCACCACCAAAGGCTGCACAGTTAATAGTTTACTAGAACCAAAATGCCATATTATGGGATAAGATAAAATTTTTGTTGTTGATGCTATAATGTTCTTTAAATAAATATGATTATTAATTTATTTTAATAATTATTTATTGCTTTCATGCCATTGAGCGTTAACTTGCTTATAATATATTGTCGTTTAGGAATATTTGGGGCTTGTTAAATAGGAAAGTAATATTTCCCTTTTCTATTTTGACATCCTAATTTGCTAAGATTTTACGTACGTTGCTGAGTGGATTAATATTTTGTCATGGCATTACGCATGCTATTATTATTTTATTTAAGCTTAAATTAGTACATTAAAAATGTTTAAGACTTAAGCTACATTCGCATTGCTTGCTTATGATAGCATTCTCGAGATTTTGTATTTTGCTTTGTCATATTTATTCCTCCGGAATTCGTGTAACTTGTCTGAGAATGAGATTTGGTAGCTCCGATCTCAGGTCAAACATTAGTTTGTTAAGGCTCTTCATTGGATAACATCGGCAAACGTACTATGGAACCTTACTACTCACCTCTTTGAATACTGCCTTGTTATAAATACAAGCGATCTCTTATATGATAAAGCTTTTAGTCCAAAGACGGACATAAACTCCACTTTTAACGCTATCATTATAGTCAGCACTGTGAGTTCTTTTATGTATAGTTCTCATATTATCTATAAGATGTGGTGCAGTGATGTTTGTAAATCACTCATTTAATAATTAGTCGAATATTTTAGGATTGTCACAGTAAAGCTTATTTAGGCTAACCCATTCCTCATTTGTACAGGCCCAGATATGCTCATGAATGATAAATTACTTATCTGTCATATCAAGAGTAAACCTCTCTTTGGAGATGAATTTATAAACGTCCTTTATCATTACTTAAAGTAATGATCATAGCATTGATAACATTAATTTATTATTATTTATAGCTCATTAGCATACTAAATCAGTTGCCCATATGCAAAGTAATAACCACATGAAATCTGTGCTATGTTTCTAATGTAAATTAAATTATTTATGTTCATTAAATTATGTTGATAATTAATTACTCATGCGTTTGTGGCTTACTGAATTTCACTCATTGAATCCTATTTAGTCTTTATAATAGTGTTAGTAATATTTAGAAGTTATAATTGATTATTTTAAATGGACATTTATCTCTGGGTTGTTCTGCCTTTGCTCATTCTGGATGGATACTATTTTATAATTCATGTTTCTTTTGCAATGCTAGATGTGTGCAATTCATTTAAAATTATAGGTTTTCCCTTCATATAAGGTATTTGATTGAGCCAAGATTTGATATTCTTTATTTACATTAATTACCCTGTAGATTTCATGTTTCTCTGCTGTGTCTCTGGGACTGGAATGAATAAAATTTCATCTGTTATCACCAGAAGTGTTGTTTATAATGTTATAGTTTTAGAGAAAAGCAAATAGGGCAGAATCCATGATTGCTCCTGACCTGTGTATCTCGGGCATGAGTGGATTTAGGGTACTTTTGCTTAGATTCTAAACCTTGTTAAATGAACATACAATTCTGACCGGTACAGTATCCTCCATTAAGTTTAATAATTAATCTTTTCTGATGGATATAACATCAGTTTTATAATATTATAATTATATTTTTTATTTAAAATAAATTCCACCCCACTTGTTCTTTTAATATTTGGGCTTTTGTAGTAAAGTATAAGTCTATTTTACAAATTGCCTCTTCATTTTTTCTTTTCATTTCATAAAGACCAAAAAGGGCCCATTTAACATTAAGCAGTTTTTCTTCCAAAGGTCAACTTTGAATGTTGACCTAGGACTACAAGATTCTTAGCATTCTCTGCTATCAGCTACCAATCTCTGGCTTGGCTGATGACTATACTGTCTTCTTGGAATGAAGGAATATAATTTAGTTTTACCTTTATGTTTGTAAAACTCTAAAAAAATCATTCACATTCATACTTTCTTCAAAGAAACTCAATTGACATTACAATTAATAACTATCAAGCAATGAGAAAAAAAGTCTATAGTGTTCCTTGATTTTAAATTCAAAGATGGAAAAAAAACAATGAACTCACCATATTCATAATGCCTGTTGGCGAGTAACCCATTCATGTTTATTTATTATATAAATAATATCATAGTAATAACATCTGCAATGAGAAACATGGATTGGATATTAGGAATTTTGATTGGTAGGTTCTTTTAATGCCTCGAAGTGGATTCAAAAGGTCTTCTTTCAGTTTACAGTTATTATTGCTGGCATTTACAACTAAATTAATCGTCATTATTTTTTCCCAATTTCATTTTATTTTAGTGTCTCCAGTCACTTACGTTAGTGCAGAACTTCAATTCTGACAAATCTTTTATTCCTCTTTTTGTTTTTATTGCATACTGTCTTATGAATTGGTATTAGTAATGATGATGACATTGTTCTATTGTAAATTTGTTAAATATTTCACTTTTATTACGTATGTAGTTTTAAGAATAAATCTGCTTTTTTTTATGTTTTGTTGGAGCTTTTTTTTTTATTTTTAATCGTTAGAAATTTTTATAAAATTTGTATGGTGGCGCCATCTAGTAAATATTGCTAAATTTTAAACCGATACTTAACATATATTCTAAGAATCTTCAACTCTAGAAACTAATTATAAATATCTCTTCAATTATTAATATCTTATTTCAAGTAAATGCTTTTACAATGCTTCACCATAAATATTATTGCAAACTATCCACTCCTTCGCAATAGCTACAGTAAATGTTTTGACCTCAACGTTTTATTTCAAATTTGACCTTTATGTAGGATGACAATATCTTTTAATATCCAGTTGAGAAATCCTTAAATATATCAATTATCTTTGCTTTCATATGTCAATGTCTTATCAATTTAAGTTTTTAATTTTTGTAATAATATCATCCATTCTAATGAGTATTCAAATCTATTTTTTTAACATATATATATATTATCTTTTTTTTTTAAAATTATATATATATATATTAAGTGTTTTGACTTCCAAGCTTGATTTAATGATTAAATAATGAAAATGTGCTTTTTAAACAAGTTTACCAAATGCTTAGCTCATGTTATATTGATTTCTTTATTTTTCTATTTTATTTGTTTGCTGATAATATTAATTGACCGAAACAAAATATAATTACTCAATTTTTGTATACATCTTATTAATATAGGATTCATTAAAGTTTATGATAATTTTAAAATTGTGAGGATAGCAAGCAATGGAAAAGTAATTACTAATGATGATGATCAGAACTGGGCAGCTCAATTTTGTTACTTAGTAACAGATCATTTTGTTACTGCGTCTTTTAAAATTATTTAGAAAGGTCTCATAATGCAAAAATATAGTACGTTCATCTACTATGCCTATGACCTGGGATTCAGATAGCTGGTCCAAACAAGCTAGTGAACCATCCAACCTTGATCAATAAATGAGAAGCTAGAGGGTAAAACAATAATGGAAAATCGCCCAAACTATGATGCCCTGTGACGAGGCTATATGATAAGTATTGTCTTTTCCTTTGCTGTTTTTCTAGGAGGGGCTTTAGGAGAGATCTTGACTTTGTAGAGGGCTAATAATTATAAAAGCTGCTTTTTACTTATTTAAAATAGAACATTTATATGAAATTATTTATGAAATGAAAAAGATTGGAGAATGGAAGTTGTCTATAAAATAGTACACTTAAAACTGAGGTGAATAATAATAGAAAAAATTATGTATTAAATAAAAAGAAATATATGTTTTTAAGAAAGACATACGTATAAACAATTATTTTTAAAAATGCAAAAAAAATGAAACAAAATAAATTAAAATAAAAAAAGATCACAATTAGATATTAAACGATTCTTTGGATTTTAATTTGAGTAAATAATTTGATAATTTCTTTCTTTTTTTTGTTTATTTGTTTGTTTTAGATATACTCTTTTTTACAGAAATTATTATTAAATCATTTAATTGATCATAAAATGGTGTTCTTATATAATCTTTCAAATATTTCACTTCAGAAAAACTATCCTTGGATGCTAACACACTTATAGATACGAATAGCAGAAATTTGTTTTGGGTCACAACAACAATTTTCACCTAAGACAAAACAATCTATATAAAGAAAAGAAGGAATATGAATATGGTTTAATATAATCCATTAAGAATAGTTAAAATATCTGAAATTCTAGAAATGACATAAAAAATTATTAATAATGATATTAAAAAATGACCGTGAACTGGCAAAGAAATCTATGAAAGAGTATAAAAGTCTTGAAACTACAAACAATACTTTAACACTGGAAGAAAAAAATTTGTTTCAGGAATAAGATAAAACTATTATTAAAAAGAAATATGGCATTATGAAATATAGTAATAAAAAATAAGTAAACAAATAACCTTTATAATTACATTTTTTAAAAATTTGTCAAGCATTTTAAACGAGGTGAGACATAAATTTGGCTCCAGAACATGATGAAATTGTTGCTGATATTTTTAAAAAAGCAGGTGAGCAAATAGAAAACATTTGGTAAAATTATATACCAAATGGGTAGATAATAAAGATATGCTGGATGATTTAAAGAATGCAATAGTAATATTTATATCTAAGAAAATGATCAAGAAGATATTAGAAATTATATACTTGTCAGTTTTAAACAAGTTCCCACATACACATGTAAGATTTGGATATATAACAAAAGAATAGCATAGAGACTTCAGACTATTCAAAGGAGTATGGTGGGAATAACAAAAAAGCATTGAAAATTAAATATGTAGGTAAGTTAACAAACAGCTATCACTGACATAATGAAAAAAATTAAGATACTCAAATGGAACTGGGCAGGACATATTGATAAAAGATATAATATATGGGCAATTAAAAACTTAAATGAAGTTTCAAGGGATTGTAAAAACCTAGAAATTAGACCACACGAGATGGATGAATGAAATAAGAAAGTTTTCTCATGAGATAAGTAGAAGGGAAGCTATGGGTTAAAAAAACTGGATAAAACTTTAAAAGATTATTATCCTGCATTGAATTAATTAAGTAATGATTAAAATGATGCTGATGATCTTGAAACAATTAACATAGTAAATATATATTTTTTAAAAGTATTAAAATATGAAAAGTTATTTTCCTTTATTTGCAAATGGTATTCCATCATTTTTAAAGCATTATACATATTTACTTCACACACAAAAAAATTCATATGTTCACAGAAACAATAAACTATATATATATATATATATGGATCTGAGACTTGGACACTTAATAGAAGAGCAACACAGAGACTTCAGACTACTCAAAGAAGTACGGAGAGATTCATGTTGTGATAACAAGAAGATATCAAAAATGCAATATATGGGTAAGAGAACAAACAGGTGTTACTGACCTCATTGAAAAAATTAAAAGACTGAAGTGGAGTTGGGCTGGATATATTGGTAGAAGAAATGATAATAGATGGACAATTGAAATCTTAAACTGGATTACAAGAGATTGTAAAAGACCCAGAAAGAAACCACATGTGAGATGGATGGATGGATGAAGCAGGGGTGATGTGGAGAAGAGAAGCTAAAGATTGGAGAAGATGGATTGAACTTGGAGAGACCTTCATCCTGCAGTGGATTGATAATGGTTGATGATGATGATATAAAAAAGAAAGCAAAAAAAATGGTTAAGATCACATGCAGTATAAAGATATTTCTTTAGTAGTTGTAAAGTATAAAACTTTTACAAATAGTGAATTCTGAGACTAAAAGAATAAAAATCATTAAGGAAATCCCCATTTCCTTTTATTTTTTTCTATTCTTCAAAGAAATAAAATAAATTGATAGTTAACATTATTTGTTTTATTGTATTACTTGAAGCCCCAAATAACTTTTTCCTTTCTCCAAGCTGCAAAAGGTCCAGTTTAATTAGTTTAAATCTGGCCTGGTAGTATACATAAGCAATATCATTTTTATTTTTTTATTTTTTAACAACATTCGAGAAACTTTATTTTATTAAATGTGAATTTCAAATGTCAACGTATTGAAATTAGCTGAGGTAAAAGAACAAATTTCTTGGAACTCTTTTGTTGATATTTCTGTTAAACCTATATTTGTTTAAATAAAAATTTATTGAGTAAAATTTTGAAAGTGAATAAAAAATTTGTTTAGATGATTTAATGATTTTTGATTAAAGAGAAAGAGATGGGATTATTTTTCTTAAAAACATCCTCAAATCTTTATTTATTTAAGTATTTTTATGAAATTAATTTAATTAAAAAATTAAATATTTCTTGCTTTTCCTTTTATTCCAATTAAGAGCCCAAGGCATATGCATCTTTACTTTACCTATCAGATCAGCCCTGATGATGATCAAACATTAATACTTGGTCTTAGCAATTTATTGCTTCAGATAGACAATATAACATTCAGTTCAATTGTAAATATATTTTTATTTACTACGATGTCTCAAGGCAGTATAAATCTTTAAACATAACTTTACTTTTATTACTATAACTAGTTTTATTAAAAGTCGTTTCAAATATATTTTTAAGTTGATCAGCAAATTGAAACATTTTTTAATTCAAAAATTTAAACCGCAAGAATTATAAATAGAAGACTACTTAAGTAATCTTAATTTATCTTGAAACTAGTTTTCAATTAATGTATGCATAAAAACACCAAAACATAACACGATCGTCACATCCTTTGCTTATGTAAGCTGTTAAAATAGCAAACTCTCCAGACATTACTGATTATTAGTGCAAGTCATAGAAATCAAGAGATGCTAGAAGATTTGTGCATAAAATCTGCACTGTGTGGTAATATTGCCTGAAGAGTTTGCTTCTGTTTTAACATCTTGTCTAAACAATTATGTGATGTTTTAGTGTTTTTATATCAATCCTGTCTGTAGGATAATAGTGACTGTAGTTTTTATATAGTACAATGACACAAAAATGTATAAATATTGAACTGGATTTAGATCTATATGACTGTACAGTCTACTTAGTTTGAATTAAAAATATTATTGTATTTTCATTGTGGGCTCATAGATTTGTAATTAACTAAATAGTTAAATCACTAAACATCACATGATGACTATTTCTTATGCTTGCTCGTAACTGTTATTAAAACAGGAAAAACTCTCCATACAGTAGTGCCACTCAGTACAAGATAGAGTAATCAATGGATGCCAGAAGGCTTGTGCATAAAATCCCTATCTAATGCCTACTCATCCAATATCACCAGACTAGTTTCTAGCTTATGGATTTTGTCAGGGAGGAGCCTTGGATCTGAGAGCACTGCACCTAATATTTTGTAATATTTTGGATATGTTTTATAATTTCAAAACATTTGTCCTGTGAACGAAATAAAAGAAAGAATTTTTATTAATAATTATTTGACCAATCTACAGAAACAATTCTCATATTATTTTAAAGATCTTGACATGTTGAAATATAGAATGCGTAAGAAACCCATTTGCAATTAAAACACATGGTGTATTTAGTCTTTCGATATCAGAGCAAGAGAAGTTGATTGACTTATCTTGTGACCACACATTAAAACAGATGTTTGAACAATAAAATATTGGTACTTTCTGGCTACAAGTGAAAAAACATTTTCCTACTTTAACAAACAAAGCTTTAGAAATTTTATTACCATTTGTAATATCTTACTTATATGAAAGTGACTTTTTCACTGTTGCTGTTTTAAAAAACAAAACATTGATCTAATTGAGTGATTAAAAAAGAATTGAGAATACACTATCTTCATTAATATGCAGATTTGAGAAATTAGGTTTTAACAAACAGGCTTGTGCATTGTACTAAATGTTATTATAATTTTAGTCAACTAATGCTATTATAATTTTAATCAATCCATGTACTAAATATCATTATAATTTTAGTCCTTTTGTTTTTTTGTTCTTGTTTTGATTTTGTTAAATTTAAATAGCATAGTATGAATAGCAGATTGCAGTTGGGTGATTATAATTCAAAAACAGTACTCTTTCTGAAAAAAACTAATAATCAGAAAAATCATCTGATATCCATTTATTTATTTTTCTTTGAAAATTAAATTTAAGGTGGAAATAAATAAAGACATTGCTGTATGAAATGCAAATTAAATGTGAGGAATTATGTAATGCTTTGTTTTGGATAAGTTCTTGTGATTTTATTAACGTGATCATGAAATATTTTAGTAATAATATTGATCTAAGAGCAATTATCTTCACCCTACTCTAGAGACATCTAGGGTAAGTTTGACTAATCACTGAACTCCCGATGACAGACTTTATAAAATCCCATCTTCAGATCAGTTTCTGGCTTTTGCCTTTGTCAGTGAAAATTTGGATTTAAATGTGGAACTAATTTGCTTATATATCTAACAGTTACTTTTTGCACCTAAAAACTATGAAAGTAAGTTACATTAAATTCAAAACCTAGATTTTTTTAAATTTCCAAGATGTTAGCTTGACTAGTGTGAAGAAGAGATCTCTATTGATTGCGCTTGTTTACCATAGATAGCTTAGAATAGTAGATGAGAGTAATTTATTTTAGAAGCATATAAGAACGTCACCTAATATTGTTATTAATATTAATGTAAGACTTTTTTAATTTTCTCATTTATTTTAACGCATTAAACCATTTGATGAAGCCTTAACACAGTAGATAAATTGCATTTTAATTATTTTATTTAGTAACTGTAAGTAACCTATGATAAGATTTATTTCTAAATCCTGCCTGAAACTTGACCAAATTTTTTATTTTCTAATGTTTTGCATAAAATGCTAATGCAAATTTTACAGACAAACTAATAAAGGTTATTATTTTTTAATTATCTTTTCTGTATAAAAATATTTTATCATATCATTATTATCATCAGCTCTCGCATATGACTCTATTTGTTTTTAAAGTATCCTACAGAACAAAAGATGTGAAAATATTTTCAATGACTTTTTTGTCCATTTCATCATTTCTGTACAGTTTTATAATAGAAATGGCAGATGCAAAACCTAAAGATTCTTATGACTTGCTCATCAATTGGTGTCTTCTCTCTAAGAATAGACCACACAATTACTCACTTATTAGCTTCTTTCCGATTTATAATATTTGAAATTTCTCATTCTACTTCAGATAGACAGACTAATGATAGAAATTTTTTAAGTAAAATTTTTAACTTCAGAAGAACAAAAAGAGAAAAAGGTGAGTGAAAATGTTTTTTGTCATGATTATATAAATTAATCTGTAAAACACAAATATAATCACATATTCTGTATATAAAAAAGTAAACCTATTTTTGGGCAACAGCTTTTCAGCAATTTCTTATAGTAAAGGATAATTATTTAAGAAATAAGGGTTTTACTCTCTGTTTAAGAGTAATTAGATAATTATTTAATAAATGATAATTATATTTTGATTTACAAGTGTTAAACTTATTTCAGCCACAACTTTGCCACCATCCAGTCTAAATAAATATAGTAATGATTATCACTAATCACTTATTAAACTAGAGATTATCTCTAATGCAGATATAAACTTTAAACGTCATAATAATCATAATAGATACAAAATTTTATAAAATCATCTTTCACAAGGTTCATCTCTCTCACTCACTTCATTTAATATATTTATCAATGATTTTTCTTTTTTAAAACATTATTCATAATAGACTAAAACATAATTATATCCTATGCTATCATTTAGCTAAGGTTAGATCAAAAATAATTTTTACAAAGCTAGCTGACATGATTTGGGCTTGTGATACAAATAATTTATTAACTTCCTATTCTTCCATATTCTGCTGGTAAATATTGTGATACTGTTTGGAGAAAAACTTACCATACTAAATTCCTGGATACTTATTTAAATATTATTGTGAAAATATTACTGGCATACTCATGTTGATTTCTTTGAAGTAACTTCCTGTTCTTTCACATATTCCTCCATCATATATCAGAATAGAGGTTGCTTTACATAAAATGAAAGCTGTTAAGCAGGTCTACTTTGCTAATAAATCAAGATATACTTTTTCCATCTAAGACTCACCTCATATCAAAATCTTTTTTTTTTCATGTTCAACCAAGAATCTACAATTAAATAATTATAGCATAAAAATGGAATTCTTATGATGATCCAAACAATTTTTTTCACATCCAAGAAATCCAATTGGATTTAATCTTTCTAAACACAGCTGGAATCTCATTAACAGTTTCAAGACAATTCATTGTACTGCACTCATCTGATTTATACATTGTATTTATCAGCTATTAATATATGTAAATGTGGGACAACACAAATTATGAAACACACAGTGATTGGCAATATCATGACTATAGTAACAGAATTGAAGGATTTAATAAAGCCACTGAGAAATTTATTTCCTGGGTGGAATCTCTACTGGATCACTTATGATCTTTTGTTAATAGTTAAACTATCAAATATAGCTTTATTGCTTGGGGGTTCATAAAAAGTTTAAGTGCCAGACCTGTGAGAACCAGAATCAGTCCTGGAACTTCCCAATCCCAGGTCAGACTCTCTACCAACAGCACCAAACTGCACAGGGTGAATTTCTAAAACTATCCAAAATTTCTCAGACTCATTTTCTAGGACTCACTGAAATTTCTTGAAAGCACTTTATCATTAGTAAGTAACAGTAGTATTTCATGATAATTATTAATCTTTTTTACTTATATCCATAGTAAAAAATTAAATAGTAAAATAATTAGATTAAAAATTCACATAGGTCATTTTTTAACATTCATCAACTATTGACACTTACGAAGAAACAGTAGTTGATTCTAAAGATCAACATCTAATTCCATATCAATCTGTTTAGAATAATGTCTAGTTTTTAAACTACTATCATTTTAACATTGGGGTTATATATTTTTCTATTGAACTTTTTTAATTATTACCATCATCATCATCATCATCATCATCATCATGTGCAGACCTGCTATGAGTGGAATACCATGTGTTAAATGCAGCAAATTAATTTTTGGAAAACAGCAAAGAATTATATGTAAAAGTTGTAAAAACAAGTTTATATGTGTTCAAATTTTGTAGATCTGATGAAGACTGCATGGTACAGTCAAAACTGTAATCAATAATAAAGTTTTTTTGCTGAAAAGTAAAGTGTGTGAGATTTTTGAAATTCAATATTATATATGAAGACAGCAAAGAAAAGAATTTAGAAGGATTATATAAGTTTCATTTAACTTGTATAAACTCATTTAGTAGATTTGCCAAAAAATGTGGATGGATTACTCAATTATATATGTGAAAAATGTTTGTATTTAAATACTAACGAAGTAGTTGAAATGGAGGATTGTGCTCAATTTTCGAAAACACCGTCTGGGCAAATTGATTTGGAAAAATTGAAAATACAATAGGACAAAATCGATTAGGAAAAGAAGGTATTAATCATGAAGTAGGAGATAATAGTAATAATAAATCAACAGAAATTGATTTAGAAATTATAAATAATGAAAAGAAAACATTAACAATAATGGAGCCACCTAATAATTGTTTACCTTGTCAAGAAACGTTCATTTTAGTCCAAAACACTTTGAATATTGTTACGGATTTATCTACTGAAATTAGATTAATAAAAGAAGAAAATATTAAAATGAAAAATATTTTATTGAATAATAAAGTGTTTGATAATATTTTGGATATAAATAAGAATGATATTATTCAGGGCCGGCGGAAGCGGGCATGCAACGCATGCTAGGCATGCGGGCGCTGGCAGAAGGAGGCGCCATCACTGAGAGATTAGCATCTGAAAAAGAAGGTGCCATCCCTGAGAAATTAAAACTCTACTAACAAAAATACTCACATTTCAAGAATATTATTCTCAAATGTTTATTTACAAAAATTATTGAGAGTAGATTATTGAAAATCATATGAAGTCATATTATATCTTATTAAATGACACACACAAGCAGGCCTGCACACAAGCTCTGCTTAATATTAAAAATATAAAACAATCAAATCTATTATTTATCATGAACAATAAACTAAACATAAAGTTTATTATATTACAAATTTCATATTGTAATGTTTATATATATATATAGTACTGCTTATAGTAAACTATAAGTAACTTTCTGCTAGCAAATATATAAATAAACACACACTAAAAGTATTATAAATTAGAACTTATGTATGTATATGCGTATATATATATTAGATCATGTACATAATTTTGAAATCGTAAGAAACGATTATAATATTGCAAAATAAAACATTTTCTAATTTTTTATTTAAATAATAATTTGATATAAATATTCGAACGTGTATGTAATATATATTATAGGTATAATTCCAGTAAACTTAATATAATTTTCAGTTTACTTTTTATTTTATATATTTTAATCGTTGTCAAAAGTCTATTTTTTCTGCATACTAATTAGGTTTGCAAATTAATTACATACGTTTGCTTATGATGTTTATCGCAAATTTTAAAATCTTAGTAAGAACTTGTAAACAATAATTATAATCCCAGGAAATTTTCTATTGAAATCGCAAATCAGGCCTGGCAGGCCACCTGTGTTAATTAGAAAAATATATGATAACAAAAGAAAATCTTGCCAATGGTAAAACTAAAATGTTCAATCAAGCGTAAAAAACTGGACACTTGAGTTATTTTAAAACCTGACCATTTTTTATGTCAATGGCTGAATATTTCCAATTTATTAGCTGCCTTTTTTAGGTAAACAAGTTAAACAACTTCTTCCCCTCCGCGTATAGAGTTTTGTATTTTGGCGCAAGAAGTAATTTGTGTTGGACATCTAAATTAGCGATATATAATCTTAAGTATTAAGATACATGATGTAAATATATAAATTAGAGTCCGTATTTATTTATTTATTACATTTGAAAATTATTTTAAAGTGGCGTTCATGAGTAAAAGTAATATGGAATCAAAAACTAAGAAAAAACTATCCGGTGCACAAAATCGTAAATGCCAAGCTGAAAAAATAGCAAACATTAAAAAACAAAGTGGATCACTTAATAAATATCTTAAAATATCAACTGCTTCTGAAATAGCTTATACTCAACAAGAACCAGAACCGTGCACATCATCTAGATCACAGGGAACTGTTGAAAATATTGAACAAGATTTTAGTAAGAAACAGTTAAGTGACAACAAAGTCATTGTGCCAATATCATATCAAATGTGTACAAATTTAGAAGATCCAGCTGAATGGAATAAAATCGATGACAAACTACGTGTTATTTTAGTAGAAATGGGGCCTGTTCAAAAGAAAGATATTATATATCCGAACGATGTACATGGCCGTAAATTTTCTGATTCCGAAATTTTGAACTCTGTGTTTTGCTTTTGTTGCAAAGTTTTTGGATCTACTGAATCTAGCCTCATAGAAGGATACAATAATTGGAGAAATTTAAGTACAACTTTACACAGACATGAAACTAGTATGGCTCACATGAAAAGTTTATTGAATTGGAATGAACTTGAGAAAAGATTAAAAAACAAAATTACTATTGATTGTCAATCTCAAAATTTATATGAAATGGAAAAGAAACATTGGAGGAGTGTTTTGGAATGGCTGATTGAAATTATCAAATTCCTTGGTAGTCAAAATTTAGCATTTCGCGGATCATCTGATAAATTATACGAAAAAAATAACGGAAATTTTTTAAAATTAATTGAATTATTTGCGAAGTTTGATCCCGTTATGGAAAATCATGTTGAGAGGGCCTTAGATCAAAACAATAGAGTACATTATTTGAGCAAAGATAGCCAAAATGAATTATTGGAAATTTTAAGTACAGCAATTAGGGAAACAATTTTATTATCGATAAAGAAATCCAAATATTATTCTATTATTTTAGATTGTACACCAGATGCAAGTAAAACTGAACAAATGACCATAATTATTCGCTTTGTTTTTTGTAATAATGGAACGGTTAAAATTAGAGAAAACTTTTTAGGTTTCATAGATATAACAGATTCCACTGGACGAGGTTTATGTACAACAATAATTGAACAACTAGAAAAATGGAAGATTCCCATTGAAGACATGCGTGGTCAAGGGTATGATAATGGGGCCAACATGAAAGGCAAAAAGGCTGGACTTCAAAATTTGATTTTAACCAAAAACCCTCGTGCATTTTACGTACCATGTGCTGCTCATTCTTTAAACTTAATCATAAACGATGCCGCCAAAGTCAATGTAGATACAATTGGTTTTTTTGCAATTGTTCAAAAAATATACAATTTTTTTTCATCATCTTATAAACGGTGGTCAATCCTTTTAAAATTTATTAAAACTTTAACTCTAAAACAACCATCAGAAACACGATGAGAAAGCAGAATTGATGCAATCCGGCCTCTACGGTATCAGTTGGGTGAAATTTATGATGCACTCTATGAAATAATGAACAACGAATCTTTTAATAGAGAAATTCAACATGAAGCTCAATCACTCTGCACTAACCTTAAGGATTACAAATTTATTTGTTCTTTAATAATTTGACATGATATATTAAATAGAATAAATCCTGTCAGTAAAATGCTCCAAAATGTAAATATGAATGCTTCACTTGCTTTAGAATCGATCGCAAATCTAAATAAATTTTTACGAGAATATCGATCAGATTCAAATTTCAAAAACATTCTCAAAATTGCAGATGAACTTAGCGAAGAGGTTGATGGAGAGAAAGAATTTAAAACTGCCAAAGAAGTTCGACAACGGAAAAAAACTCGTCAATTTGATTACGAGCATCAGGATGAAACACCTCAAATACCTGAAGAAAAATTTAAAATAAACATGTTTTTTACACTTTTAGATGTAGCGATTAATTCTTTAACAGAACGCTTTGAACTCCTCGAAGCATGTTATAATAATTTCAATTTTCTATATAAAGTATCAGAAATTAATAAGAGCGAGTTACAAGCAAAATGCAAAGATTTAGAAAATATTTTGAAATTTGATAACAGTAAAGATATTAATGCTACAGATTTATTCGATGAATTATGTGCTTTTCGAGATATTTTTCAAAAGGATTTTTTAAATTCTCAAAACCCTTTCGAAACACTTAATTTTATAGTTTCTAATAATTTATCTATGCCAAACTTATCAATAGCTTTAAGAATATTATTAACATTACCTGTTAGTGTTGCAAGCGGTGAACGCTCTTTTTTTAAGTTAAAATTAATTAAAACTTACTTGAGAACAACTATGTCACAAAAACGGCTTGTTAATTTGGCATTAATTGCTATTGAAAATGATATTTGTGCAGAACTGGAAATAAATACAATCATATCAAGGTTTATTAATATGAAGTCAAGGAGTATAAAATTATTATAATTATAACATGTTTTGTAATGCATTTACTTTTTTAACTGTATTTTCTTTTTTTTTAATATTAAAAATTATTTATTTACATTGCCTTGTTTGTTTCCCTTAGAAAGATTTTGTACACTAATATTTATAACATGTAGGTGGTATACATTAAAGTGACCAGATTTTAACATTGGTAAAACGGGACACCATTGACCGGGGGGGGCTGATTAAAAATTTGGTTTATATGGAGCGTTTATATAGATACAGCGTACATTAATAATAATAAATTAAATATGTATGTTTGTAATATTATCTTTTTTTTAAAATTATTTCATTTATAAATTGTAAATTTATTATTAAATTTGCTAATATTTGCATAAATTTAGAGGTTAGAAAATTAGCAAAAATTTTAAAAATAATGGGTTTGTTAAAAACAGACAGTGACGCAAATAATAAATATGAAATTTAAAAAAAAAAATATTTGAGATTAAAATATGTAAATGTTTTTCGAAAATTATTTTAAACATTTAAATATTTTAATCTCAAACATTATTTTTTTTAAATTTATTATATATATATTTGAATCACTCTGTCTATTTTTAACAAACACATTATTTTTAAAATTTCTGCAAATTTTTCTAACATCTAAATTTGCCGTGT
The DNA here is from genome assembly GCA_028023455.1 of Epiperipatus broadwayi. Classification (NCBI taxonomy): domain Eukaryota; kingdom Metazoa; phylum Onychophora; class Udeonychophora; order Euonychophora; family Peripatidae; genus Epiperipatus; species Epiperipatus broadwayi. Next base: position 944,273 of record JAQFVV010006230.1, on the reverse strand, counting down.
TAAATTATATATTATTTCATACAAACCGTTTGTATGAAATAATATATAATTTAACAATCAATTTTATGCTATTTTTGATATCAAAAATAGCATTACATCGTGCATTCTTTCTAAAAATCATGACTTTTTTAAAACGCCACGGGACACGGTCGGGTCACCTTAGTAAACATACATATTGACAGGGGCGCCAAAATCAAATTTGCATGCGGGCGCCTAGTACCCAGCGCCGGCCCTGATATTATTGAAGCTAAAATTATTAATGAAAATTACATTGCTAAAAATAGTCATGCTGGAGATTTTATTGCTGTGGATTCTGATTTCCCCCTCTTATTTAAGGAGAGCGTAATGCTGAGGAAACAAAGGGTAAATCTCTAAAGTCATCTTCAGATAATAGCATTTTCAATTCTACTATATCTACTAGATCTAAAGAATCAGTGCAGATTTATTCTGAAGATAAGACGTTAAACAAGTCATATGATTCTTGTCTAAAAGATAATAGTAATGAAAAAAATGAAGGCTTCAAAACTGTAGTTTATAAACAAAAAAATGTTAAAAATCTAAATATTACACCTGTTATAGGCAATCATATTTTAAAAGCAGTTAAAATTAAAATGAAATTTAAAAAGTTCTTGGCTAGAATGAATAATGAAACTACTGCGCAAAATATTATTGAATATTTAAAAAATACGTTGCATATTAATACTGTATGCTATAAATTAAATACTAAATCCAAAAAATATTCTTCTTTTTATTTGTCTGTATGTGAATGTGATATAGATAAAGTGAATACAGGAGATATTTGGCCTGATCAGGCTATAATATTACGTTTCTATGGAAACTTGAAATCTTTAAGAGGTGATACTGATGACATCGTACAGGATGATATAGCATTAAATTATAATAATGATGCTGAAAAAGTAAATGAAAATATTTTGCTGGATGATTATGATAGTGAGAATAGTAGGCAAGCAAAAGCAAAAGATATAAATTTAGAAGAGACTTCTATTAAGTTGTGTAATAAATAACAATCATTGCATTATTATTATCAAAATGTACATGGACTTAGAACTAAGACAATTGAGTTTAAGTCTGAACTATTATTACATGAATATGATATTATTATTTTAACTGAGAATTGGTTAAATGATGGTATTGGTAATCTAAATATATTTGATAATAGGTACTGCTTATAGAGACATGATAGAAAATATATCACCAATTCTTTGTATTTTCTCTTTCAATCATTGCCTTCAGCTAAATGTGCTTTGATGTTAAGTGAATCAAAGTTGTGATCAGTATTGATCTCATGTTCCAGAAATATTGATTTTATGTTAGAGTCTGTTTTAGTTTCATCATATGTATATTTATGTTGTGCTAAATTAGTGACTCTATTGGCACACATTCAGCATCATAAATTGCTTTGCAAACAGGTTCATTGTAAGAGAGTCAACCTATCTTTCATCTTGTTTAGTAATTGATTTAGATTAGAAAGAATTCTAAAGATAACACAATTACTCAGAGCAAATTGGGTTTTAGTCTTTGTGATATATCAGGTATAAATGGAAGGTTAATCCATGCATTAGTTATGTCATACTTAAAAAGCCTTTTTTATTGTGGAATAGAATTTTTGAGGGATTTTATTAAGCAATTATGATCATAACTTAAATCGACCATATCTTGGATGTAACTTTCAGTGTTATATTGTTGTCTCAACCTTGCAGAGTTTTTGTTTTCTGTAAAGGAAACACATAAAACCAGTTAATTAGTGCAAGTTGGTATGGACACTGAAAAGTTTAATGATTATTTTATAGTTTATTTCATCATTGGATTGTTGGATATACATATCCAATAATTTTATTACTTTAAATATGTTTTCATACTCTATGGTCTACAGCAAAGTTGATAGTTGAATTGGCTCATCTTGTATTTTAATGATAGTATTTTCCTCAGCATAAATTAACTTGTTGTCAACGTAGCAAATGTATAACTCCATGAAATCTGTGGTAAAGTGTATGGGATGACTTCCTTTCCAATTTTATTAACATGATGCTACACACTATGCCACTAAGCAGCAATGACATGGGTGAACCATGCTCCATTGTATAAAATGGCATTGAAAAGAGCCATGATATCATTATCCCATTATTTAAGGGTGTTGATAATAAAGTTGATCTTTTCAGATGAAAACCTAATTTGATTAATGTGTTGTGGAGTATGTTTAGGGATTGCAAACATGATATTATATCACATAATTAGTCTATGCCCAATGAGACAAGCTTATACCAGTGGTTAAACTATAATCATTATAACAGCTGTATGCAATTAAACAAATACTTGGTTATAAATCCATTCAATCCTATGTAATCTATAAGTCATTTGCCTATTATTTTGCCTGTCTTATAGAAGTAAACACTCCCAAAATCTTTTATTAATCTGAAAAAGGTAATTCACTGATTTTAAGTGTGTTCTTCATGGAAACCAAAAACATGGCAATTTCAAGCCAGACAGGAGATAGAGCATTGAAAATTATGTCAAAGACTTCATCAATGCAAGTTGTGATCATAATTTCTTAATAAAATTCCTCAAAAAACTTTTATTCCACACAAACACTAGGGCTCTGAGCCATAACAATACTAATGCATGGATTAGCCTTCTATTTATAACTAGTGTATCACAAAAAATAAAAAACCAATTTGCTTTGAGGAGCTTCAGAATCCCATCCTAATCTAAATCAATTTCTAAACAATACTAAAGACCATGAACATGCAAAAGAAAAATTTGAAAGTACACCTTGTTTAGTCTCAATTGATTACACACACATACATTTGTTTTAAGAATGTATGGAGAAATGAAAGTTTTAAGTACATCTAAAAACATAATACTTGCGGGGAAAAAAAAAAAAAAAAGTGGGTTAATAGTGTTCAGCATTTGTATGGCAAATTGTGTATGTGCATGTGTTTGTAGACGGAAGTTATATTTTAGTTTTCTTTATTATTTCTATAATCAAAAATAATTTGTGGTTCCTGATTATCAAATATAAGGCTAGATTTGCAATTAGGTATTAGTGACTATCTGTTGCATAAAATCTCAGTAGGTTACTTTATGGCAATTTTAGCTATGTCAAAAATTCCACATGCTAAAACAATTTAATAATGATGATGATGATGATAATAATAATAATAATAATAATAATAATAATAATAATAATAATAATAATAATAATAATAATAATAATAAATGAATGGCTTTTAATAATAATAATAATAATAATAATAATAATAATAATAATAATAATAATAATAAATGAATGGCTTTTAAACAATAGCTTCATTATAAAAATGCATTGTTTGGTAATATTTAGTTGAAATAACATATTTCGAGTAAGTCAATTTTTTTTTCCTTTTTCATTTTTTTGTACATTTTAAGGTTATTATAGCATTTAAGATTTTAAAATTTGCTTAAATTTGTCTTATATATTGTTATAATACAAAATGTTATATTATATATAGGAAAGAGCGAAAAAAATCAATGCAATTAATGAATGATAAATCTGTCTTGTATCTTCATTATTATAAAATAGTTTATAAAAAACATTAAACCTCTGAATTAAATTAAGTAAAAATAAGGATATGATCTAAAATTAAAAACAATTTTATAAATATATACAAAACGACAATAAATATAAAAATTGATCTATTAATAATTAACGAAAAATTATATATCTTTATGTAGTGTATATGTTATACATCTAGTATATTGATTATATGTTGTATAATTAATACATTTTGCTTCTGTTATTTTTATAAGTATTTGGATTAGTTTATCATAATTTTATTATTCATTCTGAAAAACTATACATATATGTCGCTATGCATGTAATGTAAATTAAAGGATAAACTAGATTACACTTACAATCAGAAGGGCATAAAAATATTTGGGGAAAAAACTTTTATGTATTAATATTACGTAATGTATAATTGGTTTTTATAGAATATTTTATTTTTATTAATATTGATTTTTCATAATAAATGCAATATTTTATAAAAATCTATGGAATATGAAAGTAAAGATTACTCTATGTAATAGACAGAGATTTAATAAAAGGACCAAGTAATTTATTTAATTTGTTCAGGGGTAAAAATTTTAAGGAAAACCATTTAGCATGAACTATTTATTTGTTTGATTTTATTTGTCTCTCCGTGCTATAAAAAGTTAAACAATTTGTCATAAAAAAATAATGTCTATATTTCATCATGAACGTTTTTTACAAGAAATAAGTGAGAATTATATATATATTTTTATACAAATAGAAGTTTGTTGTATTTATAAATAGTTTGATTTAAAAGGGAAAATGTAAAAACTTAAATAATTTTTAGAATGGTTTTAAAATAATTAGCTTGTTTTGAAGTTTAATTAATTTAAAAATTTATCCATTTCACAAATTAAAATTCCAATAGGTGATAGAACATACTTTTGATTTTAAAAATGGATACTTAGTTAATCAATAAAATTCTAATGTGAAAAAAAAACAATCGGAATTGCACAATCAACGTGTTTATATTTGATCTTAGCGGCATTATGAGATTCATACATTAAATATAACTGACATTCAAGCAGAAAACCATTGCCTTCAAAAGAGAAGCAGGCTTCAATTACAAATAAAATTAGCAATGAGCAATATTCTGATGGCAGTTAGTCAGTAATTGCAGCATTGAATTTTTTTATTATATAATAGTAAACAATAAAATGTCCAGCTACCAACCCAGTTGTGACCAATCCTTAAAGGTGTAGCCTGCTTGACCTCTACATGTTTTTTTTCTAGATTTTAAACATATCTTTCTCTCTTATGATGTAACTGGCCAATGAAAAATACCTGATGGCAAAATGACATGAATAGGTTTATTTATTTACTGGTATAAAGTACCTATTTATTTACTTATTCAGATTTACATAAAATTGTAATTTGAAATAAAAGTGGGATTTCAGAACAAAGGTGTTAGTTGCATTGTGGGCGAAAATAAGTTCTAGATTAAAAAATTAATTATAGTGTTCCTGCAAAAAAACTTCTTTATAGATCTGTGCAGGCTGTGCTCACAAATGAAACTTAGAGACAAAAAAAGTTCCAACTTGCAGTTTAGTGAGTAATTGTGATGAAATGAGGCTGGGAATGCATTAAAGGCATGAAGATTATTTACATTTTTACATGCATAGCAGGTATAAATCATATTGTCATATTTATCCATTATGCGGTACTTGAGATTTTCCAACTGATTTCTTTATTCAGTACTAAGGTTTGAAGTGGGCTTATGATTATATGTCATGAAGCTAGGATCGAACTCAGATCCGACTGCTTCATTTCTTTTCACCTAAAAAAACCCAATGAAAAACAAAATTTCTTTACTTATACGTGACACATTTGCATAAGTATAGTCGACTAATTGGTAGACTCTGGGAAAACAGCATGAGCGTGAATAATATCATTTGTACAAACCACAAAATTATACATGTCTCATTGTGATCATTATGCTTAATATTATCTAGCTTATAGTAAACAAGTCCGTTAATCACATCTCATTTTCCCTATGGCTGTGTCAGTTGGTAATCTGTATTTATATCCATCTCTTCATTTAATGGTTGTCCTATTGTTTCCCTGGATCAGGTGGCTCATATGATTTTAACTTTTGATAATGGCCGTAGTCTTGGTCTTTTCTGGTTGGTGTCAAGTTCCCAAGCATGATTCTTTGGATCCATGGGAGTAAATGATGCCTGATTGTTTGGATGATGTGGTCCTCATATTTGAAGGCTGTGAGGGCTTTGAATGTGGTCACTAGCTGGATGAAGTAGGCTGCATAGCCCTGTCTGCAGTCTTCTTGATACTTCTGGGTGTTCAGTCTATGCAAAATACCCTCCTGCCTTTCTTTACTCCAATATTTTTTTAAAATGGCATGTTCATACCCTTGGATCATGGTAGGTGGGTTTTTTAATGGCTTCCACCATGCCTTGGCAGCTTCTTTTAAGTAATGGCTGGCTATGATAATCTTTTCCTTCTCTGCTACAGAATGCAGACAAAAAATTCTTCAGTGCTGTCTAGATGATCTATGAGCTTTTCTCCTGGGTTTCCCCTAAAAATTTTGAATTTCTACACAAGATATAAGCGATGGTCTCTGCAAATTCCTTAGACTCATTTCACGCTTTATCGTCCATTTCATTTCTACTTTTGGTTTTATTTTACTAGTGGTCTGAACATCTTCTTTTTCCCTTTCCATATTTAAATCAGCTTCTTTAACTGTTTCTTGACTTGACTCCTCTTCTCCACTATTATCCTCTTTGCTGTCCACAACTTCTTTTGGTGTGGTCTAATTATCTTCATCTCTTCTTGGAGCTTCATGAGTGTCTATTGCTTGAGAATGCTTTGCAATCTTTGGGTTTGGGTTGGTTTGGGTGCCTCATTTTTCCTCAAGCCTTAGAATCCTTTCCATCATCATCAGCATTAGCTTCCTGTCTTCTCTCATTTCTCTGAGGATTGTATGCAAAGTGTCTCGATCGTCGTGATCATCTTTAGCTGTCTTACTGCTTTGATGGTTGTGTTCTTTCCTATTGCCTCGATTTTTAAAAGTGATCTCATTCCCTGGAGGTGGTTGAAGGTGCATCACTATCATCAGTCAATTCTTTATCTAATTGCTCTCCTTCCATTTTTGAAAATAAATAAACAATGTGAATCACAAACTTATGGCACTCTTTCTCTGTATACTTAAATAATGACTTTTTTCTCTAGTACATTTAATTAGGTCTCTGACTACTGGTCCCATTGTCACTATCTTCATTAGCTGCTGCATATTATTTCCCCAATCTATGTAATCTGCCTTTTTTAGTTTAGTTTTAGTTCACCTATGTTTTCTTGGTTAGCTCTTTCTGTTAATTCTTTGAATGAGACATGTATTTTATTTAAAAACTATTAAATATAAGAAAAATGTTTTAAACATTACTCACTTTCTCTCTGTTCAACTGTTCTCCCATGTCTGAAAAAAAAAAACTATACAACTAATTAGTGATATACAAATATTAATATATTTTAGCAGGTAGTACAAATAATTCTCTATATTGGACACATTTGGTTTTTATTATTTAGACAACTGACCCACTACTGTGCTGACAATCAAATTTTCTGACAAATTTATTTATATGTGCGCCAGTCAGCAAAATCAGATCAATAGGGCATGTGAAATAACTTATTGAACCCCAAACTACACATGATTGACTTAATTTTTTTTTTTGATAAAATGATTTGATTGATGAGTATGTTATTATTTGTTAACAACTGATGCGTTCCTGACCTGAGTTTAAATATAGGAGTTCAACTATCATTTTCACTATGCATGAGGCTTTCACTCACAAAAAATGTCAAAATTAATATTACACAAGAATTTTTATTTGTTGATATCATTTTTAATCTTGCTAGCATAAGAGCGTGTAAACCATTGAAGCATTTTGCCAACTGCATCTGGCTGCTTGGTGTTACCCAAAAGGTCTTCATTTGCTTTGAGGTTACTCTAGAAATTATTGTCATTAAAGCGTATTGTCACCCTGCCTCAGACCGCTTGACATATAATTCCCAGTTTGAAGGTCTTCACCTGCTTTGAGGCTACTAAAGATAAGGAGTGAACATTTATATATGTGCTAGCAAGCAATATTTTGAAATTGACTCTTTTAACATGATATCATATTGGATATTTTTAATATAACAACTGAGATGACTACTAATTAATTTTGACACAGACAAATGTTTCATTTATTTTATCCCTTTCTTTGATCTACTCTTACTACTTTTCTAACGATAATTTTCTTCCCTCTTTACTGTCACGAACATGTATAACACAAACGTATAATATATATATATATACTGATATAGTATAAAATACACATATAATTGATTTATACATATATTCTATCTTATTACTTTTAAATAATTATTCTAACTAACGAATCTTTTACTGAACGAACATTAAAAAAAAAAAATCTTGAAAACATTTAAGTATAAGAAAGAAAATTACAAAATGACAATTTATTAAATCATTTCAGTTATGCATTATTCACATAACTTTTCTCTTAAATATATACACCACTCTTTAAAATACCACTCTCTACAGAAACATTTAATTTATCGAGATCTCAATGACTGAGCAGTTAAAATAATAATTACTATCTACAGGGTGTGTGTGGGAGTTATTAAATCGAGGCCCCAATGATTGGGCAGCCAAAAACATAACCATGTACCGGTTGAAAAAACTTCCACCACCTAAACTGTAAGTCAGATCCAAACTCAGTCGAACCAAACTGAATTCAAACCCAACTCACCAGCTCAGATCAATGGATGATCTAAATCGAAGGCACAGTGCTATGTGCCAAGGAACTAGCTCAATGGTTGGTGATGATTAGAGACCCCTGAACTGACACTAATATCGGATAATGAACTGACTAAAGATATTTTAAGTCGAATCATATGTATATGTTTGGGTTGCCAACACAGACAGCGAGCATTAACATTGAAATAATTATTGAGTAAAAGAATTAAGAAACCAAGTGTGTTTATAAAATATTTTAATAACAATAGTAATAGTTTTATTCAATTTTTAAATGATAATTATATTGATGACCTCTAGTTCTTAAACAGAGTTTATAATTATAATAAGAATGGCAGTTCCTATTATATGCCAACAAGTATTACACAATATTATGGAAGTCTATATATCTATGCCCCCAACAAGAAAATAAAGGCAGATAAAGGTATTCAGTGGTGACGGAAATGATTATTCTAATTTTATACGGAAGAATGCGAGATTTATTTTCACATTCGCAAATCCATTCATGAAGAGCAAGATATGTATTTAGAGCATAACTTTAACCTTTATTAGAAAACTTATTTAATTTGAGATAACTGAGAATTTATTCGACTTTAATGAAATCACTTCATCACAAATTACGAGCATAAGAGCGGGCTTTACTGGAACAGAGAGGTAATGGTGCTGACAAATTATAAGCTATAAAATGAACATGAAAGATAATAACTAGTCGGTGATTTAAGTAGTATGGTGGCTTGTGTTTGACAAGTCTTACTGCCCTTTAAGGAGACATGGAACATGGAGAAAGCCAGGCCGAGTCATAACTATGAATCTTTGATGTTCCGAATATAGTATAAGCGGGGGAGGAAGTGCTTTCTTCCTCTATAATTTAAAATAGCAGTAATATTACCACTGACAAGCCTACAGAGCAGAAGATTGCCCTATGTCAGCAACATTTGAAGATGATGACTTGATAGTCACCATTTGAATAATAAAACCCAATTTATTATAGAATTCTCTACGTGATGATTTGATCAAATTAATTAAAGTCAAACGAGCTTTTAACTAAAATTATTTTAAAGCATTATAAAATTATATTAATCATGCCCCAAACATCATGCCCTTCCTGAATATTAATAGATAGTAGAAACAATTTGGATTAGAATGTATTCATTTGATTCCTTTATCAACCCCTTTTGCAAAAATATTTTAAGATCATAAATATGAATATATAAACATTTATAAATTAAATAGGAGCCGAGGACATAGGTTAAAAATGGTGCTAATAATTTATTATTAGCCAATTATAAAAATAACAAACATTTAATAATTTCTTTCGACTCGATGATTGATAGAACTGTATAAATCTAGTTCTAATGGGTGAGTGTTATTATCAGATTTAATATTATATTATTTGCACAAAGCAAATGGAACAAAGGAGCTCATCAAGTTGAAGGATTATTGGCATATAATTATAAATAAACGCCATTAATAAATCACTTAATAAATATATATAATACAGTAAATGAAACACCATCGTAAGAAAGGAACATTAAATCTAAGGACTAGAGATTGAGAGAATTACTATATAATTTAAAATAGCATAGATAAAAGAAAGTTTTTGTACAAATTGTTACATTAATAAATGAGAAGCTTTTAAAGGGAGTGTAAAGTTCGGAAACTGGCCAGAAAGTTACGGTTCATTATGGAGATATATTACGATTTTTTCTGGGGTTGATTCCTTAGTTTACATGTCTGCATTGATGGAAACATAGGCACACATTTGGTTGATTACTTGAACAGCATTTTAATTGATTTTTCATGATTTTGGCAGCATTATTGGTCTGGAAAGGATTTAGCAGCTTCATTGAAGATTTTCAGGGGACTTCAGGAACAGTAGTCAGATTCCTGAAGTTTTAGCTCCTCACCATGATAGAAACACTTTAAATTCATGATTTTTAAAATGCACAGAGTTTAATGGCATTTCTCTACAACAAAGATGGCTTCTCCCTTCTCCAAACTTTTCAGAGCTATTTATACTGTGTCTGATGCCTTCGGGCTAGCACTTCTTTCATTTTCAAATTTAAAAGGTTATACTAATTGATTTTAGATACATTCCTTTGATAAGGCTTTCAAACTCATTAACTTGAATTCATTTTCTAATTAGAAAATGAATTTCTAAAATCAGAAACATGATTTTAATTAGGAACCGTCCTTACATTTTAAATAATTATCTTTTTTTCTAATTAATAAAACTTTACCCATTGTTTTTGGAAAATGACAATCTGAGAGCACTGTACCTAGATCTTAAAAATGGTGATCATGTAATAAGTATAGAATTTGTGGAAATAGAAAATGAAAAACAAATCAATGGAAATAAAAATGGAACAGTTAATGAAATTATGTAATATAATCATAAAAGCCCTGGAACCAAATGGCCATCCTGTTGAAAACTGAAAATCATGAAAACCTCGCTAAAGATATTTTGATACTTGTCTATAGACACTTTATTCTTATTTTAAATAAACTTTAATTAAGGAAGGATTATTATAATAATAATACCCAAGTACTGACATATCTAACATAATATAACAATATAATATTTTTTCACAAAGAAATATAAAGGATTAGTTTCAGGTTATAGTTATAATAATCCTGTACTTGGGTATTATTCCTGCAACCAAGGAAAAATAGGATGACTTTTCACATTCATATCAATACACTACTAACGTTTTAATGTTGTTATTTTGGCAACATTAAACATTAGAAAGTTAGCAATGCTTTGATACAAATGTGAAAAGTCATTTTATTTTTCCTTGGTTGCAGAAATAATATTCAATACAGTTTTACAAAGACAAAATAAAGTAAAAAATATTACATGAGACAATAATATTTTCATATAAAAGTAAAATAGAGACAAAACTTTTTGAAATAATAATATGGTTTATTACTTAAAACAATATCAAGAAAATATTTACAATCGAATTTATTACAAGCATTGCCAATGTAGTCCTATAATCTTTTACAAATATTTCGACTTTTAAAATATTTATTTTTGGTTTACAAAAATAATATAACAACTTCTCTGGCTACTGTTAATGAATATCTCTCTTAAACACTTTTAAAATTATTTGTTTGGATAAACAAAATACTAAAATAATAAATACTTACTATAGCAAGCATAGGCTATTGTATACTAACTCTAATCTCTTTTAAACAATCAGAGATTTCAAAATCTTTAAACTTAAACTAAAATAGACTAAGTTTAATAAGCACAATTCTATTTTAATTTTTTAAGCATATTTATTAATATGGTATTGTTATTTAACAATCAGAATAACACATAAGAAGCTTAAATTTATAATCCTGAGCTTAACAAATGCTAAGCTAGAATAAGCATATTCAGCATATACTTTAAAACTATTACCACTAGTTATACTCACATTACTAATATTATAGCTAGTGATATATTTAAACAAATTTCTACTAGCTAAATTTAAACTAAATTAAATATATGGCCACTCATTCATCAGAGGTCATTTATACACCTTTTTAAATAAATTCTGTCCACATAAAATTATTACCCTAAGTGTTTTTAAAATTAAAGATTTTAAAGACTTACAAATCCAGCGGTGAAATCTGGATGAATATTAAAATTAGTATGTGTGAATTGCCACTTGTACCCTATGCATAATTAACATACTTAAAACAAATATAGATTATTGTTGGTTGGCTTGTGTCTGATAGAATATCATAGCAACACAATTCAAACATTGATATACTTATAAGCCTGAAGAAACAAATTTCCTCAAATGAACATCTTGTCATCACATATCTAAAACAAATGCAACATCACCTACTGTGGTGGAACTAGCATTAATTCATCATGAGTGATAGGCTGAAATATAAAAACATATAGGCTCTGCAGAGCTGGAAAAGAATGGTGGCTTTCAAAATATCTAACTTTGAGGCAGAAAATAGGATGTCTGGACCTTGTCTACAGCACATTAGAAACAAGAAAGACACACCATGAAAGCATGATCCTCTGTCATGGTATTCCAATGCTTATAAATGTGATAATCATCACTGAAAAATACAACTATAGGATATACAATAACCCTCTATGGGCACAAGCACTATAAATTCATGGAAAAGCAATATAATAAGGATGGAGGACTTTGTCTACTCCATTAAGCATACTCAAAATAATTAGCAAAGCCTAACTCTATGAGGCTAACAAATACTTAACTAATGACAAAATATATACTTCACATGAACTAATTAAGTTATCACTAAGAAGTTTAAAATACGACATGTATATATTCAATGTAAGAACCAACAAAACAAAACTGTGTCAAACGACTACTATAATAAATACTTTAAAATTAAATGCATATAAAATTCTAGGCAAAGGCACAATGCACACATAATAAAATATTAATTACTAAAATATTGTGACTTTAAAAGATTGCAAATTAAATGCAAGAATATTAACTCTCAATGCATATAAAAATATTTACAGTTATTATTAATATAGCATTCATAAAACAAATGAATGGAAACTCTCTGATAAAACCTCTTTGGCTGCTTTAAAATAAAACTGAGTGAAACAGCCCACATATAATACGTTATGACTTAGATATTTAAATCTCTGTGAATGAAATTATCAAACAGAAATTAACTTGTAATATGCTTAATAAATATAATAAAATGAAAAATTACCTGTAAATGACAGAATATTTATCTACTCATTTTAATAAAACCCACTAAAATTACAATTGTAACATTAGTTTACCTGGTATATTTATGCTTAATAGTATTACACATATTTTAGAAACAAAGATATAGCATAAATATTTTTCTGGTTTCTTTTTTTAAAGAAAAAAACCAATAAAATACAGACAATAAAAAAAATAATAATACAGTAACTTAAGTTCATAGTTTCAGTTCCATACTAGTTTTCCATTTTAGACATGTAGATAATTTATTGAGGATAGTTTATCTGATGATGTTTGAAGTTTCTAGTCAAAATATTCATAAGCATGGCAATGATTTCTAAAGGAAAATGAAACATGTTTAATAGTTCTTTAAAGATATTTTACTTTCCTCCTTTAAATATATTCTAAATATTAAAACATTGAAATAATAAGAATAGTCTGGCATTGGAAAAATAAATTCTTCAGCTGAGAACATTTTTATAGAATCCCGGGTTTCCATGTACAATAATATAGCTTTATTATTTTTAATTCCATTTTTCTCTTTTAAAAGAACACATTTTTTTTAAACAGTTTTTTTTTTTTAATTATTTCTCATACAGTATTTTGAAATTCTATTTCCAAATAACTTTTGTCTTCCCACTGCTTAACATAAGCCAGAAATTATTTTTCTAAAGTTCATGTTTTCATCTGTTTTTAATTAGCTAAAATAAACTATTTTCATTTTAGGTCAACTTTATAAGCAATAATTTTTTTAGTTCATTATCATTTAAAAATTCATCCTTAACTAATTGTAATTTACACTGTTTTTCTCCAACAGTTTAGATAATTAATATCTCACATGCAATACATTGTAGTTGAACACTAGGCAAAGTTAATAAAAAAAATTATACTAACGCTTGGGAGATAAAATTAATTCTTTCTGACTTTAGCGCAGTATATTTCTTTCCTCTAAAAACATTGTAGAAATAAGCATTATTAAAATAAGAGCATATTTTAAAGTCAACATTAGGTATCAGTAATAAATTTCAGACTTAACTTCAGCTTTGAATAAATTTTATAACAAGGAGATTGATGCATTTTTAAATTATAATACAGTTCACTATAATGTCTCAATTTCCCTTGCTTATGTTTTAATTTAATTAGATAAACACTAAAATAGTTCAGTACAATAAAGTATTTAGCCATATAAATAAATACTAACGGTTTGTATCTTAATTTTAGTTTCCAAAAAGACATGCAATACATAAATAAGATAAGAGATGCAAAACTTGCTTTAAACATTTTGGTCACTATAGTTTTAAATTTGACTGAAATTTGATGTCAGAAAATAGTTACCTTTTTGTACAATTATGCTTTTTAATATATACTTTTACTTTTTAAATAATAATTAAAAAAAAAATTACAACTTTTTTTTTTTTTAAAAAAGAAGAGTTTTCAAGAGCAGCTCACACACACACTAATAACTAATCTGATAATTTCTATACCTCTTCATTGTCAATTTTGTTTAAAAACCAATCAAATTATTTTATATTTAACTTTAACACTTTTGACAGATCACCTGTGAAATTGATTACTGACGTAATTGATCTAATATTGAAAATCACGTGGTCATTAACAGTTAAATTAAAGTTAATTATTAACTATTTTATGTAACATTTTAAGAAATATTACAAAAAATAAAATAAAACAAATACAAAAATTAGAAATAGTTTTATTTATAAAAACTTCTAAATATTTAATTTTAATACTTTTTATTCATTCATTTGTTTTAAATCAATATTGAAGTTAAATTATTATTTTTTCATACATTTCACATACCTCTCTGCATGCACACATATTTACACACAAAGATGACATATTAACCTGAACTCTATTAGCTAATTATAACTTATTTAAAACTACAAAAATAAAAATACCAATGAATATTATATTTGAAATAATTTTTTATTTAAACAGATTACAACTAATTTAGATTAAACCTTTAAATATTATCTGACTACTTTCATAAAATTTAAATATTATTTTTAAATCAATTTAATACTATTTATTCTAGTTTATTTATAATATCAATTTATTATAGGTTATACATTAAAAAATATTGAATACAACAATAATTACTTAAAAATACATTTAATACTATTTATTAATCAAAACAACTATTCTGATATTTCTTTTAAGTAAACTTACTAGCTTACATCTCTTATCAAACTAATTATCATATATCTATTGAATTTTCATAGCATAATCACACAAAATTTAGTAAATATCACAATACTATAATTATTATCCTACACTATTTACTAATTAACTAATGTCTTCTATTTTTATCATTATTTTTTTTTAAAAATCAGAAAATTACAAATAAAAAGTTAAGCTAAGATAAACTCTGGCACCTATTGGAGCTAGATGAAGTTCCACATATGTACAGTATATATATCACATGCTGATTAGTAAGAATAGGATAATTGGTAATGATGCTCACTGAATCCAATTGCTCTCATTATGGATGAGAATCTGTCATAAATAGTCAATCCATTTGAAGATAACTCCAGACAATAGCTGTCAAAGATAAACAGCAGAATTATGTTTGTCTACTATATGGTTAATGCAATAAGACATCTATATGCAAGAGTGAATTCTGTTAGAACTTTAATCAGACATAAGATAAGTTGTCAGAGTACAGCTGGAAAAGGTATATAAACCTATAGGGGCATGTGAAATATCTTTCTTTCATAGCTGAATAGTAAATAGAATCTATATACTTTGCCAACAGTAGCTGGAGGAGATATAATAGAGTATTTATATTGAAAATATGCATTTTATATTAATATATATATACTATTACATGCATCTGTGTTTATATTAATTCACAATAAACACAAAATTTGACATAGTTGACAAAATCATAATCCTCCTTTTCTCCCAAGTTTGAAAAATGTTTTAAATGACAAAGTCTCCCCTCCATCAGTTTGTTAGCCCAAAATCTAACATTATCATTGCACAAATGAAAATTTTAAAAATCAAATGAAAGTAGTTACTCATTCATTATTAAAGAAGAGTTGAAATTCTCTTATCACAGACCCTCAAAATAGCTAAAATTGGTTCACTAAAAGAGTTCAATCCATCCTATCCTAAAAATTGACCAACATACAAGGACCAAGTTCTTTTCTGTATCCAGGCTAATAAAATCAATTGCAGGATAATAAAATCTAAAAACCTATTTTAAAATTAATGACAATGGTCTTGATTATCAGATCTCAGAAATATGAGATTTTACAAGCACAGGCCACTCCTGTGATTATAGCTGGTCTTGATTTTGACAATGCATTGTCTCTACAGATAAATATTTTTCAGTCCAAAACCCTTAACATAAATTCAATCTCTGAACCCAGGGCAGGGAGGCAAAGTGAGAAATTTTGTTATTAAAATTAGGAAGCTAGTTTGATGAGCTCTGATAGTAGTGTGGATGACCACAATCATTGAATTAATGTGTTAATAGATGTCTAACAATGAAATACCACATTAAAATTGTTGATCAGAGAAACTGGGCCAAACAAATACTCAGCTGACAATAAAAAAACATTGCCTGAATAAATCATGAGTCAAAAACATTGTTATAGATGTGATAAATCAAAACTTGCACATACTGAATGTTCACACTTAAATACAGTATGTATTTATTATAAGTATATCAGTAGCACAAAGACTAGTTGTTAATGACAGAATGGAAGGGTTTATTACAAAATGCTAAAAAAGATAAAAGTAAAATATAATCACACCAAAGCATGTGTAAATAATGTGAAAGACATAAAGTCTACTTTCAAATACAAAATGATTATTACAGATTTGCCAGTACCATGGAACTGGACATCAGATTTACAGAGTTCATTGTGTCAAAAAAGACATGAACTATCTTTAGTAAAAAAAAATAAACATCAGCTGTATCCTAGCAGCAAAACAACCACTGATCATCAAGGCAATCAAATAGAACTTTTGCATCAGACAAGGGTTAAAGTAACAAATTGTTATAAAATTATAAATTTAAAAAGAGTCTACCTGCAATTAGTTGATAATAAGCTGGATTTGAACCTTAAATCAGTGTAAAAGGTCCTATGCTGTATGTTCAAAGTAAAAACCAAATGGATTGTAGAAGTTATTGTGAACATTAAAATTTGACAAAAAGTAGTGGCTCAAACAGAAGATGAACTGTAATAACATAGACACAGAAACCAGTAAAGATCAAATTACACATCACGAGCTATCAGTAAAGAGTCATCAGTAATCCCTGAAAAGTCACTATCCAGCAGTGATGACTTAAAATTAAAAGTTTCCAGATCTACAAATGAAGATACTGAATTTTCTGGTGAGATCACTGAACCTAGTAGATCGAAAATGAGATGAAGACATGTGTCAAAACATTGGAATGACTATATTTTCTAGAATTATTGTTATATCTCACCTAGTTTTCAAATAAATGGTTAGTCAAGATTCCATCTTATCTTGACCTGATTGAGTATTCATCATCACAGATCAATGTATATACAATAAATAATAGATAACATGCATCCAATGGCAAGAACAGTCCAATAGGAAATTAGCTCACTGAATCTGATTTCCCTCATCGTGAATGGGGATATGGCCATAAATAATCAATCCATAAACAATCAACCATTTGAAAGTAACATCATACAAAACAATCAAAGATGAAAACAGTATGCTGTTTGTCTACTATATAGTTAATGCAGTGAGGTAAGTCAACTTTCAGGAACAGAATTTGGTCCAACCTAAATCAAACAAGTTGTAGTTAAATTATAAGAACATATGAAGTTCCTACCTTCCACAGTTGCATTGCCACTAGAACTTCTATCTTTCCAGTGGTACCTGAAGAAGATATAACAATGTGCATACCCATAAAGCAACAGTGGAATTATTTTAATGAATTAAGTCTGAATTTAATTATTCATTTTTTTATCGATGTATTTTACTAGTTTTTGAACAACATTAAATATATTTTTATTTACTTTAAAATCCTCATTAAGTTCTTTTTTCTCTCTTCAACTTTTATTTTTATTAAATAATATATTCTTTTTTTATATATGTCATAGCATTGGCCAGAAGGCGAACCCGCAACAACCGTCTGCAAACAACTGCTTGCTTGCAAGGCGGCTGGCTGACCTCTCAGCTAACAACGCATTTCTTTTCTTATTATTTTGTAATTGAAAAAATAAAAATAATTCGCCTTAAAGGAAAGATGAACATATTGAAAATTAATTGCAGCTTTCATAGCATTAGATAAAATCAGACTTGTAAATGAGGGAGAGGAAGCAGAGAACAAACATATAAAGTAATTAATATGTAACTTGATAAATATACATTTCCCACTTGTATTATAAAGCAACACGTGAATCCTTTTTATATATTGCACGAGTGTTTTTGGTGCTAAATCACCCTTCTTTGTATTTTCTCTTTCAATCATTGCCCTCAGCTCAAAGTGCTTTGATGTTAAGTGAATCAACGTTTGTGATCAGTATTGATCTCATGCTCCAGGAATATTGATTTGTCAGATTCTGTTTTAGTTTGTCCATATGTATACTTATATTGTGCTAATTTAGTGGCTCTATTGGCTCGACATTCACCATAATAAATTCCTTTGCAAACAGGTTCATTGTAAAGACATCTTGAATCTTGTTAAGTAATAGATTTAGATTATGAAGAGTTCTAAAGATAACCCTGAATTCCTCAGAGCAAATTGGGTTTTAAACTTTGTGGTATATCGGGCATGTAATGGTTCAACCTATGATGTAAAAAGAGAGGATCACATCTGACTGCTGTCAAACCTAAGGTCTTTGGGTAGGATGCTGGAAAGGATAAAATGAAGTACATGATCCATGATTGTATCTGCTTTTAATAAGCTAACTCAACACTCATTGGTTAATGTCAAATGCAATTTAGATCAGTTCATCCATATCTCAACCGCTCTTTTGGTTCCATTATTCCCGAAGTTCAAATCAAGGTAGAATTCGCCTTTGACTCTCTTAGCAGAGTTGCACCAATACCAGCTGATGAGTACTCTATCTATCTATCTATCTATCTATCTATCTATCTATCTATCTATCTATCTATCTATCTATCTATCTATCTATCTATCTATCTATCTATCTATCTATCTATCTATCTATCTATCTATCTATCTATCTATCTATCTATCTATCTATCTATCTATCTATCTATCTATCTATCTGTCTACCTACCTATCTACCTCCCTACCTATCTATCTATCTATCTATCTATCTATCTATCTATCTATCTATCTATCTATCTATCTATCTATCTATCTATCTATCTATCTATCTATCTATCTATCTATCTATCTATCTATCTATCTATCTATCTATCTATCTATCTATCTATCTATCTATCTATCTATCTATCTATCTATCTATATATAGGTTACAATTACTATAATCTATTTATCAATCAATTAAACAACTTTCAAAATTATTATTTCAATATTTTATATGTGTATATGTATATTTGAGGATATAGGTTAATGTTTGAATTTAAAATAATTTAATAAACTAAATTGATCGAATTAATATCAATAAATTCATTAACATTTATTATGTAATAAAAATAAATATTATAAACTTAAATGTATTTATAATATTAAAGTCAGTAATGAACATCTATCATATCCTTAAAATAATGAATTTATATTACCATCCATAATCTCTAGATAGAAATCCATATTCGTGACACTAATTATTTATAACATTAAAACAAAGATAAAATAACTAAGATTGATTCACCATAAACATAAATCTAAATAAATAATTCATGTTTTTATATTATCATGTCTATTTGTATTAGTCTATACACTTTAATTTATATTTAAATTCTTCAAGACTATTTCCTAAATATGTCTAATTTAATATACGATAGTAATAGTCATTCAGCAAACATAGATTAATCATTTATACAGAACAACAAATATAACAATTTGTTAATATATATATATATGACAAATTACAAACTATGTTTCAATAAAGTATACGTATTTAATATATTAATAAAGTTTTACCTTAAAATCATGTAGTAAATGGTCAAAAGTCAGTCACTATGAATAGAGAAAGACTAATCTAAATTAATTTACAAAAGAATCTTTCAATTAAAATTAAGCATCTCTGCCTTAAGCTTGATCTTTGTTTAAATTAAACTTTCTTTAAAAATAAATTAATCATGGTACGTTTACTTTTCCAATTTATAAAAAAAATATAAAATATTAAAATAAAAATGTTTACAACAATTAAAAATTTAAAACACATAATCAAGTCTTCCTAATCCTTTTAAATCGATCTAATTAAGATTTTTATGAGTTGGCAAAAAGTCCTTCAAATGTATATAATCCATGTGTTACATATGATTTTCTTGGATAAAGATGAAGATTGTTTATTGATCTCCATTTGATGTATGTTTGGAATATTTGTATTTTGACCGTATTATCTCCATACATTCATCAGTAATCATTCCATTTAAGGCAACAGTATTTTAGGCATTTTGAAAATGGATTGAGAAAATTATTACTCTTCCACGGCAAGGAAAAGACAACTATGACATTTTCAATTTAGCAAGACTTTTTATGGTGACTAAATATATTTATTTTTAAATCAGCCGCACTTGACCTTATATACATTTTGTAAACGATTGAAAACTATTTAAAATTTTCCTTCAAATGCTGGCGATCTTTATCGTTCTTCAATTTATATTTCAATAGAATATTATGATTCTTTAATAAAAGATATGCTTGAAATAGTTTATAACTTTATTCTTTCAGGTGAAATTCTTTATACTTTTAGTTTTAGAAATTTTTATTTATTTATTAAGTTGTTATATGAAAATTAAATATCCACAAAATAATAATTTTTTGTAACAGACGTTCTTCATTTTAAATATTCTGTTTATATATATGTATATCGCGCAAGTAATTCGCGAAGATCGTGCAATTTAAAAGATTTATTTTTTTATCTCGCGTAATTCCTATTATTCAAATTTTAATCTCCTTTTGTTGCCGTATTGTTGATTGAAGTACATATATTATATAATGACAATCGATTGATAATCATACAATAAAGTAATACTTACTTGATCCTTTTAGATCTAGGCGACTTCCTTTTTCTCTTCGGTTTTTTTCAATTGCAATTATTTTTTTTATTTTTGTTATGCATAGAGAATGCTTTGATATTTACTCATTTTGTTCATTAATAATTGTCAGTCCAAGTCATTTTGTTGTTTGATTTAATGACATATAACACGATACAATTAAGTACATTATATATATATATGATATGAAGAAGATTAAAATATGCGTATATTATTTGTGAATTTTTAAAATTAACTTATTATTTAAATATTAATTTTTTAATATTTAATATGGGCACAATTAGTGTTATGGGTAGTTATAGATTGTTTTGCTCAGGTTTATATGATACCCTCATAGGTATGCATTAGTAGTACTGTGATGCTTCAAAGGTTTTTTTTTATTATTGTGGAATACAGTTTTTTGAGGAATTTTATTCAGCAATTATGATCATAACCTATGTTAACTATATATTTGTTGGAATTTTCAATATTGCATTTTCTGTCTGCCTGAGATTTGTAGAACTTTTGTTTGTGGTAAAGGAACCACATAAATCCAGTTAATTTGTGTAAGGTGGGAGTATGTGGATGAGAGTGAATAGTACTGGGACCTGAAAGTTTAATGATTATTTTATAGTTTATTTCATCATTGGATTGTTGTGTATATATATATCCAATAATTTTCTTAATTGAAATGTGTTTTCATACTCTATAGTCCACACCAAAGATGATAGTTGCTCAGCTTGTATTTTAAAGATAGTTTTTTCTTCAGCATAAATTAACTTGTTGTCAATGTAGCATATGTATAACTGCATAAAATCTGTGGTAAAGAGTATGGAAATTTGCCTTGTCAATTTTATTAACATGATGCTACTACACATTATGTCATGAAGTGGCAATTCCATGGAAAAAACATGCTCCATTGTATAAAATGTCATTGAAAAGAGCCATGGTATCATTATCCAATGATTTAAGGGTATCGATAATAAAGTTGATCTTTTCAGATCAAAGCCGAATTTGATTAATGTGTCACGGATTATGTTTAGGAATTGCAGACATTATATTGCACCATACAATTTCACTACACCTAATTAGACAAGCTTATACCAGTGGTTAAACGTTTGTGATTGTAACAGCTGTATGCAATGACACACATACTTGATAGTAAATCCATTGAATCCTATGTAATGTATAAGCCATTTGCTTATTATTTTGGCTTTCTTGTAGAAGTAAGCACTCTCAAATCTTTTATTAATCTGAAGGTGTAATTCACTGGTTTTAAGTGTTTTCTTCACGAAAACCAAAAAAATGGCAATTTCAAGACAGTCGGGAAATAGAACATTGAAAATTACGTCAAAGACTCAATCAATTCAGGTTGTGATCATAATTGCTTAATAAAATACCTCAAAAAACTTTTATTTCACATAAACACTAGACCTCTGAGCTATAACAATATTGATGCATGGATTAACTGGTGTGTTATAAAAATTTAAAAACAATTTGTTCTGAGGAGCTTCAGAACCCATCCTAATCTAAATCAATTTCTAAACAATACTAAAGACAATGAATATGCTTAAAAAAAATTTGAAAATACACCTTGTTTAGTGTTAATTGATTACACACACATACATCCATATATTTGTTTTAAGAATTTATGGAGAAATGAAAGTTTTAAGTACATCTAAAAACATAATACTTGCGGAAAAAAGAGAAATAAAGTGGGTTAATAGTGTTCAGCATTTGTATGGCAAATTGTGTATGTGCATGCGTTTGTAGACGGAAGTTATATTTTAGTTTTCTTTACTATTTCTATAACCAAAAATAATTTGCGGTTCCTGATTATCAAATATAAGGCTAGATTTGCAAAATTGGGTATTAGTGACTATCTGTTGCATAAAATCTCTGTAGGTTACTTTATGGCAATTTTAGCTATGTAAAATTTCCACACGCTAAAACAATTTAATAATAATAATGATGATGATGATGATGATGATGATGATATTAATAATAATAATAATAATAATAATAATAATAATAATAATAAATGAATGGATTTTAAACAATAGCTTCGTTATAAAAATGCATTGTTAGGTAATATTCTTTAGTTGAAATAATATTTCAAGTATGTCAATTTTTTTTTCCTCAATTTTTTTGTATATTTTAAGGTTATTATAGCATTTAAGATTCTAAAATTTGCTTAAATTTGTCTTATATACTGTTATATCACAAAATGTTATATTATATTTGGATATATGTATAGGAAAGAGCGAAAAAAATCAATGCAATTAATGAATGATAAATCTGTCTTATATCTTCATTATTATAAAATAGTTTATAAAAAATATTAAACCTCTAAATTAGATTAAGTAAAAATAAGGATATGATCTAAAATTAAAAACAATTGTATGAATGTATACAAAACGACAATAAACTTAAAAATTGATCTATTAATAATTAACGAAAAATTATATATCTTTATATAGTATATATGTTATACATATAGTATGTTGATTATATGCTGTATAATTAATACATTTTGCTTCTGTTATTTTTATAAGTATTTGGATTATTTTATCATAATTTTATTATTGATTCTGAAAAACTATATATATATGTTGCTGTGCAGGTAAGGTAAATTAAAGGATAAACTAGATTCCACTTGCAATCCGAATGGCATAAAAATATTTGTAAAAAAAACTTTTATGTATTAATATTACGTAATGTATAATTGGTTTTTATTGTTATTAACATTGATTTTTAATAATAAATGCCATTTTTTATGAAAATCTATGAAATATGAAAGTAAAGATTACTCTATGTAATAGACAGAGATTTAATAAAAGAATCAAGTAATTTATTTAATTGTTCTTGAGTAAAATTTTTAAGGAAAACCATTTTGCTTGAACTATTTATTTGTTTGATATTATTTGTCTCTCCGTGCTATAAAATGTTAAATAATTTGTCAAAATAAATAATGTCTAGATTTCATCTTGAACGTTTTTTAGAAGAAATATGTGAGAACTATACACATATTTCTATACAAATGGAAGTTTGTTGTATTTATAAATGGTTTGATTTAAAAAGGAAAATGTAAAAACTTAAATAATTTTTAGAATGGTTTTAAAAATAATTCGCTTGTTTTAAAAGTTTATCCATTTCAGGAATTAAATTTCCAATAGCCAATAAATAGAACATATTATTGAATTTAAAAATGGATAATTAGTTAATCAATAAAATTCTAATTTGAAAAAAAAAATCGGAATCGCAGAACTAACGTATTTATATTTGATCTTATCGTCATTATGGAATTCATACATTAAATATAACTGACGTTCAAACAGAAAAACATTGTCTCCAAAAGAGAAGCAGGATTCAATTACATATAAAATTAGCAATGAGCAATATTCTGGATGGCAGTTATCAGTAATTGCAGCATTGAATTTTTTTATTATATAATAGTAAACAATAAAATGCCCAGCTACCAACCCAATTGTGACCAATCCTTGAAGATGTAGCCTGCTTGACCTCTACATATGTTTTTTTTTCTAGATTTTAAATATATCTTTCTCTCTTATGATGTAACTAGCCAATGAAAAATACCTGACGGCAAAATGACATAAATAGGTTTATTTATTTAGTTAGCTATTCACATTTACATAATATTGTAATTTGAAATAAAAGTGAGATTTCATTACAAGCGTTGGTTGCCGAAAGGTCAGTGCAGCCGCCATGCAAGCAAGCAGTTGCTTGCAGACAGTTGTCGCGGGTTCACACCGATGCTTTGACGTATGGAAAAAAAGGTATTAGTTGCATTGTGAATGAAAGATAAATTCTAGATTAAAAAAATAATTATAGTTAGTGTTTCTGCAAAAAAAAATTCTGTGAAGATCTCACAAATGAAACGTAGAGACAAAATAAGTTCCAACTTGCAATTGAGTTAGTAATTGTGATGAAATGAGACAAGAAATCCATTAAAGGCATGAAGATTTTTTACATTTTTACATGCATAGCAGGTATAAATCGTATTTCCATATTTATCCACACTGCAGTACTCGAGAAGATTTTCCAATTGACTTTTATCTCATATGTAATCATAAATCCAGGGATAATAAGGAATATTTTTGTGATGTTGTTATTTTCTTTCCATATAAAACTCTACTGTTTCTCAGTATTTAATGTATTCTTATTTCCTCTGTATTTGACACCCTAATATATGACCAGATATAGTTTGAATTGTTTAGCCTATCTTATTATTGCATAATGAGATGGCCAAGGGTAATAATCTACATAATAAAAATAAAGTATTTGAAGCCTCTATTGTCACTTAAAAGAGGAAACAAATCAAACACATATAAGTATAGACATTGTGGAAAGAGAAAATTAAAAACGAATCAATGGAAATAAAATGGGACAGTTAATCAAATTATTTAATATAAGCACAAAAAATGAATGCAATAATATAGATTGAATAATAGGATGATAAGAAAAACTTGGCAGAACATTTAGTTTGAAAGGTGATGTGTGAATGAGGATAAAAATAATGTACCTATGAAAATTATTGTATTAGTACAAGTTATACAGTAATAGCATTCTTAGAATCAAAACAAAGATGAACAAATTAATGACTACCAGAATGAAAACTTTTGTCATGGAACAAAAAATGCATATAGAAAAGCTACTACTTCAAGATGTGGAAAAGCTCCTGAATATAGAACATGACAGAGTTTGATTTATATCACAGCAGCAATCATTAAATAAAATAATTAAGCCTGAAGAAACATGGATTATAAAAATATTGCAAAAAAGTATGAAAATAAAAATGGTTTATAAGAAATAGAGAAAAAAAAAAGAAAGTTACTGAGTAGAAGTACAAATATTAAATATCAACAGCATGATAAACACTATTACAAGAAAAGTAATTTCTCACATATACCATACATATGTGTATGAAAGAAAAACTGATTAATCATCTAATGAATAGCTCCAAAGGCAATATTAAAATAAAATCTCAAAAAGCTACTTAGTGTTTCATAAAATACTAAGAAACTGTAATTCAAACAAAAGGAAGAAAGATTCTGCAATTCAGCATTAGAGTGATAAAGAATTCTCCAAGAAAGGGTAAGAAAAATTTAAAAAACAGTAAGCAATACCCTAAATAAGATGGTGATTGATTAGGCATAGAGAAAAAAGAGAACTGATATCACTGAAAGCATGTATGGACAAGATATGGCAGTAAAATAAAAAAGTACAATGTCCATGAATGTGATATCTTATAGTTGATGCTATCAAGATTTTCTAAGATGAATGGTGACATCAATCAATTTTTACAGATCCAAGTTCTTAGTGGAAATGTAATTGAAAAATCCTTTACGCATAACAGTGTAGAAAGTTATTGCCAGTAAAACTATCTCAGAGACTAAACAAATGGGAACTGTTTATATCTATTCCCAATATCCCTCTAAGATATAGTGGAAATTCTTAATTAGAATGCTCAGATCATATGAACAGTATTAGATCAAATGTTAAGCAAACTATGTATGACAAATAACAAAAAAGAAGGATATTATATTATATTCTTTTATTAATAGTTATTACTAAAACCTAGCAATAGTTGTGTTTGTTTCTTTTGTATATATGATTAATCACTGTGAACGAATGCTTTATTTTTTTGCACTAATGTCAATTTAACTTACATATACAGAGAGGTCATTCATTCAGTAATCAGCTAAAAATAGCATACTCCAATAAATAAAATATAATTATAGTCAACACTATTAGTAAGAGAGATTCAGAATTATTGTATTATTAATTTTCTTTTCTACTGCTATATTTTTATTATTTGAAACCTTTAATTTTAATTTACTGTATATATTATTCTGAATTAGTTTTTTTTTGTTTATTACTTTGTAACCAAAGACTGCTTAGGTATGGATTCCTATCATGGGATTTGGAAAGGGAAATTTATTGTATTCTTAAAATAATAGGAAACCATCCTTGCTATCTCAACATTATAAATGTAAATATTATTCTATTGCATTATTTCTTGTTTAATAAATGTCAAATAATTGTTGCAATCAATCTGATCTTTGCTTGGCCATCATCAGCATTATGCATTTACACTAATAATCTATTTTGTCATCATCATCATTATTATCATGTATTTATACCAATAAGTAAATTGATCATCAGTAACAATGCATTTACACTACTAAATAAATAGTTTAGTCTATAATCTCCACTTATCACTAAATAATTATATTAAATACATATATATTAATTATTCATACCCACAGACCATTCTTCATATATAAAAAGATGTTTATAACAGTTTAGTAGTAAAAATATACTGGTCTTTGCTTGTATATAAGCACATTAGTTTGAAAATTAAGTAAGTTCATCCCTGAAAAGAGCTGAGTGCAAATTCTCCTTGAGTTTGAATACTGGGATCCAATGGAACCTGAAACAGGGATGTGATGAGAATGAACTAGTCTAAATTGCATCTAAATTTCTTCAGTGAATATTGAGCTAGCATGCTGAAGATAGATGTGATCTTGGACTAAGCATTTCATCACACTATCACCAGTATCCTACCTGAAGACCCTGCATCTGACAGTAGTAAGAGCTCCCTCTTTCTCAGTTTGTCCCTGGATCTGTTACAATATATGTAAAAGAAATATTTTGTGGGTTCACCCATATTAAAAAATTTAAATATTGGTATACCGACATTTAGATTTGATCACACAAGTCATCTACTGGGTGATAAAAGGTAGAAAGGTGGTTGTAGAGGCACTATAATCACTGATTTAAAAAAAATGTTAAAGTTCCACCAATAGCAAAAATGTTAAATTAAGAATGTTTTTTTTTAAAAAAATCTTTCCAAATAGGAGGAAGTTTGCATGTATCATCTCTCTTATTGATACAATCTGGCCTTTTAAGTATCTCAATGGCTTCTCTAATTTTGCACTGGTAGAGATTATCACATCTGGATATGATCTTGGTACTAGAAAAATCAATTTTATGACCTGAACCTATAGTAGGGAGTGAGAGTGCTGATGATGATGAGTATTGTTTAACTGCATTAGCATGCTCATCTCTCCTAACACTGATGCAATGATTACTCATACCTGTGTAAGAAGCTTTACAATATTCACAAGATTTGATAAACACCATGAGATTCAAGAGGGATTGAATCCTTAGACTTGGTTATTATATTGCTGATCTTTTGATGAATAGAAAATGCTGTATTTATATTATAGCATTTTAATATACATCCAATACTGTCTGCAGTTTTTTTTACATATGGAACACAAATCCTAATAACTGATTTATCATCTTTTTGTTTCCTATTTTCTCCATTTTGGATTTGAAATACGGATTTTTTAATAAATTTATAATTATAACTATTTGCTAATAACACATTATTAATATGATTTATTTTTTATTTCAGATGTGATTTATCTGAAAGATTAATTGTTCTACGTAAAAGAGTTTTAGCTATGGAAACTATCTGAGTTGGGTGATTATGAGAATGGAAATATCTATCCGTATGTGTATTCTTTCTGTAAATTGAAAAAGATAAACTATTTCTGGTGACTAGAACAAGAAAAGGGAGTTTTCCACAAGACTCTGTCTGCATTGTAAATTTAATATGAGGATGCATATTATTTAAATGTAAAAAAAAATCATCTAATTTATTTTTTCCATGTTGTCATATGACAAAAGTGACATCTATGTATCTAAACCAAATGAGAAGTTTTAAAGATGATGAATCTAAAGCATGAGTTTCTATATTTTTTTATGAATAAATCAGCTATTACTCAGAAAGCACTCTCTACAGATGAAGTTTCGGTTTAAGAAAAAGGTTTCAATTTTGCATTAATACCTTCCAGGATACCTTTTGAGAAATTTGTTTGTAATGTTGAATCAACTTTCCATAAAATAGAATCTTCATCAGCTGATTTGGCTAGAAGCTAAGCTTCCTAAAAATAATATTTCAAATAAAGACGAGCATTAAATAATATAAAATCGGACAAATCAATTGTTGTACTTCCAAATGATAAAGGTAATGCTACTGTTGTTATGGATTGTGATATTTACCATAATAAAATTTTAGATTTGCTTAATGATAAAACTTATAAATCATCAAAAAGAGATCATACTACGTATTTGGAAAAAACAACAAAAGCCATTATTAATAAATCGCCTATTGAAACAGAGATAAAAAAAAATAAAATAATCCCTCATGAAAAATCGTGTCTGTCCAAAATTTTATGGACTTCCAAAAATTGACAAACCATATATAGAATAGTAAGTGCAATAGGAACTTCTACTATATTTTAGCTAGATATTTATCGGATTTCATTAAACCTACAATCCCATATATTAAATCATATATTAAAAACTTTTTCCATTTTATTTCTGTTTTAAAAAATTTAAAAATTAATGCTAATGACATTTTAGTCAAATTTGATGTCATGTCTTTGTTTACAAACATTCCAATTGATGAAGCTTTAAATGTAATTTCACAATGCTGCAATTTACCAAACAATATTATTGCTTTGATTAAACATTGTCTCTTGAACACATATTTTGTATATAATGGACAGCATTAGAGACAAGTTTGTGGTATTCCTATCGGCTTACCTATCTCACATGTAATAGCTGATTTATTCATGGAAAATATAGAAACTCATGCTTTAGAATCATCGTCTTTAAAACCTCTTATTTGGCTCAGATACATAGTTGACACTTTTGTCATATGGCAACATGGAAGAAATAAATTAGATGATTTTTTCTTACATTTAAATAATATGCATCCTAATATTAAATTTACAATGAAGACAGAGTCTGATGGAAAACTCTCTTTTCTTATGTTCTAGTCATCAGAACACCAAATAGGTTATCTTTTTCAATTTACAGAAAAAATACACACACCGACAGATATTTACATTCTCATCATCATCCAACTCAGTTTTTGTAGCTAAAACTCTTTTAAATAGAGCAATTAACCTTACAGATAAGTCACATCTGAAAGAAAAAATAAGGTTAATTGCTCTATTTAAAATGTGTTATTAGCAAATAGCTATAATTATAAATTTAGTAAAAAAAATCTTATTTCAAGTCCCAAATGGACAAAATAGGAAACAGAAACATGATAAATCAGCTATTAGGATTTGTATTCCATATGTAAAAGGAACTACAGACAGTATTGGACATATATTAAAGTTCTATAATATAAATACATCATTTTCCACTTATCAAAAAATCAGCAATATAATAACCAAGCCTAAGGATTCAGTCACTTTTGAATCTCATGGTATTTATCAAATCTCATGTGAAAATTATAAAGCTTCTTACATAGGCATGAGTAATCATCACATCAGTGTTAGGAGAGATGAGCATGCTAATGCAGTTAAACAACACTCATCATCATCAGCACTCTCACTTCATTCTATAGATTCAGGTCATAAAATTGATTTTTCTAGCACCAGGATCATATCCAGATGTGATAATATTTACCAGTGCAAAATTAGAGATGCCATTGATATACATAAAAGGCCAGATTGTATCAATAAGTGAGATGATATATGCAAGCTTCCTCCTATTTGGAAAGATTTTTAAAAAAAAATATTCTTAATTTAACATTTTTGCTATTGATGGAACTTTTAACTTTTTTTAAAAAAATCAGTGATTGTAGTGCCTCTACAACTGTCTTTCTACCTTTTATAGCCCAGTAGATGACTTGTGTGATCAAATCAAAATGTCAATATATCAATAATTAAAATTTTTAAAACAGATGAACCTGGAAAATATGTCATTTATATATGCAACCCATGAAAATCTTTATATCAACATATATATATATATATATATTGTATCATTTCTTCTATGGAAAAGACACTAATATTTGATAGTTAGATAGTAATGTGATTCAGAGTCTATTCTTTGGAATTTCAATACACTATTATGTAATATATTATGTAAATAATTATTTAATTAATTTCCATACACATCAATATGATATGTTGCTTTACTGTATTTTTTAGGGTACTCTCAATAACGAGTTTGGTTGATGTAGATGATGAGAAGAGCGTGGAGGGTTTTAAAAATTGTTTTAAAATGGTAGAAAAGTATGAAAAGGCTTTATAAGGATGTGACAAAAGATCTCAATCTGGAGGAAGAACCAAAGTGTAACTTTCAATATTTAAACCTAAAGGGAAGTTTTCTAAGCCTGGTTTATCAGTGCATTATAAGCCTTGATGAAGATCTGTATTATTTTTTTATAAAGATCAAGTTGCAAAGTACCTATTCTGGGATCAAAGTTTTCAGCTTCAATATTTAAATGATAGTTGAGCCAAGTTTTTCAAAAGATTGGTTGTCCAGTGGTAATGAAAGAAGTAATGGATGATCTAGGATGGAAAAGAGTAACAGATATTAGTGGTGAAGATGTTATTGATGAACATGGCTGAATTGTTAAATGTTTTTTACTTATACAAAACTATCTCTGATAACACCATCTAAGTTTTCATGGTAATAGTCCAACCATTTTTCTCAACTCAGAACATGATTATTTAGAATCTGATGTTTTTACAAATATATAAATGATATAACTAAACCTTTCACTTGTAAATCACTATACATTAAAAAAAATTCTTGAGGAAATTCAACTACTCACTATTTTTCTGGATTTCCTTTTTTTTCCAAGGACTGCATTACACTGGTCACTTTAGAATTGCAGTTTATCTATTAAATCACAAAACTGATAAAAATCGTTCCACTATCAAGGGTGAATTAGCTGTCCAACTTACAGAAAATGAATATATTCATAAACTATTCGGAGGTGAAGTTGATTACTGAACGTTAAAGTTTGATATAAGTGACCCTTTGCTTTTGCTCCAAACTACATGTCATATTCTTCTTTTGTCCACTTGACAGATATCAGTAATAGACTCCTCAATGGAAATCATATTCCAAATATTAGGAAGATAACCATGCCTCACGCAGAATTGGAATTGGTTCTTAAAGTAAGTCTAGCCAATGATGTTGAAAAAGACTTCATTGAAGTGGAACTGGAACAGTCTAATTTAGTATTTTTCTATGCACAACCGTGATCATGTAATTAAAGGGAAGTTTTCTAAGCCTGGTTTATCAGCGCCCTCTAAGCATTGATTAAGATCGGCATTCTTTTTTATAAAGATCAGGTTGCAAAGTAAATATTCTGGGATCAAAGTTTTCAGCTCCATTATTTAAATGGCATTTGAGCCAAGTTTTTCAAAAGACTGGTTGTCCAGTAGTAATGAAAGAAGTAATGGAGATCTAGGATAGAAAAGAGTAACAGATATCAATGATGAAGATCTTATTGGTGAATATGGCTGAACTGTTAAATGTTCTTTACTTATACAAAATTCTATCTGATAACACCTTCTAAGTTTTCATGGTAATAGTCCAACCATTTTTCTCAACTCAGAACATGATTATTTAGAATCTGATGTTTTTACAAATATATAATAGATATAACTAAACCTTTCACTTGTAAATCACTATACATTAAAAAAAATTCTTGAGGAAATTCAACTACTCACAATTTTTCTGGATTTCCTTTTTTTTCCAAGGACTGCATTACACTGGTCACTTTAGAATTGCAGTTTATCTATTAAATCACAAAACTGATAAAAATCGTTCCACTATCAAGGGTGAATTAGCTGTCCAACTTACAGAAAATGAATATATTCATAAACTATTCGGAGGTGAAGTTGATTACTGAACGTAACTACATGTCATATTCTTCTTTTGTCCACTTGACAGATAGCAGTAATAGACTCCTCAACGGAAATCATATTCCAAATATTAGGAAGATAACCATGCCTCACGCAGAATTGGAATTGGTTCTTAAAGTATGTCTAGCCAATGATGTTGAAAAAGACTTCATTGAAGTGGAACTGGAACAGTCTAATTTAGTATTTTTCTATGCACAACCGTGATCATGTAATTAAAGGGAAGTTTTCTAAGCCTGGTTTATCAGCGCCCTCTAAGCATTGATTAAGATCGGCATTCTTTTTTATAAAGATCAGGTTGCAAAGTAAATATTCTGGGATCAAAGTTTTCAGCTCCATTATTTAAATGCCATTTGAGCCAAGTTCTTCAAAAGATTGGTTGTCCAGTAGTAATGAAAGAAGTAATGGAGATCTAGGATGGAAAAGAGTAACAGATATCAATGATGAAGATCTTATTGGTGAATATGGCTGAACTGTTAAATGTTCTTTACTTATACAAAATTCTATCTGATAACACCTTCTAAATTTTCATGGTAATAGTCCAAGCATTTTTCTCAACTCAGAACATGTATTCAGGATCTGAAATTTTTGTGTTATCTATAATTAAGTTCTGATTTCTTTTTTTCCATGACTGCATTACACTGGTCAAATAGTCACTTTATAATCACAGTTTATCTATTAAATCACAGGGCTAAATAAAAATCTACCCACTATCAAGGATGAATTAGCTGTCCAACTTACAGAAAATGAAGATATTCAAAAACAATGGAAATCA
Source organism: Epiperipatus broadwayi (assembly GCA_028023455.1). Lineage (NCBI taxonomy): Eukaryota > Metazoa > Onychophora > Udeonychophora > Euonychophora > Peripatidae > Epiperipatus > Epiperipatus broadwayi. The sequence goes on along the minus strand of JAQFVV010006230.1, from coordinate 910,531 downwards.
TATTCCAAATATTAGGAAGACAATCATGCCTCATGAAGAATTGGAATAATAAAATATCATGTGCAAATAATAAACCAAACCATTTTCTGACCAACAATAGTAGTTCCTCTACCATATACAAATACCACAATTCTTTACTAACGGTAGCATATTCCTATCAAAAGACTTTGTGATACTTCCATTGAGTGCCATTTAAGAGACCTTATCTATAATTTTTCTAAGATGTATTTTGTAAATAAAACAACACTCCTTGCTTTTGAATGACTTGAATGCATTCCTTAAACATCACCAATTCATATTCATTACAAACATTTTTGAAATAAATTTAATAATTTTAAAATTTTTATATTTATAAAATTTTAAAAAAAACCCAAAATGATTCAATTTAATTATTATTAATAAACACAAAAATATCATTGAAAAAAATCAATTACTCACCACTTAGTTTTCCTAAGACTGATGTATATTATGCTCCATAAAGAAAACTTTTGAAACAAAAATAACAAATTCATGTGATATTTTCTACTAATTAACTATCCAAAAACTATTTGTTTTAGATATAAAACGCTGCATCTACCTGACGAGAACAATTGGTGTATAAAAAATGATTTTAGTACTTCCGCAGGTATTCAAATTCTAAAAAAACAAACATTTATCTATATTTTCTTTTATAAAAGAAATTACATTATAGAATTATGATAAAAAGTAATTTCTTTTTAACTAAAAAAATTCTCTTTACATGTAATATTTTTTTAATTAATTAAAAAACAAATGGAAATATTTTAAATCGTGTGTATGTGTGCTAATATGAAAATAAATAAAGCATTGAATAATGTTTGAAAAGGAAAAAGTATATATGTAAGACCTTACATACTGCAGAGTGTGAAGAAAACAGTTTTATTAGTTACGAATATAATATAATATAATATCATAGTCAATCATTATCAATCCATAGCTGAATGAAAGTTTCATCTTAATCCAGTCTGTCCACATCATTACTGCAAATTCTTTAACTTATTCATATTTTTCTTGAGATTCAATTTAGGATTTTAATTGCCCATCTTTTGAAGATGTTAATAATACCTTATTCATGTATTTCACTTTCAATTCTTTGTTTATTATTCCCAAAATGCATCTTTGTACATTTTGATGAGTTCTCTACAACTCTGTTTTAACCTTCTATATACTGACCAAGTATCAGACCCATAATTGGGCAGTCCCTATTAAATAATTTCTACCAAAAACTTTTTGTTCAAGCTTAATTTTATAATTATTTATATATTTTAAGTTTCCATCTAAATTCATTTGTTGAAAATATTTACAATTGCTGATATCTTGTGATTTATTACAACTTTATTCTTTCTTTGAAAAGCAATGAAAATACTTTATTCTATATAGTATTCATATTTAGTTCTATAACTCTTGCAAATTTCCTGAAGCTCTGAAACAAATGTTTTTAAACATAACTATACATTATTATCTAAAAATTTGAAGGTCTCAAAAAGTTTTTAGTTCTCTTTTTTTCATTTTAATATATAAAATACTTTCCATAAAAGGTAAAAGTATCTCCACTTTCTCTGTTGTGGATCATCTTGAATATTCCACTTGAATAATCAGTGGTTATCAGAAGGTAAAACAATTTAATTCATTCCATAACTAGTTACTGATTTTTTTTCTTTTGTTAATAAGGATTTCAAATTCAAAGCTGAAACCAAAACAGTTATGCATTTGACAGCCATTTTTAATATTTTTTTACTATCAAATATATGCCTGAAATTCAAAAATTCCTAAAGTTTTCAATCCAAGTCAGATGCTTGTGTGTATATATATATAATATATATTTTGCGGGTTCATCCACGTCAAAAACTTTTATTATTAATATACTGACGTCGAAACGTCAGTATATTAATATTAAAAGTTTTTAACATGAATGAACCTGCAAAATATGTGTTTTATATATTTAACCCATGCAAATCTTCGTTTTAACATATATATATATGTAATAAATTCAGTTTGATGTCTGTATTCTTTCCAAAATATATGCAATATTTAAATCAAAATATATATTGTACACATATATATGTTTTCATTCCCACACACATATATATTCTTTAATTAAAAAAAAAAGAATTTATTTTATATAGAGATTTGTGTGTGTGTGTGTGTGTTATGTATAGTTTATAGATGATAGAGTAAAAACAGTAATAAATATAGGGTTGTAAGAAGTAATATTTAATATATTGATTTATTATTTTTGTTAAATAATATGTTAAATTATTTAGCTATATATTTTTTTTAAAATAAAACAGAATTTTTTAGGTGTAAAAGATGATCAGTAAATTAATAGATAAAATAGTGTGAGAGTACAGCTGTTTTAAACATTGACAATTTTTTTACACATATTTCTATGGACTATAGATCACGAACTGTATTTTTTTATATGTAATCTGTATCTTAGATTATCTTAAGAAAGGGGTGAAAATGCTTAGACAGAATAAATAATTACTAATCTTTTTTTGTTAATGAGATTTGATTGCTATCTCCAAGATCATAATTAGTTTTTGATAGATTTTTTTTTCTTTGATCAGAAATTGAAATATATAGAGGGGGTAGTTTTTGAGAGGCATTCAATTAATAATTTTAAGAAGGAGAGTCAAGTAATAATATGTAGTTTTTGATGGCAGAGAATCAGTTAACAATTTTTTTTTAAGAATCCATTAGCAATATGCAGTTTTTTGAAGGCAATCATTTAACAATATCAAGAATATACATTTGTTTTAAACTAAAGGAAAAGATGAGCAGTTTTCTTTTTTTAAGCTTAGTATGAGCTATTGATTTTTTTATTTCTCTCTTTAAAAAAAAAATTTACAGAAGAAAATATGACTCTTATTTGAAAGCCAGCATAGAAGATGTGTGCATATATAAGTAATTTACAATAAAATTAGTTTAAAGAAAAGAGATGGATTTAAATTGAATCCATTACAGAGATTGATAATATAACATATAATGGAACTTATATATATATTGGCTGTTTCTGAAATCATAAGGATGCTGTGCTAATTCACAATTCTTGTTCCTTGAAACCTATCATTATGGGTTAGCTCACTGATCTATCTATGGACTCATATACCGGTTGATAGTAACCAAAAGAATGGTTGAGTTTAAAGCCAACCACATAAGCTATCTGAAGGCTTCTTTTCTGTCTCCTGGCCTATAGGATCATACCTTTAAATGGAGGGAGAAGGGGAAAGAAGAAAAAAAAGAAAATGTATAAAAGCCATATAACCAAGTTTGATTAAGCTATAAATCTTTTTTTTTAAGTTTTCCTCACATTTATCTAAAGCATCTACAATAACTCTTTTTAAAATGGTAGAAACAAGCAAATCAAACAGTTCATATTTATCTAAAAGTATTTGTAATAACTCTTTTTTAACCAGTTCATATTTATCTAAAAGTATGTGTAAAAACTCTTTTTAAAATGGTAGATACAAGCAAGTCAAACAATTCATATTTATCTCAAAGTATCTACAATAAATCTTTTAAAATGGTAGAAACAATCCAAAACAACCTGTGGAAGCTATAAATAGGCAAGTGGTCTGAAAATTCAAACCTCGGATATTCATAAGAAGTGAAAATGATCGGGTAACTTTGAACTTTAACAAATCTTTTATTCTTACTTATTAAAAGTAAACTTTAATTTCTAAAGTGAATCTTTTTTTTTCTTTTGATACAGAAACAAAACACACACACAATTTAAATTCATTAAACATAGTTTTTTTTTTGTTATTTTGATTTTTTTATTATTATTATATATTGCAATACTAAAATGTTTTTTTAATTGTTCTTTATTGATTGTGATAATAAGCAACCTAGCCAGATATGCTTTATAATATTTCTTTTTTATTTGTTTTTTGTATATTGAATTTGATATCATTTATTTTGTTACTCAAGGTTGCAATAATATTTTTTATATGTGATTTATGTATTAATCCATAATATAGGGGTATACATTTTAAGTATATATGTTGACATATCACATGGTGTGTGCATATGTAACTGCTTATACAGACTGTCAGAAGAATAGGTTATGCATAGTTAATTTAAATATAGTAAATTGAAAAGCGTGGCTTAACATATGAATGAAAGTGAAAAAACACACACATTACATAAATGAAATTTGCTTTTATGATATGTAATGAGTAAGAAAAGTCTTAAGTAAGCATTCAATGAAGTATTTTTTTAATGTCATTTTGAGCTAACTTATTTCAAAAATATGTAGTAACAAAGAAAAAGCAGAGAGAGAGAGAGAGAGAGAGAAGGAGAGAGAGAGAGAGAGAGGAGAGAGAGAGAGAGAGAGAGAGAGAGAGAGAGAGAGAGAGAGAGAGAGGAAGAGAGAGAGAGAGAGAGAGAGAGAGAAGAAGGAGAGAGAGAGAGAGAGAGAGAGAGAGAGAGAGAGAGAGGAGAGAGAGAGAGAAGAGAGAGAGAGAGAGAGAGAGAGAGAGAGAGAGAAGAGAGAGAGAGAGAGAGAAGAGAGAAAGAAGAGAGAAGAAGAGAGAGAGAGAGAAGAAGAAGAAGAAGAAGAAGAAGAGAGAGAGAGAAGAGAGAAGAAGAAGAAGAAGAAGAGAGAGAGAGAGAAGAAGAGAAGAAGAAGAGAGAAGAAGAAGAAGAAGAAGAAGAAGAAGAAGAAGAAGAAGAAGAAGAAAGAAGAAGAAGAAGAAGAAGAAGAAAGAAGAAAGAAGAAGAAGAGAGAAGAAGAAGAAAGAAGAAGAAAGAAGAAGAAGAAGAA